>CAHIKZ030000696.1:122500-530000 GCA_903632075.3 Acanthosepion pharaonis | reverse complement strand
ACATATCTATAGGTCTACCATTCGTTCATGTTTTGAATATTGTTGCCACATATGGTCCGGTGCGCCTGCTATATATTTAGAGATTCTTGATAAAAATCCAAAGAAGAAGCAGCAACATCATTGATCCTGACCGGGGAATCTCGGGCTTCAATCACTTTCCCACCAACCCTAAGGTTGCCTCTCCGTGTGCCTTCTCTATAAATTCTTTCATGGTGATTGTTTGGATGAGCTCTTCTCTATTGTGGTATATTTGGGTCAGTGTTTGTGGCTAGCTAAGTTTAATGTTAAGACAGATCAAGACCGTCCTTTTCCCCCATTCCCCTTTTTGGCCTTGTACAACATTTTGTATTTTTACAAATAAATATCACTCTTCTCTATGGTACATAGACTATATGAATTTAAGCGCAGTACAAGACTGATAACAAGGGCTCATCAATTTACAGTTGAGTTGGTTAGATGTAACGATAAATTCTATGCCGTTTCTTTTCTCGCACTTCCTGCATGTGAAACTCTCTTCCGGCTCCATGCTTTCCGGCTTCTTGCTTTCCGGCTTCTTTAATCGTCAAAATTTAAATGCAATGTCAATCGTTATCCACTGTCTTCCTGATTACTCTTCTATTGCTCTTGTTCCTTAGTAATGTTTCTGTTTTCTAATTTTTCCACACCCAGTAACCCCTTGTGTCTTAGTGGCTTTACCGCCTTGCTTGGGGTTAATTCGATTTTAAACAATCTGCTGAAAACACTGACAAATTAACTCGTTAACAATCTTTCAATATAAACTTATTATCTTTTCTTCTTCTTCTTCTTCTTCGTGTCATGTCCCTTCAGGACGTAGGAGATCATGGCTCTCCACAACCTCCTGTCCTTTGTAGCTCTTAGTAAGATTTGTCTTTTTGCTATATTTGTTAATCTCTGTACTGCCAACTATTCATACAAGCTCGTTAGGTATGTGATTGGCTGCTTTCCTCTGTCTCTGCTGCCTTCAATATGTCTTATGAGTCTCAGATTCTCCAAGCACTCTTTCCTCATTATGTGCCCTAGATATGTCAACTCTTTCTTTCTGATTCTAAGTATAAACGTCCTCCTTGTTTCCATTTTCTCTAAAGCTTCGTCGTTGCTCACATGTTCTATCCATGGTATTTTCAGCATCCTTCTGTAGAACCACATTCTTGTTGCTTCGAGTCTCTTCTTCATCTGTGAGGAAGCTCTCTAGAATTCACTGCCATATTGGAGGACCGATGTTACATAACATTTCAGCAATCTTTTCTTTGTTTTCAACGGAATTTTCCTGTTTCTTAATACCTGAATTCGCATATTTCCCTATTTCAATGCCGCCTCGGATTTCGGTGCGCATTTTCCTGTTGCCCAAGGTTTCTTGTCAGACTAAATACTAAAACTCTCCCCTCATGTAGGTAAGAGAAAGAAAAGTTGATTGTTTTATTATTTATTTTAAAAAGAAACAGTTTAACAGATAGGAAGCTGTTAATTTTTTCTTAATTTTTTTTTTTTTTTTTTGTTTCCAAATTTATGATTTTATTCCTCAGATCAGGGTAGGGTTTGTCCAGACTGAGTAATAGGGGAATGTATTATTCAGATTCAAATATCTTATTTCAATTTTGTGTCAAATTGTGTGCATATTTGTGTGTGTGCGAGTATATGTAAGTCATTCACATACAGCACAACATACAAATCCTCAAAGAACCCGAAGCATTTTTCTCACACAGTTTTGTCTTTCTTTCATTCGAACCTGAGGAAGCCAAAGAGAGCATACGTTCCCCGGCGAAATGCGTCGTTAATATATTTTTCAGTTTGTTTCATCATCTTCACTTCTGTTTCGGATGCTATTATATACCCAACGAACACACATATACATATACATAAACGCATACAAAATCACAGGCAGACAGTGTTTGACGGATATTGACCCAGCTTTTCTTTTATGATTAAAATTAGATTCAGAGATATGAGGATTAGTTAATAATAGATTATCTACTTACTAAGATTAATTCTTACTCAGCTGCATTAATTGTATGTTTACTGGATAAGTCATTCATTGATAATTGAAAATCTTATATATAAAGTACCGTGTATGTGTTTGTGCGTGTCTATGTGTCCAAGCAACTCCTCCGCTCCCATTGGTCCGACTCAATGATTCATAGCTCATTCAAAAGCCCTCGAAAAGTTAAGCGCAGGAAACGATTTTCGTTGAGCTCAGATTCAGGGTTGCCAGATTTTGCGAGGTTTAAAATATATATTAATATATTATACTAGCCATTATCGTTGCTTTCACGGCTCAAGGGAAGTAACTCTTATTTTCCTTTTGTATCCAAAATTGCAGCTAGCTTAAAATTTTAAGTTAGCTTAAATTTTTATGTGGAGAACTCTTGGTTTGGCTATCATCACAATAGCTAGGGAGGAGTAGATGCGATAGACATCACTAAACTACAGAAGAACTTAAAATTGATTGCTGCATTTAAGTATTGAATTAATGTTTAATCATATCTTTTAAAAATTCAATGATAATTCTTCTGCTGCCACTTAATTTAAAGACAATTTGATGTACGTAGATCTTTATTTTTTCGTACAAACAATTATTTTTATTTCATGGGTGAGTTCTGTTTAGGAATATCGTCTTATATAGTGCAGAAAAGTGTTTAAAATTTGCATTTTACTTGGCCTTCAACAAGTTGGCATCTATTTGTAAAACTTAACTGTAACAAGCCAATTTATGAATGAAATGTTCATTTAAAATTTTTGTTTCAAAGATTTCAAGTAGTGAATATATTTTACTTTGCGAAACCTGCTAGTGTAATATATACACAGTTTTTATAGTAATATATGAATTTCAAATGCGATGGTTTATTTTTTTTTAAGTTTAGTGCTTACGGTATAATTTAATATTTTATACTAAAAGTTTACCAAATAAATTTCGCCCTGGCCTTCATCAGGTGCTTATCGATCGATTTCAAACTGGACCTTTTGTATTCGTTCCACTGACCATGACTATGAATATCTCGTCTAGTTCTTATTTTTAGTACTGCTCAGTTTTTGATCGCCCCGTTCCCACTGCACGGCCCAGGGATTGAACTTAGATCTAATGGAATCGGACAGAGCAATAACTGAATCGTACTAAATTCAGAACTAAACGAGATATCCCTGGGCATGGCAACGGAACGAGAACTATTCACCCCCGTAGATTAAATAAAGGTTTCACTTCGAAATACCCTGAAGTTTGCTCGGATCGACAAGCACCTGATGAAGTCCTGAAGGCACAACAGCCGAAACGTTTTGATAACAACAACAAAGATTAGGATAATAGTCCGCATCTAAATAAGGTAAATAATGATAACTCCTCGTCCAGAAATCCAGAGAGTATGTATTCAGGGAGTATGTATTCAGAGAGTATGTATTCGGGTAGTATGTATTCAGGGAGTATGTATTCAGGGAGTATGTATTCAGAGAGTATGCGCCATTAAAACGGTAATAAAATTCTGTATAAGCAGATGTTAATTGTCGATTTCTTTAAATTAACTTCCAACACAATGAAAAATTCTACATGACTAATAGTCTAAAATCTGTGTTTTGGATAGAAATATATTTAGCAGTTGAT
The DNA here is from genome assembly GCA_903632075.3 of Acanthosepion pharaonis. Lineage (NCBI taxonomy): Eukaryota > Metazoa > Mollusca > Cephalopoda > Sepiida > Sepiidae > Acanthosepion > Acanthosepion pharaonis. Next base: position 526,390 of record CAHIKZ030000696.1, on the reverse strand, counting down.
ATTATTAGTCTGAGTCATAAGTAATTTCCATTTTGGGGAACAAATAATTGTAATAATGAAATAAAAAAAAAAACTAATTTCCCATAATTCCCGAGAAAAAAAGGAAACCGCCCGACTGGTGGGAAATTTAGAGAGCCATTCTGTTTTTAACGACGTCTCACCAAGAGAGCACGTGGATTTGTGCGGCTCCGGGAATGAAGGCCACAGAGCAGATAAGTTTTGCACAAATGTTTAATATTACCTTTAAATGATAGATTTATCGCTTGCAAATAGTTTATTCATTCACCATAACTAACACAAAAAACAGAAACATTTAACAACTATTTTACAAGAACTTGGATATATCTAATTGTACAACCAAATCCTTCTAATAATAAAACCTTCTATATATATAGGGTGCGATGGGTAAATCGTCGCCATTTTATATTTTTAATTTCGTGCATGTGCGTTGTTTATTTTAATTTATTTTATCGACTGCAGAGAATAGTAGAGTCATTTAGGCACTCTCTGTGAGAAAAAGAGAACCATGACGCAATTCACTCCGCCAGAAATTTGGAAACATGCTGTACTGTTTGGCATTCGCCCCGGAAGCTCCAATATGAACATTTCAGTGTGTTTGGGTGTCAATCTGAGAACAGTGCAGAGGATTCAGAAAGAGTTGGATGAGTCTAATGGTGATCACGAAGGTACGGCATCTCGGAAAGCTCACTCCGATCGTTCTGATAAAAAAAAAAGAAAACCCGAATTTATTGAGAGGAGGCCTGCATTTTCTTCCCTTATCCGCCATATTCATCTGACCTTGCACCAACGATTATTACTCTTTTTTGATTGCTGCCAAACGCTTTGATTGCGAGAAATTCTCTAATTGATTCAAGACTTTGTCGAAAAAGTTTTCATATCAAAATTTGCAAAATTTTCTTCAGAAGGTATCGAAGTAGCAATAATATGTGGCAAGAAGTTATGGTGAATATAAAATTGAATAAAATGTAATTGTATTTTATTTTTTGAAAAATAAAATTGATTAAAAAACGGAAATTATTTATGATTCAACATAAAAGAATTGAAGAAATTGTTGGCTCGAGCAATAAGGAAGTAGCCTACAAACGTGTATGCGTGTGGAGTCAGGTCGAGTACATGTAGGCGTTTTCTACCATCTTGATCTTCAAGACTCGTATCCCCACTGTGGAACTTCAGAAACCATCGACATACTGTCCGATCACAAGTGCGTCCTTCATCGCTCTGTTAATGTTGGCAGCTGTTTGAGAAGCATTATGACCAAGCTTGAACTTATGTAAAAAGTAAACACAACTCTTTCTTTTTATTTTATATTCAAGATGAAGGCTCTATAATATTTTGAGTTAAATTCTGAAAGAGATTGACATAAAATTAAAAAAAGAGGACAGTTTAATCATTACGAATGAGTTATATATTTTCGTGCAAATATATATTAGAACTCAAAAGTTTTTTTTTTTCTAAAATCGGACCTTATTTTCTGGACAGACTAATAGTTTCAATGTGTGTAGCTACATGCTATCATATACGTTATATGCATGTATATCAATCCAGTGTGATGCATCTAAAGTTGTTAATAGGGATTTTCGCCCTCACCATTGTCTTAAACGAAATTTATTTAGTAAATATCTATCTATCTATCTATCTATCTATCTATCTATCTATCTATCTATCTATCTATCTATCTCAATCCAATCATATCTATCTATCTATCTATCTATCTATCTATCTATCTATCTATCTCAATCCAATCATATCTATCTATCTATCTATCTATCTATCTATCTCAATCCAATCATATCTATCTATCTATCTATCTATCTATATATCTCAATCCAATCATATCTATCTATCTATCTATCTATCTATCTATCTCTACAATGTCTCAATATATCAGTATATTGATATCTATGCAATATTCTGTTCATATATATATATATATATATATATACAGTGTAACCCGGATATAAGAGAAACCCGGATATAAGAGAGATTTTCTCTGGTCCGAATTAGAGCCTGTCTTAATGTATATAAAATAGACCAAACCCGGATATAAGAGAAACCCGGATATAAGAGACTTCTTCTCCGGTCCCGACAACTCTCTTATATCCGGGTTACACTGTATATATAATATCTCAGGCTATTCATGTCTATACGTATACGATATCTCACTCTCTAGATAGATAGAAATAGACTGAGATAGAGAGAAAGAGATGTATAGTTGAGAATGATAGAAACAGAATCTATCTATATTCGAGAAATCTTATTTAAAAAAAGTGCCCCCTCCGGTAGGATTCGAACTTGTGTCTCTCTTTACAGAAGAAAACTTCCTTAAATTCGACGTTCTTTTTTTTTAACCAACTTGGAGCGTCGTCGCTTAAGCAAGGTTTCTTTAATAAGGTTTCTAGAATATTCAGGCTAATAGACAAAAATAAATATACTGTTTAAAAAATAAACGGGAGTCTACTCAAATATGGATTTTATTTATGTATGTATGTATGTATAATTTATGGCTGTATGCATGTGTCTTTCTGTCTATCTATCTATCTCAGTCTGTTCATTATCAGTCTATCAATGTATCTATCACTCTGTTCACTATCTATCTATCTATCTATCTATCTATCTATCTATCTAAAGACTGTTCATTATCTATCTATTTATCTATCGTAGTCTGTTCATTGTCTATCTATCTATCTATCTATCTATCTATCTATCTATCTATTAGTCAGCATTAAACTTCGGCTTGCCCAACACTAGAATCACTTTCCATTCATTTTGCTCTCATAGTCACGTAGTAAAATAAAATGATCTTGGTAGTGGTTGCCTTGGTAACTTTAACGAAGTCGCAATTGTAGTAGTAGTATGAGTAGTAATTTCTGTTGTCTGTTTTATTTGGAATGCAGCTAAGGTTCAGGGAAATTGTCTATAAATAGCATCGACTGTACTGTTCATCTTGCTTCCTTCGTTCCCTTAAGTAGGACAGTAAAGAAATGTATACAAAATCAATATCCTATAAGCTGACACACAAACTATCAGGGATGCGCCAAAAACAGTGCAGGTATTTCAATACCCCTCCCCCGCCCTGCCCCACAAAAATCATGGCAGATTCAAAGGCCAACACATGAAGATTGAAGCTACAGAAACTTTTATGTCTTTAGCTGGTTGTAGAAAAAAAAAAGATTTCTAAGCCCCCCTCCTTAATGACCTGGTAGATTTATTGGGGAAAATAGTAAAGTGGTTTCCCGTTACCTTGTCCACAGTTTTGTCATCAGAGTCCTCTTTTCTTTAGAGTGGCTGTCACCCGAAGTTAGAGAACATAGTCTCCCCGGTCTTTACTACAAATGCGTCAAATGATACAAAGATATTTTTTTATTCTTTCTAGAGGGTGCGTCAGTATTAGGCAATTGTTAGAGAGCTCATCTGGTTGACCATTACAATATCAGTTAAGTGCCATGCGTAATACACGTTTAGGCGATCATCTATCTTTCGAGGCAGTTTTTTTTCCCGCAATAGGTTGCCATTTCTTTTTGCGGTATACCGGATGCCATCCAAAGCTATAGAACCCGGTCTGTAGTCAGTTATGTGCCATACGTAATACACATTTAGACGATCATGTATCGTTCGAGGCAGATTTTTTTTTCCCGCAATAGGTTGCCATTTCTTTTTTTGCCGTATACCGGATGCCATCCAAAGCTATAGAACCCGGTCTGTAGTCAGTTATGTGCCATACGTAATACACATTTAGACGATCATGTATCGTTCGAGGCAGATTTTTTTTCCCGCAATAGGTTGCCATTTCTTTTTGCCGTATACCGGATGCCATCCAAAGCTATAGAACCCGGTCTGTAGTCAGTTATGTGCCATACGTAATACACATTTAGACGATCATGTATCGTTCGAGGCAGATTTTTTTCCGCAATAGGTTGCCATTTCTTTTTTGCCGTATACCGGATGCCATCCAAAGCTATAGAACCCGGTCTGTAGTCAGTTATGTGCCATACGTAATACACATTTAAGCGATCATGTATCGTTCGAGGCAGATCTTTTTCCCGCAATAGGTTGCCATTTCTTTTTGCCGTATACCGGATGCCATCCAAAGCTATAGAACCCGGTCTGTAGTCAGTTATGTACCATACGTAATACACATTTAGGCAATCATGTATCTTTCGAGGCAGATTTTTTTCCCGCAGTTGGTTGCCATTTCTTTTTGCCATATACCGGATGCCATCCAAAGCTATAGAACCCGGTCTGTAGTCAGTTATGTGCCATACGTAATACACATTTAGACGATCATGTATCGTTCGAGGCAGATTTTTTTCCCGCAATAGGTTGCCATTTCTTTTTGCCGTATACCGGATGCCATCCAAAGCTATAGAACCCGGTCTGTAGTCAGTTATGTGCCATACGTAATACACATTTAGACGATCATGTATCGTTCGAGGCAGATTTTTTTCCCGCAATAGGTTGCCATTTCTTTTTGCCGTATACCGGATGCCATCCAAAGCTATAGAACCCGGTCTGTAGTCAGTTATGTGCCATACGTAATACACATTTAAGCGATCATGTATCGTTCGAGGCAGATCTTTTTCCCGCAATAGGTTGCCATTTCTTTTTGCCGTATACCGGATGCCATCCAAAGCTATAGAACTCGGTCTGTAGTCAGTTATGTACCATACGTAATACACATTTAGGCGATCATGTATCTTTCGAGGCAGATTTTTTTCCCGCAGTTGGTTGCCATTTCTTTTTGCCATATACCGGATGCCATCCAAAGCTATAGAACCCGGTCTGTAGTCAGTTATGTGCCATACGTAATACACATTTAGACGATCATGTATCGTTCGAGGCAGATTTTTTTTCCCGCAATAGGTTGCCATTTCTTTTTGCCGTATACGGGATGCCATCCAAAGCTATAGAACCCGGTCTGTAGTCAGTTATGTGCCATACGTAATACACGTTTAGGCGATCATGTATCTTTTGAAGCAGATTTTTTTTCCCGCAGTTGGTTGCCATTTCTTTCTGCGGTAGACCAGATGCCATCTAAGGCTATAGAACCCGGTCTGTCCTGCTATTTACTCATAACCGGGAGAAAGAGAGGATTCATAAGTTTCCTAAGGGTATTAACACGTAAGTGAATGTAATGGATTCGACTGGAATTCGAACTCCGCTCTCCGGTTCCTCAGTCCGAATTGTTACTACACCGTTACAATATATCTTCTTTGAAAAGGTCAAGCGCAGATTTATCATTATATGTAAAATTATAATAAACAGAAAAATAAAGTTTTTTTAAAGAATTTTAATTATTATCTTTTGATTACAAATTATAATAAATTGTTTTTCTGTTTTCATAAATAAAACATAAAGTTTGCACATTTTTATCATCATAATTTATGATAATAAAGATTGAAAAACATTTTAATAGATCTTACTTTCCAGATTTCTATTATCTAGCAGTTTGTTGACTAGTTCAACGGTTAGGGGAAGTCCGCGAGCAGAGTTCAAGCCCCATTCTCGTCTGCTTCGATCACTTTCGCATTAATACACTTGGGAAAGACATGAATCCATTTCTCCTTTCCCCAACTATGGATTAAAGAGTGAGCTAGATTGTATTATTTAGAATTGGGTGAGAAATATTCTAGTTGGAGGACAGCTATGAAATTCAAACCGTGGAGAAAGCAAGCAACGGGAAACCACTCCACTATATTTCCATGGATGCATAGCAATTAATTCACAGATAATAAAGAAAAGGGATCCGTGGAGAAGCCAACGGGAAACTACTCCACTATATTTCCCAAGAATTCGTAGCAATTCACAGATAATAAAGAAAAGGAATCTGTGGAGAACGCAACGGGATACCACTCCACTATGTTTCCCACGAAGTCATAGCAATTCACAGATAATAAAGAAAAGGGATCAGTGGAGAGGCCAGCGTCCTGGGGGGACATGGTATGAAAAGTTAACAGCCTTCTCTAAAAATCAAATTACAGCAAGTCTGTCCATTACTCCAGAAATGTAATGGTATCGTCTGAATGGTTTCAATTCTACAATCAATTTGCATGTCTTTCAACCTTTTTACATGATCCAGCACTTTTTTTCTAAGTTCGCTATTCATGTATAGCAAAGCAAAAAAAAAAAATGCCTTGATCAGTGTACATGAATTGTTTATATCGAAAATTGGCGGAAATGCTCAACTCACCGCGTCTCGTTGCATCTTGTGAAGAAAACGAGACGAGACCAAAGCTAAAACTGATGGTGTTGCTAAGAAGAATGATTCACTGTGTCATGCCAGACATTTTTTTTTATCGGAGTCCATCTTGCACATTTATAAATCTGCCCGCTCATGGAATACTGCTGTCATACCTTGCCTGCTCCTACGGCTATATAACTCGAGATCCTCGACAAAATCCAAAGAAGGGTCTGTAATGTTATCAACCCTGACCTGGCATCTCTACTTAGCCTCAAGTTTTCCACTAAGTGGAGTGATTATATTGAATCAATTGTTAAGTCTGCTGCTAGGAATTTGGTTTACTGTGTCATGCTAGACAATCTTTCTCGTCAGAATCCATCTTGCACGTTATAAATCTACCATATTGAATATTGCTGCCTTATCTGGCCTGGTGCTCCATCTATATATCTTGACATTCCCGATAAAATTCAGAGAAGGGTCTGTAATATTATCCATCCTGACCTGGCATCTCGACTTCAGTCATTTTCCCACCATGGCGATGTGGCAATTGGCTCTGTCTTTTCTATAAATATAAATGGCAAGTGTTTTAATGACCTCTCCTCCTTGCTACTTCGATCGCATGAATTTAAGCGTGCCTAGCTCTCATCGTTTTAATGTTGAATTAGCTAGATGCAACCGTAAGTCCTATTATGATAGTTTCTTTCCTCGCACTTCTGGCCTGTGGAACTCTCTTCCGATTTCTTGCATCCCTATCACCTATAATCTTTCAAAATTTAAATTCAACGTTAATCGAGGCCTTCTGCCTTCCTGAAACCTGTTCCTTTATTGTCCTTTCTTCTCACTCAAGTTTTTTCATTCTTTTCCACCCTCAGTAACATGTAGGTAGTGTCTTAGTAGCATTAACGCCTTGCTTGGAGTGAAATGATTAAAATTTCTAATAATTTTGGTTTGTTTGTGTTATTAAATAAATCATTAAAAACATACTCCTTTTTTAATCTTTTTTTTTATCATCATTATTTAAGTATGCGCAGGATAAAAAAGTTTGAAAAACATAGCAATAGATCTTATATATATATATATATATATATATATATATATGATCATATAATAAATAATATATAAATAATAAATAAATATATAAATAAATAATAAATATATAATAAATAATCATACAATAATACATATAAAATCATATAAATCATAAAAAGTATACTACTTTTTAAATCTTTATTGTTATCATCATCATTTAAGTAAGCCGCGTGTTAAAAAAGTTTGAAAAACATAGCAATAGATCTTATATATATATGTGTGTGTGTCTGTCTGTGTGTATAGGACCGATGCATGCGTCTCGTGCCCCACCGTGTCTATGATACAGTCCCTCCCCTCGAATCTATGATACGGTATCTAGCCCCCCCCTTACGAGGGTTGCATGTGGCACAAGGCCGAGTTTATCGTGGGTTTCCCGAGCCCGTAGGCTCAGCCAAAAATGCCCGTATAACCCGTATAAACGAGATCGGGTTGGTCATTTCTCCCCGAACGAGACTCTGCCCTTCGGCGGAGCCTCGTCCGGGTTCCTTTCTGCTCAGAGGCAGAAAGTTCGACCGTCAAGTCGAGAAGCTCGACTCTATGATACGGTCCCACACTCTATTTTGTGATGTCAACGAACACTCGTTGCCACTTCTGTGATATCAACGAATACTCGTTGTCACTTTCGTAATACTCGTTATAGAAGAAACTTGTAATCGCAGATACAACTATAGTAAAGCCGTGGAACAATGCTGGTGTCAGACGCCTTCGAATATCACTCGCGCTAATAGTACTTACTTGATAATAATCGCTCGAATAGTAATCCGTATAGTGATCTGAATAAAGAAATAGTACAGTGAATAGGGTAGGGAATAGCGGTCTGTATAGTAAGAGGATAGACTAGAAATGGATATCCGAGTAGTAATAGAGGATAGAATAGAAATAGAGATCAATCTAGACGTTACTCGACTTCATACTTATGTATTTCCTCTATGGTCATATGATCATCTGAATTCAATAATGGGATCGCCTATGTTTGCTCACTGGTGATCTATGTTCAACCTCAAGTGTCGGCAATGACACTTTATTCCTATATAACACTCAATTTTCATGATAGTATTGATATAAAATACAAATTTTATTGTAACCTAATTATCTACAATAATGGATCATATTCAATATAGGTGAACAATTCAACTAGAAAAATTGAAAATAAATACAATGCATCTAAAATACAAATTAGAGACATGTCATAATAGATGAATCCATCTCAATTCCATCTTACATAAATATGTCATTTCCTATTGATGACATAGTTAGGGTTTATGATCTGACATAACACATTATACTGAAGACTTCCTGTACCATTCTACTAGACATACGAGGAATGGGCCAAGGGCCTCAAGCCCCACCCTGAATCTATGATATGGGGGCCCTGACTCTACTACATCTCAATTTTTATAAGGTAGTATTTATATAAAATACAAATTTTATTGTAACCTAATTATGTACAATAATGGATCATATGCAATATCAGTGAACAATTCAACTAGAAAAATTGAAAATAAATACAATGCATCTAAAATACAAATTAGAGATATGTCATAATAGATCATTAAATAAATCAACAATGTTTGGCGGCAATTTTTAACATCAACTTGAGATATTTCTGAATAATCTTAAGACTTTCAGCATTATGGTTAAAAATAGTAAATTTTATATTTTTTTTTTTTAGACTTAGCATGACCATGTTATGCGAGAATATATAACATAGATCTAGTTTAAGGTGTATGAAACATACGACAAAATAAATACATGAAAAATTCAAACAAAACTCAAAAGACTTTGTAGAAAAATACTTGTATTTATATAATTTATATTTGAAATTATTAATACAAGCTTTGCATATATGTACTTGCAAAAGACTAGGTACCGAAAACAATATAAATTATTTATCTGTCTGTATGCTAAGAGTCTGAAAATTGTGTGTCTTCTTACTATAACTTCAAGGAGCAAAAAGAGAAAGATTGACGTTCCCGCCTAATGATGTCTCGTGTGGGTCTCGTCAAATCACGTGACTGTTTATAATTAATATTTATAATTAATATTTATTGCTATTTTTCTTTTGGTCAAGAGGAGATAACGGTTTGTCTTTCGCTAAAAACCTCCCCACCTAGTAGAGAAGTCTAATAGTAGTGATATTGGATGTTCCTGTCCCAAGAAATTTTTCTACCTGCTTTTGCATGACTAGGCTTACTATTTCTGTCTATGTTTTCTGTATCAATTATTATATCACCTTTCTGATGTTGCTTTTCAGTTATTACTGGTTATCACTTTTAGGTCTAACATGTGGTTTTAATCTTTCTATTGGTACTATTGACTGTATCTCATTGTTCATTTTAATTACAAAATATTGGTCAGTTCTCCGTAACACTTGGAAGGGAGCAGTGTAAAGGGATTCCAGAGGTTTGTGAACTCTGTCTACTCTTAACCATACACTTTTACATGTCTTAAGCTTGTCAGAAACGTATTAACGTGATGTATTTACAGAGCTATAATCTTTGTTGAATGTAAGGCGTGTAAGGTATGTTGTAACTCCTTAGCAAACTTCTGATTATCTATGTTATCATTAGTATCACCTACTAGCAACTGAGGAATTGTTACATTCGTTCCCGTAACTGTAAAGAAAGGTGGAGTATTGGAAGAATTAGATACGGCACGGGTATCCATTAGTATTATTGAAAAGGCGTCCAGCCATGATTCCTTTCTAGCTATTAATCTCCTCTTAATTCTATGTGTACGTTCGATTATTCGTTTGCGGATGGTAACTTGTCATGTGCATTCTATAGAAGCCATCTATTGAGGTTATACCTGAATAGAATTCGCTCTCAAACTGAGTGCCACGTTCGGTTATCACGTGAAGTGGAACACCCCCAACGTGTGATCTACGCATGAACGAAGGCAGTGACCACAGATCATGCTCTTATATCTGGCAATGATTTTGTTTCGATACATTTATTTGTGCAGTCAACACGGGTTAAGACGTATCGGTAAGGGGTATTGTATGTTTCAAAGCGTCTCCTAGTAACAGGGAGTGGACTAACTATATCCAAGTGAACGGTATTAACGCTAATAGTAGGCAATTCAATAGGGTGAATAGCAAATTTAGTATGCCTCTGGATTTTGATTTTCTGACAAGTTTGACATTCATTACACTTTTCTTTTATTGTCTTCTCCATATGCAGCCAAAAAATCTTGTTTTGATAAGTTTACACGAGGTTATAATTCCATTTCGTGAATACTATCGAAAATAAATTTTCGTAATTCATCAGGTATATATTATCTGGGAATACCGGTAGTATTATTACAGTATATGGAACTATTATTATCAGTACCAAAATTGTATTTAAGTCTGAAAATTTTTGTAACTCAGGGTTCTTAATTTGTGCAGCAGTTATAGCTGGCAAATCACACTAATCTACTATTAACTGCTAAGGTAAGTCTAGACAAGCTATAACGTTTTGATCTCCATTTGTGTGACCTATATATATTCTGTGAGAATTGCTAATTGCTGCTGTTGTCTATCTGACTATTTGAATGCGCCGGACAAAGGCTTATGGTCACCTAATAGTAAAACTTGTTTTCCTTCGATAATATATTTAAAATATAACGTAGCTAAATATGAATTTGAGTTTATAGAGAAGAAGCCTATTGGGATTGATGCACATTCTACTATTTGATGTAAGGCTGCACCAATTGCATAATTGCTGCTGTCTGTAATCAACTAATATTTAGTACAGTCATGTGAGCTAAAGACAGAAATTTACTGATTCTGCTTTTAATAAAATTAAATAATTGCAATTCAAAGTCATTTAATGTAAATGTAGCATTACTGCATATACGTATTTTTCTGTTAATGGCATGACTATGTCTGCTAAGTTTGGGATTCATTTTCTATAAAAAATTACCATGCGTAAGAAAAGACGAATATTCTTACTATCCCTAGGAGAGGGAAAATTCCGTAATGAGCTAACATTATTTTGTGTAGATCTAATACCTTCAGAGCTAATATTGCAACCCAAAAAGTCGACTGAAGTCGATTATATGTTTACTTTGTTATTGAAATTTTCAGATTATCGTGTAGGATTTTTTTATCAGTTTCAACGTCTTTTATGTGTGATGAAGAATCCTCGCTGAAAATTAGAATATAATCAATATATAAAAATACACAGTCAACAAGATCTTGTCTATGTATCTTTGAAAAGTGGATGCCGCATTCTTTAGTCTAAATGGCATTTATTTGTAAGTGCTGTTTTCTTTTAATCTCATCCGGGTTCATTTTGATTTGATGGGATACTGATACCAGGTCGGTTTTGCTAATTCTTGTTTTGTTGGCTAGTTTATCAGCAATTGAATTAATGTTCGGGATGAAGTATTTATTGCTTTTTGTAATGCTGTTTAATGCGCAGTAGTCACCGCAGCATCTGAAATTGCCATCTGGCTTTTTTTTTTCTTTCAGATTTAACAACTTAAGTCTTGGCAATTTCAACCATGGAAAGATTAACAATCAAACAACATGTTAAAGTTATCGAAGCTTATTACGAAAATAGACGTTCAAACAGAAATGCATTTCGCGCACTTCATGATTTTTGGGGTCAACATAATCAACCAACCGAGAGTGCAAATGCAAACGATGTAAAGTTATTGTGGAGAGGTTCAATTCGTACGCGCGGTGACGAATAGTGGGGTCTGGATTTTCGGACACTGCAACAATGTTTGCAGCTGAACGGCAATTGTGTTTCCACATCTGCCACCGACACAGTTTGTTTGAATTTACGAACAATTTTTCCAATTGCACTCTTGAAAATTTAACACGTTGTTTGATTGTTAATCTTTCCATGATTGAAATTGCCAAGAAATTATGTTGTTAAATCTGAACAAAAAAGAAAAAAAATCGTTAGACGCTTAAACTTAATTCACAATTAAAATCGGTCTAAGTTATTGGAACACCCTTTATATATATATATATATATATATATATATATATATATATATATATATATTATATATATATCTTATTATAAAACGCAGGTTGTGTGTGTGTGTGTGTGTGTGTGTCTGTAACGTTTATATGTTGGATCGAATTTCCTACATTTTTTAGCCGATTTCAACAAAACTTCACAGGACTACATAAAATTACCTTGTGGTGGATCTAACGGCGCCGAAAATGGGAAAAACACAGTTGTTTTTTAATAAAATCCTTTTGAAAACACGATTAAGACACATCGTGAGAATGAAAGGGGGACAACTCACCCACGAAAATGTAAACAAAAGAGCATAGCATGATAAAAAAGACGCCGAACTTGACGAAAACAAAATTTTATCGTCTAATGTTCATATTATTATTAAAGAGGAAAGATCAAAGTATTTTTTTGGGTATTTTTTTTACATTTTTAATCGTTCCTAGCACGTCTGAAATTTTCGTTAAAAATATTGTTTTTTTTTTTTGGTAAAAAAAGGACAGAATCATTTTCAATCATTTTTTCGATTTGATAAAAAAGATTAAAATCTTACTTTGATATTCTTTTAAAAATCAATTATCATTTTTCAAAACTGATTTTAATAAAAACAGAAATTATACTGTTTATTTAAAATATTTTGAACCAAGCTTAACTTAGCTTCTGCGCCGAAAAAATGTAATTTGAAAATAAAACAAAGCAGGTCATAACCTTTCGCGTCGCTTGACGATTGACGAAAGGCACATTCATGACGTTTAGATAACTTACGGGATGAGAATTCTTTCTACGGATGGAAGGAAGTGAAATTATTTAAGTGAACAAATTATTTACCTTGTTACTTTTAAGGAAAACTTTCAGCGCTCTAATTTTTTATTTTTTATTTTTTTTTTTTTTGTACTTAGCTTTCATTTTTACGTTTACGATGCTTTATGGAAAATATAAAGAAATTAAAAAATAAGACTGTTAATAGTGAGATTAAATTTCATAAGAAAAAGGTATCTAATTAATTTAGGTACCTTTCTTATGAAATTTTATCAGAAGTGTACGTAAAATACTATAATTTTATGTACATTTATTACATTTTACTGTGTTATTTGTATTTCCATTCATTTTATTATTAATTTTGATATTTCATTTATGGAAAAATGTCATAACTGAGATTAATATAAAAATAAGATCATTTAAATTAAAGTTTAGCAGTAGTTAAATTTCATAAGATGATACTGTTACTTGTAGGTACCCTTCTCAGTTGAAATTGAAAACTCAAATTAACTTCTCCATAAGTGTTTCGCAAAAGTAAAGGGCTTAACAGCGGAGAACAATGCTGAACTCAAATAATGCAACTAAATTGTATTCTGGTTGATCTTCCGTACTTGATAATTACTGTCCGACTATAAACACAAAAATTACATTTCTTAATTACCATGGCTAATCTGATTGGTCCAAATTATACAATTTTCAAAGCGCTAGAAATGACAATCTCACACGGACATTTTGAAAGGTTGATGTTGCATTTAACTAATGTTAAAATATTTTTTTAAAATTCAATTTAAACATTTTTTAAAAATCTTTTCAAAATTAAAGAAATAAAAATAATTGTATTAAAAATTCAATTTTCATTGAAAAATTTTTTTTGCTTTCAGAAAATATTGTCCATATTCATAAAAACAAATTAAAACAAATAAAAGCATTTGAAACTAAATAATATATTTGTTTTATTGAGTTTTGTATGTTACAATTCACAGCTGATTTTCAGGTACGTTGGCCAAAAAAAAACAAAAAACAAAAAAAAACATGATTTGCATTCTTCAAAGCCTTGTGCTTTTAACTATTGTAATCACTAAAACCGATGGTCTCGAATTTCTAGAGTTTTTCATAAAATTAGTTATGGGGTGTTAATAAATATAAAAAAAAATATTTCTGCCATGACTTTAATAAAAAAAACATATTTACAATAATTTCGATCATCTGTGAATAGTTTCTGAAAGTTTCATTAACATCTGACAATTATTTTATTTTTGCAAGATTTTCCAAATTAATGTGTGTAAATACAAAAAACGCGCTAAAATTATCTATGTTATTTACTACCCCTTGTTGCGACAAAGAGAAACAAGTTTTTTTCAAATCAAAATTTAGAATATTCTAAAAAAATGGAAAAATTTTAAAAAAATAATTAAAAAAAAAATTAGTCTATCCTCTTCATAAAAACATAAGCATTTTGACGATAAAATTTTGTTTTCATAAACTTTGGCGTCTTTTTCATCAGACTATGCTCTATGTTTTAGCGATTCCGTGGAGTGACTTAGGTTAAAAAACCCAGGTTGTTTACGTGTTCCTTTATATATGGGATCGGATTTCTTACATTTTTCAGCCGATAAAACAAACATCCACATTTTTTTTTCGGCAGGTAGTATTTCTTATTGTCTTGCACACTTTTTTCTTTATTTACATTCAGAATGCTTTAAAAATTCCATTTACAAGACAATTGTTTATAATAAAATTCTATTCACCAATCGATAGACTCATAACGATTGTAAACAATGTTTTTGTTTGAATTTGGGTTTGACCAATTCGTAAAAAAAAAACTAATTAAGACATGCGTGTCCGTCAACCTTAAACAATAATCTTTGTCAATTTTATTTTTCAGTCTTTATGATGGTCGATACTTGATCTATCTCTTACTGTTACATCCCCGGGCAACGCCGGGCTCTACTGCTAGTATATATATATATATATATATATATGTGTGTGTGTGTGTGTGTGTGTGTGTGTGTGTGTGTGTGTGTGTATCCAGGTTAGATAAGAATAAATGGGGTATAATTTCACTGTCCGTAGCATTCAAAACAGGGCTTTGATAGTAGAGGTAAATATTAATAGAATAGGAGATTAAAACAAAAACATGTTAAAAATCGCTACACAATAGCAATCATGTTTCGACACTACAAATGTGTCTCCTCGGGCGATGGTAAATTACTGGTGAGTTAAGGATTGATTTAATTTCAAAAGCAGAATACTTCCTTTTTTTGTAAAAGAGAAAGTTAACTTATTTAGATTGTCGTCACTTAACTGTTGCATATTAATTTGCCAAAGGAGTTTTGAATTTATGATTCGATTTCCTTTTTTTTTTATCGGTTTCTTAAAGAAGCCTTTTAATTATCAACTACAAAATTCTATGTAGGAAGATGACCGAGCATATAACTAGATAATATTAAGCTAGATTATCTCCCATTATCTCCCCTACTCCTTTCCCCTTAACTCCCTGTGAAAGTTGAACGTCATACTTCTCTATAATTTACGAAATAATGTAACCATTTGTATCTATCGCAAAGGAAATTGTCTAGGCTTTCTATATAGACAACTTGATGTTATGACCTATATATTTTTTTCAGTTGGTTTGGATTTTAGCGTAGGCCTCACATTTGATTGGTTAATCACGGTAAACCCACAAGCCTCATTTTAATTCTGTTTTTTTTTTTTTTTGTCTTCTCTTTCAAAAAAAGAGGAAGTATTCTGTTTTGAAAATTAAATCAATCCTTCAGTCACCAGTAATTTACCATCGCCCGATGAGACACATTTGTTGTGTCGAAACATGATTGCTATTGTGTGGCGATTTTTAAAATGTTTTTGTTTTAATCTCCTATTACAAATATGTATGTTTGTGTGCGTGTGTGTGCTGTTTTAGTCTGGTTCAGTCGAACAAGAAAAATGCCATCACAAAGATAAATTAACTGACACAAGTTATCTCCCTTATTCGAGTTAGCGGAATGAGAAGAAATTTAGAGTTCACCAAAATGTGTCCGCGTTTTCAGTAATGAAAGTAAAAAATCCTACCCCCATTTTTCAAAAAATTACTAAAAGTCATAGAATTATACGATTTAAAGGAATTGTCAGTATTTATTCATTAATGAATAAATTATATGTTGAATAGGTCATTATTTTATAAAAATTTGTGGAACTATCTTTTCTGTTGGTCAGTTTTATCCTCCCATTTCGACTGTGTCTACTAAAAATTTGTGCTGTGTTCGCGAAATGTTATATATGAAAAATTTTCGTTTTCTGAAAAAAAAAAGCTTATGTAATATCAACCGTGAACATACTAAAAATTTGTCCCTTCCCTTAGGAAAAATAATTGTATAAATCCCATAAAAATGTTTTTGAGATTTTTAACAAAAATTATTTTATAGAATTAATATTTTTTATATAGAATTAAATTTTTTATATTATATATAATTAATATTCTATTTCTAAATAGGACGAAACGGGCGTCCAGTGCATTCTTTTGAAGGTTCTTCTAGACTCGATGAATTACTATAATGATTTGCGTAAATCCCCCAAATTCTATTACTTGTATATCCTTGCTTGACCCAGCTAATGTTCTGCGATGTAGTATTTCGGGGGAAAGGTAAGACGTGGCTCATAGGGCACAACCTGTTAGGTTATGAGTACTTGGATGAGTATCACCACGGAATTTGTGAGTAGCGGCACTATATCGAGTCTATTCAGTTTTTCTTTGTCACTGAGGCCAGATGGTGTAGTTGGTATGACGCTTCGTTGTATCGAAAGGGTCCGGGTTCGAGTCTCCGTAGTGACTGCTGATGAGTCCCAAATAGGACGAAACGGCTCTCCAGTGTTTTCTACATTATGTTGAGGATTCTTCTAGACTCGATGAATAACTATAATGATTTGTGTAAATCCCAAAACCTCTATTACTAATTACTATTTTTTATAGAATTAATATTTTTTATTAAAATTAATAAAAAATATTAATTTCTTTCAGATTTCTCTGTTAAAAAAGAACTACGTTCAATGTTTATTTTTAAAAAAATATTTGTAGTTTTTCAGTGCAATTTTGAAATTCATCTTCGACAAGATTTTTTTTTTATTAAAGATATATTTGAAAAATAGAAAAGTGTAATATTTAACTTTATTTTCGAGTATGAATATTTTCTGAAAAGAATTTTATTTCAGTTTTTAATTGCAACAGTTACCTTATTTTTGTACGAAAGTTCAAAAAGCAAATAATTTTGTTACAGAAATCGGTTAGCAGTATCAATTCAATAAGTTTATCATTTTTGTAACACTTACTTTGGTTTAATAAATTTTAAAATCGGAATAGTTAAAAAAGACTTCATCAGGTGTAATTTAATGTTCCTTGATATCAAAGAGGTGAGAAAATATTTTTTTAAAAATGCAATGAGCAAGAAAAAACATTTATTCTACTAATCTTGATAAAAGTCTATAGAATAAAAATATATTTATAAACTATTGGTTTTATACGGTTAAAGATAATTTATTTTGAAACATAAACGATTTTAATTTCCAAAATCTTGTAGTCTCTATCCGTAGTACTTTTTGCGCCATTCTTTAAAAATAGAGATTATTTTTGCAATATTTTAAATAAAAAGTCGAGGTGTCAGTAGAAAAATACTGTTTTTGTCATATGACTCCGATGACAGTTTATAGGCTACCGTACATAAATAAACATTATTTTCGCAATGTTTTAAGCAAGAATTCAGCATTTAATGTGTAGAGGGCTGTGGCTGTGATGTTGCGGAGTCAGACGTAGAAGAAACACATGTGGGTTCAGATTTTTCCTGCTCGCCGGCCCAACTACATGAAAATGTTGGACTTTGATTAAGTCCAAAGAAAAAGGCAAAGAAAACAAACAAAACAAAACACAAGACCGATAATATATGTATATACAAATATATATTAATAACAAGTTACAATACATGGAAACAGTACAAAGGACGAAGTGTGTATGAATATTCTGTATGTGCGTGTGAATATTCTGTATGTGCGTGTGTGTGTGTGTATTGTGCTTAGCGTGTTCCCACGCTATCCTTTGTTAGCGCCTACATTCCGAGGTTGTAAGCTGAAAGCCTGAGGAAAAAGAGAGATTTACCTCCAGGTGTCGACGCGAAGGCGTGAGGGAAAAAAGAGAAAGAGGCGAAGGGTCAGCGGCTATTTATAGCAGCGAAGAGCGACCCCTGGTGAAAGGGTTACGAACTGAAGGAGGAGTTAACTCCGACAAATGTTTATAAAATCCAGTTAATTCTTTTTAAATTTACTAATTTACTTTGAAACAAATCTCGACGATAAATATTGAAAGATATATTTAAATTTATCGTTTTTACTTTTTTTTCACTGTAATGGCGTTTCGATGACTGACTCTGCCAAGGTTTGTAAAATATATAAAATAATGATTTATTTCAATCCGTATAATTATTTTTCCTTCTGTAACGGATTAGATTTAGGCTGTTATCTTTCAAATAAAATCACAATTTAACTTTAAAGAAAACATTTAAATTATTTAGTTGGTTTAAAAGTTGTTTTTTTTTTTTTTTTTTCAAGTCCGTGGTGGTACCAACTATTTAAAAAATTAGAATTAAAAATATGTGAACGATCTAAATCTACTGACTGAACTCTATTTTATTATAACGTAAAACATAATTCTCCATCTTGTGTCATACAACGACTTTGCGTAGATTTACGAAGTTAAGCCCAAAAGAAAACCGATACGTAATTTTAAAAAGCATTTTAAAAAAATGAAAAACTTTCTTGAAGCTTTAATTCTATTTTTAATCTCAAACTAATAGATTAAATTTAATATTCCAAATAAGCAAAATACTTCTCAAAAACTAATTTAAACTGATCGGAAGATCTATAAAATCGTCCATATTGACAGATCTGTACTGGATTACCGCCTCCTGACGATTATCAGAGACGGTAAGATATTGATTTACCGCCCTCTGACGACAATCACAGCCGGTGCAAGATTTGAAAGCCTCTTCCTCCTTTGATATTTGTAGCGGCAAAACGCATTTCTTTCTCGTTTAGATAGACACGAGGTATACAAGTACTTCAGAGACACATACTGAAAGTTGCTTTAAACTCTACATAACTAACTTCATTTCCTATATGATCTTTCTTTAACATGTCCGTTTAAAACATTTGTTAATTGTTGTGTTTGAATTCCATTTTAAATTTTATTTTTACCCGGACTCACATGAGTCCGCCAGATATTTCTGGCGAAACAAATGTACTAGGAAGCATAAAATGAATAATGTCCATTCCTGCAACATCTGTTAACAACATAATTCATTTTATTTTTTTAAGAAGGGGAATCATAACATTTGTTGTGGGAAAGGGTGTTATTCGTTTTATAAATCCTGATACATTTCAGAAATAAAATATACTTTTCTGAAATTTGAGAATTTGAATTTGAGAAAAATTTGCTGATTTAAAGTTTAATTAATCTGAATTTAAAGTAACGCTCTTAATTTCTGATAATGTCATATATAGGCTTCTTTATTTACAAAAATCGACACGTTTATACACATAAAAAAAATTCAAACATTTTTTTCAAAATACTAGGGTTCCTGAATTGGAGTAAGCTTTTCCATTTATGATTAGTAAATATAGTTTTTATTTAACAATATAATTTACCATAACAAATTAATACAGAATTTTATAAATTATTATAATTAAAATAAAGAAAATGAAGACAATACTTGTAAAAATTCCTTATCCATCGAAAAACATTTTAAAGACAATAATATCTATTATATATTTTTTTTTAGTCATAAAAGCAATTAAACACTCTTCTAATTAAATAATGTCTTAGTTTTATTGTATTTTACGATTCAGAGCAGATTTTCTGCAATTGGGAGTCCTATTTGACATTTTATGATGTAAATTTTCTTAATTTAAAGAAAAAAATTTATAAAATGTCAAAATAACAAATATAAATATTAAGTGATAAAATTAATCAAATATAAATTAAATTAAGTTTAAATCATAAAATGTCAAATAAATATAAACATTAAGCGATATAATTAAAGTTAATTAAATATAAAATAAATTAAAATTGTTAAATTTAAATCATAAAATGTCAAATAGCAAATATAAACATTTTTAAGCGACAAAAATAAAAAAAAAGAATTTCTCGAAATTTCATGAAGTTATGAAATTAAATGAATGGCCGTAACAAATGTAAGAAAAATATTTTTAAAGATTTTCTAAAAAAGAAATATTTGAAAAGCAATTTCATTAATTTCTGAAGAAAATTCAACGATTCTCATTAAAATCTGACCGTTATTTGATTTATTTTTAAGAATTTCCAAATCAATGTGTTTTTCATAGCAAAAGACGCTCAACTTCCCAATACAAATTTTGATTTTCTTTTGAGTATCCTGTAACGAAAGAAAATCAAAACTTTTTAACCAAAATTTTGAAGGTTCTAAAAAGGATTACAAAATAATTTAATAATAAAAATATCCTTTTGTTTCACAATTAATTTTTTTTTTTTTTTTTTTTTTACGTTTTGGGCATTTTTCATTCCTTTAGCGAATTTTTAGGTCATACGTAAATAATTTGTGAGAGAGTAATTTTCTCTTGTCCGTTTACTATCTTGGCATGCCAGTGATGGAAAATATTTACAATATATTTCACGATGTTACACAGTACTATGAGAAATGGATTCCTGTCTTTCTCAAAAGCATTCGTGCGAAGTGAATTCGAATTTTGTTCATTGATTCCGTTCTGCGTTGATAACAGGTTTACTAAGTTTCTCTCATCGCATATCAAGGGGAATAACTAGCAAATAAGAATTTTAAAAAATTACTTCCCTTTATACAACTGGAACAATAAACCTTTGGAACAATTTAGAAACATTTTGCAGGTAGAGTGAAAGAATTCAAGATCCCTCAACACCCCCCCCCCGCCAAAAAAATGTAGATACCCCCAAAAAACAAACAAACAAAAAACAAAAACAAAAAACTATATCTAAGGTTTAAAATGAATTTTTTAAAATGACAAATCTTTCTTGAAGCTTTTATTTTAGTTTTTAAATCTAATATTTCCAATAAGCAAAATACTTTAAAAAAAACTAATAAAGTCTAATTAACCTGATTTTAAACAACTATTATTTACTTTAAGTTTAAAATTTCACAGAAATACATTTTTCACACGACAGTAGTTGTTTATTTAAGGTTTTGATGACAGATTGATATTTTTGTTCTATGGGTGCTTCAGGCGTTAAAAAATCTTTGAATTAACGTGTACGACCTTTTTATATATAATTTTTAAGTACTCAGTAATCTGAAAAATTTAAGAAAATATTCTTTGTAATGTAATGTTTTATTGATTTTAAAATATTTTTGGTTGTAAATTTACTATAGTCATCGCTCTTATTTTCTGATAATATATATAAAAAATCGGCATGTTTATAGACATAAAAAATATTTTTAAAATACTGGTGTTTGATGATTTGTACTAAGCTTTTTAATTTATGATTAGTAACTATAGTTTTCATTTAATAATATCATTTAAAAGGATTAAATTAATACAGAATTTTAAAATTTTAAAAAGTATTTAAAATTTAATAATTTTTTCTAATTAAAATTTAAAAAACTGAAAACAATTCTTGTAAAAATTCATTATTCGACGAATTTTTTTTTCTTAAGACAAGAGTTTCTTTAATAAATCTTATTTATAAAAGCAATTATAAGCTTTTCTAATTAAATAATCTCTTAGTTTTATTTCATTATTTTATTTTACGATTCGGAGCAGATTTTTGATAAATGAGTTACTGTTTAAAAAAATATAATAATGATTTGCATTCTCCAAAGGGTCCTGTGTTTAACTAATATAAATATGAAGAAGGACAAAATTTAATTTCTGGAAATTTCAATAATTTGTGGGCGGTGGGGAGCAAATTTTCTAAAATAAAAAGTTTCTAAAATAATTTCATTTATTTGCGAATAAGTCCTGAAAATTTCATTAAAATCCGACAATTATTTGATTTTTGTAAGTATTTCTAAATCAATGTGTTTTTTGCTTTTTTTTTTTACCGCAAAACAGACGCTAAAAATTCATATACTAATCTTTTCTGCTTCCGCTTAAGCAAGAAAAACAAGATTTTTAACCAAAATTTCGAACGTGCTAGAAAAGATTCACAAATTTAATAAGATAATCCAAAAATACTTTGGTCTTTCCTCTTAATAATAGCATAAATATTTTGACGATAAAACTTTGTTTTTATCAAGTTAGGGGGGGGGGGGCTTTTTCATCATGCTACGCTGTTTTTTCAGCGAATTATTGGAAGTACGTAAATAAAAGCTGTTAAGAATAGAACAGCAGTATGGAATTTGTCTGTAGTATTGGAGAATTAGTGTCACTTATCTAGTGGAAGCCTCCAGATACTATTTATTTTAGGTATTTCTCTTTAGGGCGTAGACCATCATGCCTCCTTCTAACGTATTCGTTTTCTTTATTATTTGGGAATTGATATGCATTCTGAGAAAGATAGGGGTGTGGTTTCCAGTTGCTTTTTCAATGATTTTGAATTCAGACTTTTCCTCCTCTTAGACTGGGCTCTCCAGGCTTGGTTAGTCAATCTTGCTATTTAATCCCTAGATGATAGTGTGGAGAGAGAGGAAACGATTCATTCTTTTCCCAAGGATTTCTGTCCGAAAATGGAATCGCTTTACCGAGTTCAAACACCGATCTCATCTGTAACAGACTAGCTCGGAATTTAAACTCCGTAAGGCGATTACACTCACCTGCTACATTGCCCGCCAGATACTATTTGTCTCAAAAGCCCAGAGAGGGTTATAGAACAACACGCAAGCAAGATTAGTGTAGAAAAAATGAAATAGAAAAATAGACACAACTGAGTGGGGCGGGTAGTTCCCTTGGAATTGTGCAAGGAACCAGGATTTGATCGGGCAAAATCAATGTTTTTCCTATTTTAATATTCTGATGAATCTTATTTCTTAATTATTGAGTAAGCTCATGGTGAGTTCTACGATAATAAAATATCTGTAGAAATTTCCTATCGTATTGTCGGAGTTAGCTCCTCCTTAATTCCCTAATTGTTCACTAGGGGTCGCTCTCCCTACACTATAAATGCTAGGCGACTTCTTGCCTCGTTCTCTTTTTTCATTTCTGTATTTCAGCGAACCCCTCTACAATATAACCTCTCGCAAAAGATAGCGTTTCCCATTTGTGGGAGACGCCATGAACATTATACACACATACACGTACATACGAACATTCATACACACATACACGTACGTACACACATACACGTACGTACGAACATTCATACACACATACACGTACGTACGAACATTCATACACACATACACGTACGTACGAACATTCATCAAACAGCAAACACAAATATTCACACACACACAAATGTTAATGCCTATGTCCATTGTAAAATTGTGTTGTTTAATACATATATTTGTTTATATATATCTATCGGCCTTGTTTGTTTTCTTTTCATCTTCGGTTGGATACAACTAGAATCCGCCATTTTCTTGGACCTTCTTCTAGCAGGAAATAAAAACACATGTGTTCCTATTTCAACAACCCACCAGGTCCTCTAGAATATCATATATTTTAAATATGGGAATATATTATTGCAATAACAATCATAAAAATGAATGCTGGTACTTATTTTAAGAAGTAAGGGGGTACAAATGAAATGATTTGAAATTGACAAATATTTGTGGGTGACGAATTATTTCCACCCTCCAAACCTCTCTCCCACATTCGGGATGTGGCAAGCCTCTCGCTGATCTATCGCTACGACCATGAAAAGTGCCCGGACGAACGACATTCCCTGGCGCTACCAGTTCATACCTTCACAGGAAAGACCCGCCATGCCAGTCGCATGGCAGCAAACCACCTGCATTCCCTCCTCCGTATTCTATCGGTGAAAAGTAAGTTCCACTCGAACAGCTTCTTGCGAATCATTGCTCTGTTGGACCATCTCCCAAGAGGGTGTTTCACCGATTACTACAATCTTAACCTGTTCAAGTCTAGGGTTAACCGTTACCTTCCTATCCGTACAAACTTCCTCATGACATAACCCTCTACCTCGAGTGGCCACCGGACATTGTACAGGATGAAATTTATTGTAAAAAAAAAATAAAATAAAACAAACTTTTTCCATTTCACTGAAACAGGCATTAAACACTTCTTTCTTTCTTTCTTTCTTTCTTTCTTTCTTTCTTTCTTTCTTTCTTTTCTGAAGCCGGGTAGTGTCTTTTCCTCTCTTCCCACGCAATCAAAACGGAATAATCCATTATTTATGAGGTATTGGCAGGAGACCTACCTACCTACCTACCTACCTACCTTTCTTTCTTTCTTTCTTTCTTTCTTTCTTTTTTCTTTCTTTCTTTCTTTTCTGAAACCGAGTAGCGTCTTTTCCTCTCTTCCCACGCAATCAAAACGGAATAGTCCATTATTTATGAGGTAGACCTACCTACCTACCTACCTACCTACCTACCTACCTACCTACCTACCTTTCTTTCTTTCTTTCTTTCTTTCTTTCTTTCTTTCTTTCTTTCTTTTCTGAAACCGAGTAGTGTCTTTTCCCCTCTTCCCACGTGATCAAAACGTAATAGTTCATTGTGATGTACTGACAGGGCGTAAAGGTCATGTGAACTAAAGAAAAGTGGGACAACCACAATAATAATAATAATAAAAAACTCGTTATGCATGTATCCGACATACATTTGGTTTGGTTTGGTTTGGTTTGGTTTGGTTTACGGCATATCAACCTCCATGGGTTATTTAATGCCGACAAGATTTTTTTTTTCAAAAATGTGTTGCTGGTAATTCTTTTCTTCAAACATTCATTGCTGGTAATAACCTTTTACAAAAATATATATCTGGAATTAAATCCTATTTTTACACTTTCATAATGTTTTGACCCCAGTTTGGGGGTTAACTATTTGCCCATAGCTGGGACCCTAACAGGTGCTACCACCCCCGGATCAGGGTGGACCTGGGAACACCAGTAATCAAGAGGTGGTTCCACGGTCCTCAAAACCTCCTAGATCAGAGGCCTTGCTGTTGGATGTAGTTTATCGTCTTACCCAGAACGGTGACATACCTTTATTAAAATGCGTATCATGATGAGTATATTGGGTTTTGTATATTTGAACCTCAACGACACATTCTTAGTTCATTGTTCTCATTCAATAATAATAACAACAACAACAACAACAACAGCATCAGACAGAATAATACCAGGATCTAGCTTGGGAGCTGAAGGAACATAAATGTAGAATTAATTTCAGTAGTAATGGATGCGCTTGCTACATTATCTAGAAAATTGAAAGAGTGCTTAGGGAGAATTGAAATTAAGACAAAGATTGTAGACATCCAGAAAAATGCCATCATTTACTCTGTGGGGATTCTCTGAAAATTCTTAAGTTATGAGGAGTCTTGTTGGCACCATACCTCAAGAACAAAATTTCCAGGAGATCGACGTCCTCGGTACTGCTCATATATTAAAACGTGCTCTATCCACTGAATATCAAAATCTCATGGCAGCCCCAGCTTCAAAGGATGAACTCGATAACATGAGTGAAAAAAGCCAGACATTAAGAAAAAAACTCTGAATAATAATAATAATAGTTCAAAAAGCTATCAAAATACAAGGACCTTGAAGTGGAAATTTCAAAAATGTGGCACATGAGTACATCAATAATTCCAATTGTATTTGGAGCACTCGGATTGATGGGACTGGTAGCCCATGCCTGAAAGAAATTCAAAAAATTGTACTCACAAGTACAGCTCACACAGTGCGAAGAGCTTTATCTATGTAAAATGCGTCTGATCTTAGGGTTTGGGGGTTTTTATTGCAAAAAAATGATCAGTGGAAGAT
This sequence comes from Acanthosepion pharaonis, assembly GCA_903632075.3. Lineage (NCBI taxonomy): Eukaryota > Metazoa > Mollusca > Cephalopoda > Sepiida > Sepiidae > Acanthosepion > Acanthosepion pharaonis. The sequence continues at coordinate 500,457 of CAHIKZ030000696.1, read as the reverse complement.
GTCATGAAGCCAATTCTAACCTTAGGTCTCTTGTTGGGACCCTGAAGAAAATGTGTATACAACAGAAACACAAAGAAATAATAATAATAATAAGAAGAAGAAGAAGAAGAAGAAGAAATTAAAATGTTTTCACACGGAAAAGCAGGAAGATCAATGGGGAATGTAAAATTAAAACAGTAAATGAAATTCCACCAATCAAGGAAATACATAAACAGAACTGCATTTAAAGGCAAAAGAGAAGAAGACGATATGAAAAGCATTGTATGTTCTGTCGGCAAAATACGACATTCCAAACGAACCTCAAAACAGACAGGGAAATTGAAAAATAAGTTATAGAAGTCAAAAAGCCGCCATCTATTGAAGAAGTGCAAAATATTCTGGAAAAAGAGAGCAAGAAAGAATGAAGGATAAACCTGCAAAGGAACGGGAAAATATTACGAAGAATAATGCTAGGCAAGCTCTAACAAAATCCCCAAAATGGAAATCCTCGGGAAATGACAAATACTCAACTTTTGATTCTATCATCTGCCACCAATCCATAAAACCCTTGTGCAAACTTTATCAATGCGAATAATTCCAATGAAATCCTCCTACCAAAAACGGCTGAAACAGATGATGTAAAAATTATAGACCAATAACATGACTGTCTAACACATATAAATTGATCACATCTGTCCTGACGAAATGTAAACAACATTCTTCCTCTGGAGCAAAAGGGATGTTGAAGAGGTTCATATAGTTCCAAAGATCAACTATTGATAAATAAAATGGTCCTGGAAAATTGCAGGAAAAAAGGTAGAAATCTCAGCACAACTTGGATAGATTACAGTAAAACCTTTGGCAGTGTGCCACACTATTGGATCCTTAAGGCTTTGGAAATGTACAAAATCTCCTCCTATATCTTCCTTAGATATAGCATGGGACTGTGGAACACCACATTATATCTAAATCACAGTAAAGGCACTACCATTTCCAATCGCTTGAACATAAGACGAGGAATATTTCAAGGAAATTCCCTGTCGACCCTTCTGTTCTGTCTGTCCTTAATCCCCCCTTTCACATGAGTTAAACAACAATAACTATGGATATAAAGTAAAGAAGAAAGTGTTTAATCACCTATTCTACATGGATGATCTCAAACTCTTTGCAAAAGACGACAATGAGTTGAAGGGTATCCTCAATAGCGTAAAATGTTTCAGTGATGACATCGGTATGGATTTCAGATTAGATAAATATGAAAAAGTAACATTCAAGAAAGGGAGAATTACAAAAGTACACTCAATAGATCTATATTTTGTCACAAAGATTAGAGAACTGGAAGAATTCCTGGATAGCCCGCATTCAATGACGGATTAATGGTAATAGCAGATAAAAGAAGCAGGAATGATAAAATAAGGAAAGAGCGGGAAAATCTCTTCAAAAAACTCGGTTTTATTATAGAGGTTGATATGAACTTGAAATTAGTTCAATACCTGGGCGTGAAATTGAATTTACACACTGGCAACGTCTCCCCGTACATGAAACCAAACAGCAAGTTAAAATATCTAAACACTCGATGTAACCATCCCAAAAGGTGCGATCAAACACGTCCCAAGAGGCATTTAATACAGTCTATCCAGAAATTCTTCAGGTAAAAATATTTTTGAAGAAAAAAGAAAGTATATGAAAGAGCGTTATCAGAAGAGGGGTAAGAAAATCAGGCTTGAATTTAAACCTCAAACGTTCCACCCAATCAAAAGGAACATCAAAAGAAAAAGATATATCATTGGGTTTAATCGCCACCCCCTTTTCAATCTCGGAGTGAAAAATGTTTCTTTTTAAACTGATTTATTGAAACTTCCCCAAAACTGCTGAGTGGCATACAATTTTCAACAGGAATACTGTGAAAATAACTTATTGTTGTATCTGTAACTTGGAAAATATAATTAAAAATATATAATATCAAGAACTTTTATAAAGATCACGTGCAGAATAATGATAAAACAGATCACGTGTGTAACTGTAGAAACAAGAATATGTGTATACGTTCTTTTTATAGATACAAATATTTAAGTAAATGCTCTGTTTATAATAAACGGTATTAACAACATTTACCGGCCTGAATGTCCGAGAAATTTTCATAGAAAATATGCGTCCTCCGACAGGAATCGAACCTGTATCCTATACTGAACCGTCATATAGCCCGACGTGCTTTTACCGATTGAGCCACGGAGGTCGATTTTACTGTTTTAAAACACAATTCTCCATGATTTTCTCTCATTCATTCATATCTGCTCAATGCGTATCCAAATGTAAACAAATGACGTCAAACATTATGAAATGGACAAAGTCCGACAATTATTTAAGACATTTTTTATGTTTATACGTTCTTTTCATAGTTAAACATAAAAAAAATGTCTTAAATAATTGTCGGACTTTGTCCATTTCATAATGTAAGAATATGTGTCCAATAAACAGAGCATGTAAAACTGAAGGGAGAGGCAGAGGTGGAGTATAAAGAGGGCTAAAGTAATGTATATTTCGGGTGCACAGAAGGCAGCTTCATGAAAAGCTGATACAACAGTCAATCATCGTTTATGTTGGAAAGTTACAAACATTGTACAAAACTGGTTAGCCATGTGTGAGAACTAAAATAAAAATATGTTAAAAGCCCTACGGTATATTGGAGTATTTTTAAGAAAGCCAAGCCATATAGCATTGGTAATATCATGTATAGATTATGTCAAGAAGATAAGCTCGCTATTATGTCGTATTCAGAGCGGGACAACATACTAAGATAATTGCTGCTTGCAAACACGCAAAGTATTTATTAGAAAAATATGAAGCTGGATGAGAGTACCAAAATCTTAATTTCTTTTACTATTTTTCCCAACTTTTCTCTCTCACATTTCCCAACTCTTTTCCCAACTTTTCTCTCTCATTTTTTCCCAACTTTTCTCTCTCACATTTTTTCCCAACTTTTCTCTCACATTTTTCCCATTTTTCCCCAACTTTTCTCTCTCACATTTTCCCAACTTTTCTCTCCCAACTTTTCACATTTTTCCCAACTTTTCTCTCTCACATTTTCCCAACTTTTCTCTCTCATTTTCCCAACTTTTCTCTCTCATTTTTCTCCCAACTTTTCTCTCACATTTTTCCCAACTTTTCTCTCTCACATTTTTCCCAACTTTTCTCTCTCACATTTTTCCCAACTTTTCTCTCTCACATTTTTCCCAACTTTTCTCTCTCACATTTTTCCCAACTTTTCTCTCTCACATTTTTCCCAACTTTTCTCTCACATTTTTCTCTACTCTAAATTTTTTTCCTCCCATTACGCTTTCCTGTAATAATATAATGTGCCTAAATAATTTCTAGTAAAATAATTGACCTTTTCACTGCCTGAAGAAACCATTTATTGGTGGAAAGCGCGTTAGCGGAAAAGATTGGTGTTTATCATTATAAATATTATATATATATATATATATATATATATATATATATATATATATATATATATATATACTGTGAGTGAAAGAATATGAGAGGACCATAGTGAGGAGAAAGAACAATAACAGTACGGCTCTGTCTTACATATCTATAAGTCTACCATTCGTCCATGCTTAGAATATTATTGTAACATATGGTTTGGTTCCCCTGCTATTTACTTTGAGCTCCTTGATAAGGTCCAAAGAAGGATCAGCAATATTATTGGTCGTGATCTGGCAGCTCGGCCTCAGTCACTTTCCCACTGCCATAAGGTTGCCTCTCTATGCTTTTTTTATATATTTTTTCATGGTAATTGTTCGGATGAGCTCTTCGCTATGTCAACTAGACTTTATGAATTTAAGCGCAGTACTAGACTGGCGTTGAGGTGTCATCAATTTACGGTCGATCTGGCTATAGATATAGCCGCAAATTCTATGCTATCAGCTTCTTTTCTCGCACTTCTTGCTTTTAGAACTTCCTTCCGGTTCCATGCTTTCCGGATAACTTTAATCTGCAAAAATTTAAATGTAATGTCAATCGCTATCTGCTGTCCTCCTGATTACTCTTCTCTCTTCCCGCTCATTAGAAAAGTTTCTGTTCCTAATTCTTCCACACCCTGTAATCCCTTGCGTCTTAGTGGCTTTACTGCCTTGCTTGGGGTGGTACCGAGATAAGGGTTTCAGAAAGACAGAAGATGGCGATTGACACAGCATTTAAAGTTTTAAAGATTGTAAGTGGAAGGTAAGCAAGAAACTAGAATAGAGTTCTATTTTTCGAGTTACCCTCTTATTGCAACCCTGAAATAAAAGCAAATTCAAGTTTTATTCCGCGAAGAGAAAGTCCTTATAGGGGGTGCTTTTGGTGTGATTGGCAGAGCAGAAGTGTGCTTTTCCCGTCAGAATGGATACTGCAGACGTAGTATCTGTTCTGTACCAGAGGCCTTCCCTCCTCCATTGCTCCCCCCACCCATATAGGTGCGTAACATCTGTTACGTAGCTGTGGTATAACCGGCTATGACTAGCTTAGACAAGCTAAGACCAGCGGCCCGAATGGAAACCCTCGGGTCCCCACTTTAAAAACCGACCTTGTGTCACAACATGACTCAGTGGGAGGGATCGGTGCACGCACCGAGGCCAGCTCAACCGTCGGTTGCGGAAGCTGAGGGCAATTTTTGTCCTTGTCCCGGGCGTACGCGCCTGGGGCCCCACCTAAAAAAAAGACCTTGTGTCACATCTCGATCAAGTGGGGGGAAGGTTACAAGGTGACATTGTAAGCTTCAAACTCTCTCGTCTTATACGCCAGGTATGAAAATGTGAACCTTAAATCCTGAGTTAGTTAACTGACAATATCTCACCTCCTTCTTTCGATGATGTTGAACAAAAACACAACTGGATATGTGTCTTAACAAGCCGTTTAAAGATCGCATTCGAGAACAGTGGAACGAGTGGATGGTTAGCGAGGAAAAGTCGTTCAGTTTACCGTAATAGCCTACTGAAAACACAGCATCCACTCATAAGGTATTGTAGATTGTGAGAGTTAATTGACAATGTCTCTCCCTATTCATTAGAATATAGGTGAAAAGAAAGTATATGCTTATTGAATTTATCTAATAAATTCAATACATTTTAAAATACGATTTTGGGGGTCGTCTTGTACGGCGAATATAGCCCGAAATCTTTATCTTAACTTGAAAATTTGGGGATAGTCTTATACGCCCAGTCGCCTTGTACGTCAGCATATACACTACCTAAAACTATGCCTTTCGTGTTTTTCCTGATCAACATAAAAACTAACAAGATTTATTGGTTATTATTAAATTACTGGATTATTAAACTGTTGCATAAAACTAAATGTACAATAAACAACACACTGAAATTATGCTTTCCAATCTGAAGATTACTCGCTAAGTTAAAAAAAATTCGCCTTCAGAGCCGTAGCCCCCAAAGTTTTGGAAACATTTGTTTGCTGTCTACCGAAACTCGTTATGGACATTTACGGGACTTGAATGAGGTGCAGTGACAGGTAGACCTCCAAATACCATTGTAAACCATTCCTCTTATAGTCTGGTATAAAATACGTCATACACACTTGGGTGATCATGTCTCTTTCAATAAATGGCTGACTAGGCAGGATTTACCTCAGTAGGTTTCCGTTTCTTACTGCGGTAGACTGGTTGGCAATCAAGGCGATAAGACCCAGTCTGTTCTACTATTCAACCCATAGCTAGAAGAAGAATATATGGATTCATGCCTTTCCCAAGGGTACTGGTACGTAAGTGAATGTAATGAACTTGACTGGAATTCGAACTTGGCTCCCTGATTTCCTCATCGATTACACTGCAACGCACATAAGCTAAAATTAGTACCTGACACAAGGTATAAAAATTTGGAGCATTAAGTGATGATCAAACTCACCATTCAATATTAAGATCAGCGAAACCATCTTTGTAAACCTCAGTTCAAGACTAGCCATTCAATTAGCTTAGTTTGGTAGAAGGTCACAAATATCGAGCACGTCGTGAGGATCGAACTGACCGGTATTGGAACTCTGAAAATAGGCCGATGTGTTTCGTTCGAAGAAGCTCTTTAAGTATTGTCTTTGCAGACACACACACACACACACACACACACATATATATATATATATATATATATATATATATATATATATATATATGTATGTAGAGATTCAACTGATCTTATTTTTAAAGTTATATATATATATATATATATATATATATATATATATATATATATATATATATATATACAGTGAGGTTCACCCTGTACAAGGCCAAAAAGCGACTTGATGTAGAGGATTTTGTTAGGAGGAAATTTGTGCGGATAGGAGTGGGGAGATAACTGTTAACCCTAGGCTTGAACAAGTTAAGATTCTAGTTATTGGGGAAACCTCCTCTTGGGAGTGAGTTTCACACGACAGTGGTTCACTGGAAGAAGCTTTTAAAATGGAACTTACTTCTCACCGATGGAATACAGAGAGAATATGGATGGTTTGCTAGTGGCATGACGGGTCCTTGCTGTGAAGGTTTGAATTGGTGGAACCAGGGAATGTAGTTCGTCCAAGCACTTTCCGTGGAAATAGCGATAAAGCAGTGAGAAGCTTACCACATTCCGCCTGTCTGAGAGAGAGAGGTTAGAGGCTAATGAATAATTCATCATCCACAAGGGCTAGCAGAAGCTTTTGGACTCTATTAAGGCTAGAGAGTGAGGTTTGGCAGCTCCCGACCAAATATGACAACAACAGTACTTCATTTTTGGCCTGATCTGGATCTTAAAAAGGTAAAGGATATGAAAAGTCAGATATTTGCTGGAGAGGTACAGAGAGCCGACCATTTTACCTGCATGCTTAGCAATCGATCGTATGTACAAGTTTCACTATTTTTTAAGCAATTCACCCCAAGCAAGGCGGGAGTGCATGCAAGGGGTTACAGAAGATTGAGAACAAGAGTAAAGAGGCCTGTTTGGGGAAAGGATACAAGCTCAGGGCGTCAGATGTCGATTGACATTGCACTTATATTTGAACATTGGGGAAGCAACTTGAAGTTAGGTGGGAGTTTTAGGCCTAATAGTCTTTCAAGGTAGAGTGACTGGCGATAGTTCGGGGTCCTTTCAGCAATTATAAAATGTAACTAGGTTGTTTTCGGGGCATTATATATATATATATATATATATATATATATATATATATATATATATTTCAATAAAGGTGCAATCAATTTACAAATTCATGAATTATTCATACAAAAAACAAATACAAAGGTTAATGATTTAATTGGCGAGAAATCCATCGTCGCGAACAATTCAAATAATATACAAAAACCCCGAATCTGTTTATGAACGAAAAGATCCTTGTTTTTATAAATTCCTGCTGCATGAGTTCTTATTATTTTTACAAGCTTTCGTCTGTTCATACAAGCTTGTAAAAATAATTTTTCGGATTACAACAGTACATATATTTTCGTTGTCATCTTATTACTGAGAGAAAAAACAAGAACAAAATCTATTCCATACCTGAGGATGTCTGTATGAACATATAGTGATTTTATAACATGTTTATGTTATAATTTTTGAATAAATTATATTTGCTCTACTCTGTATGGAGCACTCTTATAAGAATAATATTTTTGTTATTTATTCCATTTATTCCATATATATATATATATATATATATATATATATATATATATATATATATATACAATTTAAACGTTATGATGGACACTTCATATATAAAATAGGCTCCTCATTTTTATTTATTAAACTGTGTGTATTACGTATATCGAACTCTGCATTCGAAAAATCTTTGTAGGGTGAATCACGGTATGATTCGGCGTACTTTACCGATCGGCCACGAAAAACGTTACAGCAATACAAGGCTCTATTTTCCCTGCTTAAGAAAAGCGTATACACACTGTTTAATAAATAAAAATGGTGCGTCTTTTTCAAATACGCAGTTTCCAATAAATAACGTTTGCGGTAATATAAATGTTGGATAAAATAAACTTTTTAATTCTTTAGAAATATATATATATATATATATATATATATATATATCGACAGACTGTTTCGCTGTTTCAAATATCATCACTATAGCCAGAGATGCGATTGGCTCAAGCCGGGATCGAGACCTGACCGATTTAATATCAGTCGGACACTCTCACCCTTATATACGAAATATAAGCATTGCCGTCTACTAGAGTGATTTTAGCGTTAATATATATATATATATATATATATATATATATATATATATATATATATATATATATATATCGATGGCCTGACGGTTGCATCTAGCATGAAACAGACTGTTGCCTCTTAGTGTTGACTTCAGTTTTCACTTATATATTTACAGACGCTCTATCTCTGATATTGAGCACTTCATCCCATAAATATAGCACACCTCAAGACTATATTTCTTATATTTGATCTCTTGTTAATGAGCTCAACCCTTACAGAGTATCTTATGACCTTGTACCAGATTAGTCTTGAGTTTCAGATAGACGGGGAGGCTGGAATTAAATGTATGACTAGAGCTTTTTATTATTTTTTCACGATTTGCATTAATGCAACGCTTTGTTTTAAATTGTCTTTAGTTTTAATTAAGAGGTGGAGGGAAATTACACGCATAGGAAATAAAAGGGGTGGTTGAAATAAGGATGTACCGGTTGGATTTTTCCCGAAGAAAGAATAAACATTCTATCCCGTCTATTTGAAACTTAAATGTAAATTAGGTCGACACTGGATGATCCCACACTCATGATTTCAACCGACTCTGGATGACCCACACTCATGATCAGTTCAGTAGACTCTGGATGACTCACACACACTCATGATGAGTTCAATCCACTCTGGATGACCGACACTCATGATGAGTGACAAACTGCGTAATGCAATCATTGGTATAATGACTTCAAGCCTCTAAATAGCTTCTGATTGGAGTCTGTGAAGGTTGGAAATGAGGGTAACAACTTTCGGAGCTGGATAAGGCAGTTAGTAAGCCGCAAATGATCACACCTTTCTCCACCAACCATTGTGACGTACCAATGACGATACATTTTGTCAACGAGATGTGGAATTTTGCCTTTCTCGATGGCAGTAGAGTACGGAAATAGCCTCAGAAAACGAAATCTTTGCTTTTATGCCGTTAACGATCATGCAACACGAACTATTGTAGGAGGCGCCTCAGCAGTGGGGAGGTGTAACGAAGCCAGTTTGATTGACCATTACTACTGAGTAGTTAGTTCGATTCTCACTGGGTGCCCCGTACCTTTGGCCTTGTGTCGCTTAGAAAAACACAATGCAATCAATGAACATACCCAGTCTGAGGTAATAAGTTATCGAGTCTAGTGCGGTTAACCAATACTACTGAGTAGTGAGTTCGATCCTCACTGGGTGTCCCATACAAAATTCAACATTTAATAATCCAACAGTAAAACACAATCCTTATATATATATATATATATATATATATATATATAGAGAGAGAGAGAGAGAGAGAGAGAGAGAGAAAGAAAGAGAGAGAGCTTACGGTCATATCATGTTCTCGTCCGATCACTGACGTTAAGCAACGTTGAATCTGGTCATTAATCAGATGGGTGACCGTTGAGGAATACCAAAACCTGTAAGCTATACGACAGGCTTAGCAAGCCGGCGATGGATACAACCTCTCTATATTCACAAAATTTAACTATACAACTAGATTACTGTTGTAATATCTAGATGTAACCGTGGTATTTTGTATGTTCTATTCCAATAGTTCTTTTTCTCACACTTCTCACCTGTGGGAATCTCTTTCCATATCTTGCTTCCCTGCCACCTAAAATACTCACAAACTTAAATGTGACGTCAATCACTATCTTCCGTCTTCCTGAAATCTGTTCTTTTATTGTCTTTTGTACTCACTAAAGTTTTTTTGTTGTCTTCTATTCGCACTAACCTCTTTAGTGGCATTATCGCCTTGCTTGGGGGTGGAATGATTTTAAAAAACTCTTTCGATACCTTAAACATGAAGCTGTTGTCGTTTCATCATCATCATCATCATCGTTCGGACTAATTTTTCTCCCGTCACAATCAACGGTTGGGGCGCTTAATGGGGCTCCATGCTTTGGACGTTTACTCCAAACATCAAGTGGAACACACTTATTGTATATACTCGCGTATTTGTCTGTGTTTCTGAGATGGGGTATTGTAATTATTTACATCGTTAGGACTGTTGTCTTCATCTTTATTACCATGTTCATGACTTATAAACTTAATGTCTCAGTAACCATTTTTTTACCAAAGCGTTGGTTGGATCCAGTGATTGACCCCAAGAGTTGGGAGTTCAATACCTGACTACAGCAGTGGGGATAAAAAAAAACTTGAGTTCAAGAAGGACAACTGAGACAACCGGAAGAGACATGGCACGTGGAACTAGGACAATCTAACCCGGTGGACGAAATAAAGGGTTCAGGTTCCAATCACCTGAAGAAGGCTGGAGCGTACAATCACCGAAATGTCGTGAACATGACAATAAAGATGTGGACGACAGTGCGAACAATGTAAATACTCGCGTATCATGCGACTTTTGAAGACTTAATTTTGAAGTTAATTTTAAGGGGGTCGCATCATAGACGAGATATAAAATTAGCGTATGTACTGCTGTCCCTGTCTACGCCGTTGACCAGAATATATGTCCATTTACTGTAGTCAAAATGTACAACTGCATTTAAAATAGATATGGTTTTGATAAAACTGGTGTTTTACTTAACTGTATCCAATAATAATGCATTCAATATCCACATATTAGTATCGTATTATAAAATACAAACATAGCGAATATACATCTTTTCTATTGTTTACGTTCATAAGATGTTTAGCTGTTTCTCGTTCAATTGTACGCTGTGGAGGTATTCACTCACACCAAAAGAGTCAAAAATTTGGGCTTGTGTCATGGGGAAAAACAGTACAAACAAACCTACACAATAAAAAAAACATGGTAAATTGTATCGTAATTTCATTTATGTCTTTGTGTGTATTAGTGTGCGTGTTTTACATTACAATTATAATAATGTCCATGTATTAAAAGGGTGTAAGTCAATCGGTAATATCACAAGTCCTATCATGAAGGGAAGTTACACACGTGTTGTCATCCCGACAGTCCTTGAGCGAAGAGAGTGAATCACACGTCTTTTATCGGGATGTCTGTACTTCCGGAAGGAACAGTCCTCGTTTCATGCTGGGAGTAATTTTATTATTTTTATTTTTTATTTATTTAATTTATTTTAAATGAGGTTTAAATTTTATTTTATTTTATTTATAATTTTAATTATTATTATTTTATATTTATTTATAATAATAACAATGTTCCTACGACGCGTTTACACAACGAGTATAGCGTTACTAACAATACTTTTATCATTCTTAGTCTGTTGTAATTTGGTCTCTCAAAAAAGGAACTCTCATAATACACGAGATACACGATAAAATCGTTTTTTATAAGTGAAAATTTGGGAATCGTATGATACGCGAGATCGCGGGTTACAAGAGTGTATACGGCATATAATCCATTATTAAATAAAGATACTGGAAAGTGTTCGTCAAATATCTGGCCTCTTTTTCCAAGCTTTATCTTCTTTTTCTTTTCTTTTTAATCTTCTTTCTTTTTTTTTCTTTTCGTTTTGCTATCACACACCATCCAAGTTGCTTTAATTTTATCAGGTAACAGAGATATTTTACCGACTGCCGGTTGCTGCTCAAGCTGCTTCCTCGACAGCTGAGAGAGAGAGAGAACAAAAAACAAATAAAAAGATCAATTATTTACTTGCGACTGACTGATGGAATTCCCTCAATAATCAGCGTACGCAAACGATAGGAAATGTTTTCAGGTCGCCGCTTTTACCATATTATCGTTACTTTGCGATGGCAGTTGTAGCGTTTATTTTCACGCATGCGCAGTATTAAAACCTTCTTCAAAGTGCAAAATTCTGTTTGCTGCTTGTACTCATATAGTTATAACTGCATGGAGCATACACACGCACACACACGCGCGCGCGAGAGCGCGCACACACACAAAAAACACACACACAAAACACACACACACACGAGCAAGTGCGTACATTCAATGAGTCGTTTAAGATGACTATTCGTTATTTTTATACTAATTTTTCTTTCATCTTATTTTTGCTTGGTTTTGTTTTCATCATAGAACTCAGGTCTTTTTACGTTCTACGACCGTTAGGCAAGCGGGGTCGATGAGAAAAGGAGAACAAATAAGTATTATCTACAAAATAAAATTCTGTGACTTCCGTTAGTCTGTCCGTCATACATAGACCGATCGAAACCAAATTTTGGGGAGAAGTACAAACAGGTAAGGGGGGGGGATACAAAGTACAGTTGATTTTATTAGGGTGCGTAACTTAGTACAATAAATTTTCACTATTTTTTTTGGAAAAATTAAAATTTCTATTATTTAACATACCAAATACTCCCACTATTTTAAAAACAATTTAATGATTAAAATAACAAATACTTACTTAATAATAACGGAATATTGCTTTTTGCAAATCTGATCTATAAGTATTGGCAAAAGATTATAGTAACCGAAACAGTAAACAGTTAAGTTTGTTCTCGTTCTCTATTGTGTGCAGTCGAGTGAAGCTAAGCGTGTTTGAATAACTAATGAGGCTACTTAAACAGACTGGCCCACTCATAAAAATTAGGGAAAAATGTTGTTTTTTTTTTTTGTTGTTATTTTAATATGGCGTAGATTACTGTAGAAATTCAAATTCTCATTTCTAACAATCGGTACGGAGTGAAATTGTTCTATGAACCACTAAAAGATTATTTGTTATTTTTTGTATGGACACCCAGTAATGTTACATGAACCCCCAGGGTTCATATGGACCCCGGTTCAGGACCAATGTTTTATAATGTCTACAATAGCACTTAGACTTAGACACCATTTAGTATAGGCGTATCTATATATATAACATTCTGTGACTCCTGTTAGTCCGTCCGTTACACCCTATAGCCAAAACATTAACCGATCGAAAACCATATTTTGTGAAGAAATGCAAATAGATAAGAGAGTACAAAGTAAAGTTGGTTTTACTAGTGTGTAGCTTAGTACAATAAATTTTCATTAGTTTTTTTGAAAAAATTGAAAGTTTTATTATTTAACATACAAAATACTTCCACTATTTCAAAAGCTATTTAATGATTAAAATAACATAATTATTTAATAAAAATGCAATATTGTTTTTTGCATATCTTTTCTTTAAGTTTTTATACATATTTTATTCTGGTAAAATATAAGACACAGTAGTAGCAGTGGAAATATAGACACAGTTTCCTCAAAAATTGAAGAAGAGACTCGAGGCGACGGAGGTGTGGTTCTACAGAAGGATGCTAAGGATATCATGGACCGAGCATGTGAGCAACGATGAGGTCTTAGAGAAGTTACAAACAAGAAGAAGGCTTAGCTTATAACATCAAAAAGAGGCAGCTGAAGTTTCTGGGACACATAATAAGGAAGGAGGGCCTGGAGAATCTGATACTCACGAGTCAAATAGAGGGAAAGAGAGACAAGGGAAAACAACGCTTGACATACCTGGCAGTCTTTAGCAAGTGGATGACAGAAGATCGCCCACGTCCTGAAAGGACACGGCACATAAAAAGAAAAGAAGGTAGTGTTTCAAATAGTACAAGGTGGTCCGAAAGTCTTGTTACCCCTTAACAAAAAAAAAAAAAAAAAAAAGTAATGAGAACAATAGACACGAGAACAAGTAATACAGTAATGCAAAGCATGTGTACTGGATTCAGTTTATTCACTTTCATTGACGCTGTCACACATCGAAAAGGTCTGCATGGACGCCATCTTTTTCGTGTCAGCCAACTGAAATAGAAAATTATATTATGTAGGGGTGACAGGACTTTCGGACCACCCTGTACAATAAATTTCCATTACTTTTTTTGGGAAAAAATTTTTTAAGAATTATTTTTTAACATACAAAAATACTTCCACTATTTTAAAAACGATTTAATGATTAAAATAACATAATTATTTAATAAAAGTGCAATATTGTTTTTTGCATAACTTTTCTTTAAGTTTTTATACATATTTTATTCTGGTAAATTATAAGACACAGTAGTAGTAGCAGTGGAAATATAGACACAATAGGGAGAATAGGGAGCCTCAGTGTGTTGCAAAAAATTCTAGTACATAAAAAAAGTTACCGCTTCATGCCTTACGATTAACTAGCAGGTTCCTGGACCTACAACAATGGCGTACCTTAGGAACCTTTAAGCTAAGATGAGTTGATCATTGGTAACCCCAATATACACTTAAGCTCATCTTAAGAGAAACCAAAGTAGATTTTACATTCAGTGTCACATCAGAACATCAGAGTAGTCAGGTGTATCAGAGGGTTGACCTGGAAGGTCATCTCCTAGTAATCAGGTACAGAATCTTTTTTTTTTTTTAAATACCATGATCCTTCATAGCATGGGCGATCATGACTCTTCACCGACTCCTTTCCTTTATTACCTGATAATTGCCATAATTTTTGTGAAAGGCAGTGGAGCAGTTTACTCTAACGTTCTTTACAGTTCACAATTAAAAGTTTTCTTGGTTGTCAACAAAGTCTAGAAAGCTTAGTCTCCCCTACTATTTAACCTATAGCATTTTACATTCACGCCTAAAGTGATTTTTTTAAAAGCTTTGTTACTTGTAAATTAAACAAAATGCAATTCAGTTTTTAAAACACTGAAATCAACAAAAACATGTGTAGAATGTGATTCACACCAAAAAATAGCACATGGTCTGAATCGAACTTAATATCAATAAAGAGTCTTTGTTCTAAGGGGAGTTGATCTGTGGTGGCCCCAGTAGAGATAAGAGACACCAAAGTAGATTTTGCATTCAGTCACACCAAATCATTAGATGGACAAGGTGCATCAGAGAATTGCCCTGGAAGATGTCCACCTAACCACCAGGTAGAGATTCGCACTTAATAGGATGTCAGTGTCTGTCGATGACGTGAAAACAGATGATCGATCCAGATGTGCTTAGGATGTTAACCAGATGATAGGAAGATATGTAAGCGCCGCACCCGATAGTCTCTCACATCTTCGTGAGAAGGAGATCTGCGTTTGGAGAAAACCCTCAAGGCCACACACCCACTCGCTGATATTACTTGACGATGTTTGGGTGTGAATAATAAGAATTTTACGTATGTGAGATTTACTCACGTATTTTTATTAATTTGTGCAACTTTACAACTAATTTTTTCCCAAAATCTTATTTTAAAATTATAAATTTATAAAATTATGAATTTAAAATTATACTCCCTCATTTTTTGGTATATTTTCTGTCATCAACAAAGAAATTTTGTATCATCAACAATGCTTTAGTTCAACTTTTTGTCTGGCATTTCTCTGCTTTAACACCGAGATAAATATGCAAATGGCTCGGATTTGTCATGCGCTCCAAAGGTACGTAACCGACATTGTGCCTCACCTATCTGGCACTGGTTATGGATTCGCATAACTTTTCAAACCATTTATAGACATTATCATCAACATCGCTGCAGAAAAGGTGACTCGTTGGAGTGTCAACAGCCAAAAATTGAAGGAGAAGATTTAAAGTAGACTATTTAGAAAAGAGACGTTTTTCCTCCTTCCTGAATGTGTAGCAATGAGCATCACCAACTAGGCAGTCAATGAAGATATTTATGCTTAACGACTACAATCTCTTAAAAACTATGGCTAAGCGAAAACCCCTGAGGTTAGGAGATAAGAAAATTGAACGTAGAATAAACCGTACCAGAGGTAGTTTCCCACAACACCGCTTGTTGCTACAAAACCAAAACATTAACTTAAAGACTCGAGTCATGTTCTTAAATAATCTCGTCAGATCGAGACTTTCATATGGATGTCATCATGGCGCCAAACCTGTTCAGAAATATCTAAACTATCAATTGTATACAAACACATTGTCAGATAAATTGTTTCGAACGAATGAAGCTTGTAGGCCTTAACGACGGCAAATTTTCTTCCAAACTCGTGGACTGGCGCTACAGAATCACAAACAATTAACTGTACCAAATAACAGAAACGATATCATTTGAGGACTTTCAGCAATAGCAACAACTAAAATGGATGGGGTATTAAACTGGAAGAGAAAATAATGACATAATCATGATGTTGATGTTCTACATAATTTCACACCAAAGGTTAGGAAGGAAACAATCCAGCAATACTGGAAAAAGCAGTAATAATTACTGGACTTGAGAAACCTATTTTGCTCAAAAGATTTTTTAATAGAAAGGTTTTATAAATTTCAACCGACGGTAGCATTGGTTGCTCGGTCATTAATACCGAGTGTTTCCTTATAAGGAAACGGCTAATAGTACCATTACCATTAGGGATGAGGAGAACAGATACTACACTTTGATCTGAGGCCGATATTAAAGGAATGGAGAAAATCCTAGCTCGAGCAGCATTGTCTGCTCGGTCATTAATACCGAGTGTTTCCTTATAAGGAAACGGCTAATAGTACCATTACCATTAGAGATGAGGAGAACAGATACTGCACTTTGATCCGAGGCCGATATTAAAGGAATGGAGAAAATCCTAGCTCGAGCAGCATTGTCTGCTCGGTCAATGAATACCTAGTGTTTCCTTATAAGGAAACGGCTAATAGTATCATTACCATTAGAGATGAGGAGAACAGATACTACACTTTGACCCCAGGCCGATATTTAGTGAATGAAGAAAAGCATTGCCATTATAATCCTCATATTCCTAATTTAAACTTTATAATCTGAATCAGTTTCATATGTACATTAGACAATTGTTTTGGGGTTTTTTTACGCAATTGAGAACACTTTGTAGAACGTGGGGAGAGATGAGCCCGACAACAGAATTTGCAAATAGAATCTTTAAGATTATTTATTTGGTGTAACTCTACTGGTTCTACAATTATCCAAAGTTAAATTGAGATGGAGAGATGTATAGCTATGCCATGATCCTTTTCATATCTGACTGGAGTTGGAGAAATCTTTCCATTCTATGCCCGAAAAAGTTTTCTATCTGCTTAAAATGCAATCTGACTGGTTGATTATGATCACGTGATCAGGCATAGTCATTTTTGTACCAAAAATTGATGATCATAACATTTTTGTTGAAGATTTGGAGTATCACAGTTCAGTGACCGTTGGTAATGATAACAAAGTGTTAAGTACTTCATAACAACAAAGTTTTAATACTTTCACAGCAGTAAGTGTTAAGTAGTTCAAGTGCCAGGAATTCTATTTTTATTGGACCTTAATGACAGTCCCAAAACGTTTACTATACAAGGATTAAATTGGGGCGGGTGTACTCATGTGTGTGTGTGTGTGTGTGTGTGTGTGTGTGTGTGTGTGTGTGTGTGTGTGTGTGTGTGTGTGTGTGTGTGTACGTAGAAATAGTTTATAATTTCCTTCTTTGTCGGTATGTGCTATACTTCATGAATAGTTTACAGATTCAAGAAGATGAAGGTGAAAGTTACAAAGGTCGGTCAAAAAATGCCCGCTATTTAATTACAAGAATTTAATCGTAGAAGCAGCAAAAACATATTGCAATGAACAAAACTTTCACAATTTTAAATCTAGTCCTCGAAAGAGTCTCCTTCCTTTTCACTCATGTCCTTCCATCTTTGAATGAGGACATGTATACCCACTTAACTGTTTTCTTAGCGCTTTACGAGTTGCCTTTTCTCACCTTACTATCATTGGATAACCATTATTCTCTGAGTATCACTTTCATGAAAGGTACTCCCCGTGTCGCGCAGCTCAGGAAACTTTGCTCCTTCACGGAGTCTGAGAGCATTCTGAGAAGCCGCTTTGCACAGGCTCCTGATTAGCCACGAGACTACACTAAATTGTCACGGCTCACCTGAAGGCTTTCAAAGAGTTTTACTGCGATAGCAGCATGAGCCGCTTTGGGCTTATCCTTATTCACAGCAGTAGCTAGCTTGCCACTATAGGGCTTGCCAACAAGATAATTTTCTCCTATCTCTATCTAGGATGGTCATTAACTCTGTCGACACACATCCTTACTGTGAAATACAGCTTTTTTATAAACATCACTAACCTCATGTGAATTCTTGCGGCACTTTCTTCTTCTAAAAACAAATTCTTTGACAGAGCTTTGTTTTCAGTGTGTATCTAAAGCGGCAGCCATTTGAAAGTGGATTATGGGTAGAAAAAGAAATGTCCACAAATTTTCCTCCTGAGCTTCCAGAAACTGTTTTATATCTAAAATACATAAATAAATAAATAAAGTAAATTAAATAGAAATAAAATAATAAAGATAAAGAGACCATAGCAATGCTTATTAATATATTTAGATCAATGATTCTCAACGTGATGCGCATGCGCCACTGGTGGGACATAGTAATATTTTGGTGAGGCATGCGTAGGATGTGCAACCTTCGGCTTACTATATCAACGTGAGCTCAAATTTCATTTAGCATTATTATTTCATGATTAAAAAGATCAAAGTATATTACAGAATAAGATTTCATTCAAATATTTTATATTTCTGCCTTTCAATTATCTATTATATGTTTTGAATATGTTTTGAAACTATATATAATTAACTGTGCCATGTGTCCTCAAGGACACATGACACAGTGGATAAAGGCGTTGGTTAGATCCAGTGACAGACCCAAAGAGTGTGAGTTCAATACCCGGTTAAGGCAGTGGAGAACTTTCAGAGGAAAAATTAGCAGGAGATAACTGATAACTGACATCCATCAAACATGGCACGTGGAACTCGAACAGTCTACCCCAGTGATCGAAATAAAGGGTTCAGTTCGAAATTCCAACCACCTGAAGAAGGCCGGAGCGTACAACGGCCGAAACGTTGTGACAAATATGGCGACAAAGATGAGGACAATAGTCCGACTAATGTAAATACTGTTTTGTTTTTTTTATTTTTCTCTTTCATGGACGCCATTGTCTTTGGAGGCTTGTTCAGAGACCAAGTTAATGGCCTTTTAAGCTTCCTTCATGTGAATTGCAGTAAAATTTTGAATATGTTAGAATTAAATATTACAGGGGAGTCGCCAGAATTTTAGAAATACCAAAGTGAGGCATGGCTTCAAATCAGTTGGGAACCACTGATTTAAATAAATCTAAAAGGCATTACGTTTTGAATGGCGTCGTAAAAAATGTCTCTTTTACGTTTAACACATCGGTTATTTGCATTCTGTAAGTCGTTGGCCTGCTGATTTCACAAAACACTCATTTATATGTCATATTTCCGTGAGTGCATGTTATCAAATTAGCGTGCGTGTATGGAAACATTACGTCTGCTTGACAAATACAGTCTAAGAGTGTCATTCATTTGTGACATTTATTGCGAAAAGTTTCAGGCATACGCCAATACAAGTGACCAGCCATTTTATTGCGAAAAATAAACAGCCCACAAAATAGGTTACGAATGCCTGAAGTAGAAATAGGCGAGTCGAGAAGTGCTTACAAGTGGCTGGAGAGAACGCCCACGTATTTGTCGTCGGCTTCTTGGCGCGTTGATATGTTTATCATTGTTTATGTATAACGCATAGATTTGAAGCGTCTTGCTGTGGAGTAATGGTTAGCAAGCTAGTCCTACCATGCAATGCACTAGCATAGGTAATTCTATCCTCATAGGATACGCCACTATGGTAGCCTTGTACCAGACTCACGAGCTGAGTAAATACTTATAACATATAGAATTAGAAGAAGTGTAAGAAAAGAACAAAGTGGAAGGAGGGAGAGAGAGAGAGAGAGAGTGAGAAAGAGACAAGAAGAGAGAGAAAGTAAAGGGGGAAGAGAGGAAAGTAAAATGCCCCCAACCCCCAAAAAAATTCACAAAGGAGAAAGAGAAAATAAAAGAAAGAAAAAGAATATTTAGTTGACCGATTTTTCTTAGGTTATTTAATGTCAACATAGTATAGGGTACCCGATGAGGATCAAATACACTACTCAGTGTTTGTAGTCAACCAGACTTCATTTTATGTGGCATGTCCTTTCAGGACGTAGACGAGCATGGCTCTCCACCTCCCCTACCCCTTGCAGCTCTCAACAAGTTCCTTCCCTCTGCTTCCTAACCCCAGACCACGTTCTGTCATCCACCTGCTCAAGCCCGCCAGGTATGTCACGCGTTACTTTGTCTCTCTTTCCCTCTATTCGACCCGGGAGAATCAGATTCTCCAGGCCCTCCTTCCTCATTATGTGTCCCAGAAACTTTCATATAAGCAATTCGAGGCTAGGCGCAGATACATATAAGTACCGCACATATAAAATAAAATATATGAGACACACACACACACACACACACACACACACACACACACACACACACACACACACACACACACACACACATATATATATATATATATATAAGAGAATGTGAAACAAATAGTGAAGAGAGAATACAGTAAATCGAACATAAAAATTGTAATGTTTTTATTTTTGTTTTCTTATGTATGTATAACTGAAGATTGCAGCAACTACATGAAACTCTCTATCGACGTTGGATATTATCTATATTCACTAATATATACTTATAGCTCTGTTTCATAACATTGAACACTATATTTATAAGTCTGTGTAGAACAAATATATTTATACGTATGTGCAAATATATATGCGTGTATATATATTTTTTATCCGACACATGCATGCATATATATATATATATATATATATATATATATATATTTCTTAAGACATTTATATATATACTGCTATATTTATATATATGTGTGTGTGTGTGTGTGTGTGTGTGTGTATTTTAGAATTAGTTATGTGCCATGCGTGATACAGGCTTAGACGATCTTTTGATACATAACTGATGAAGCAAATTTTTTCCCGCAGTAAGTTGCCATTTCTTTCTGCGGTAGATCAGTTGCGATCCAAGGCTATAGAACCTGGTCTGTCCTGCTATTTACCCATAGCCGGGTGGGGAGAAGAAGAGGATTCGTACCTTTCCCAAGGGTATTAGCGCGTAAGTGAATGTAATGGATTCGACTAGAATTCGAACTCGGCTCTCCAATTTCTCAATCCGAGCCGTTATCCATTACTCCACCGTAAAACTAAAACATGTCAAAAATTGCTACACAATTACAATCATGTTTCAGCACTAAAAATGTTGAACCTTACGTTCAGTGAAATTATACTCCATTTGTTCTCATTCTACTTGAATATATATATATATATATATATATATATATATATATATATAATTAGGCAAATGAATGACATCCAATGAGGATCGAATTCACTACTCAGTAGTTACAGTCAATTAGATTAGATTCGCCGAAGTGCCAAAGGAAAAAGAGAAAGTGAAAAAAAAGAGAGGGGGGGAGAAAAGTGAAGAAGAGGGAGAAACTGAAGAGATAGACAAAGAGAAAGTGAAGAAGAAAAAGAGAAGCAAAAAGCAAAGAGAAAGAAAAGTAAATCAAACATAAAATTTGTAATGTTTATTTTTTATTCTAGTATTCCTATCTATCTATCTATCTATCTATCTATCTATCTATCTATCTATCTATCTATCTCTCCTGAATGTAATTGTCTAGGATTTGTATGCAGACAACTTCATGTCATGACCTATATAAAAAAAATTTTTCGATTAATTTGAATTTAGCGCTGGTCACATTTGATTGGTTAATCACGATAAAACCCACAAGACTCTTTTTAATTCTGCTTTTTTTTTTTTTTTTTCGAAAATAGAGGATGTAGTCTGCTTCTGAAGTTAAAATAATCTTTTACTCGCCAGTAATTTACCATCGACCGAGCGTTCGGTTAACAAATTCGACCTTGCTAACCGAACGCTCCTCTGTGGCCAAATCGGTAAAGGCACGTCAAGCTAAATGACGATTCCGTATCGGAGGACGAATATTCATCTGTGAAAATTTCTCGGACATTCAGGCCGGTGAATGTTGTTTAATACTGTTTATTATAAACAGAGCATTTACTTAAATATTTGTATCTATAAAAGAATGTATAACATAAAAATGTCTTAAAATATATATATATATATATATATATATATATATATATATATATATATATAACAAAGTTCGTTGTAAACGAAGTAACACCGGAATTAGCCAAAAACAGTTTCATAAAAAGACGAAATCCTTGACAACAAATGTAGCATCATTCGAAAGTACTCGGGGAAAAATGAACTTTTGAAAGTTTACTGATTGTATAAATTAGCTTATTCGAAATTTCAAAGACTTAAATAAAATTTGTATAGACCAGTATTTCTCAACCTTTTTAAGAAATGGCAAATCTAGGAACAAATGAAAATATCACAGCACACTGAGCAAAATTTTTAAAGGGTAGACATTTAAATGTTATGAAATAAAACCATTTTTAAAAAAATACACACACAAATATGAACTTTATTTCAATGTTTCTATTCAATTTGTGCAGCTTATTTAGTGTGAAACCTGTGCCTGGTGTTTTTTCGCGATTTCATTCTTGGTCGAATGTCCGATAAGCAGACACTCATTTCTTCTTCAGCTGATAATATTTTGCGTTACACTTAAGAAGATCACGCAGTTGAGAATCAATTGGTATAGGCAGACCTTATTGATATTGCTCAACAAAACTTGTTTAAAATAATTTTCCTGCCTAAATACACCTTTATATCTGTCTATCTATCCACACACACACACACACACATATATATATATATATATATATATATATAAGTTGTATGGATATGAGTTTGTGACCCTGAGTTTCACGTTTTTGCGATCATCAGACAAACTGTTTTATATTTTAAAATTGGATCTATTTTTGTTTGTTTGACTGTGTTTGGTGGGGGAGGGGGAATCTACTTCTGTGTTTGTTTGGGGTGGTACTATCATACGCATAGACACATAACACATACATACAGGTGTACGCATTTTCGTTCACACCAACACATCCATATAAGCAATTCATACTAGACGCAGGTACATATAAGTACCATGCATATAAAATGAAATATATATTTAACACACACACACACACACACACACACACACACACACACACACACACATATATATATATATATATATATATATATATATATATATATATATATATATATATATATATATACACACTTAATTTATTCCTGAAATTGCGTTGTTTGCTAGTACTGATGTTGCTCAAGTGAAATTCGAATAAAAGTTTTTTTAATCAATTCACCCCAAGCAAGGCGATGATGCCACTAAGATGCGAAGGGCAACTGGGAGTCAAAGAGAAGGAAAAGACTTTAAAAGCAACCGGAAACCCAATCCTAAACTGGAAACAAGAATTAAACCTCGGCTCCTGCTAAAAAATTAACAATGTCTCAATAATTAGTGGCCATTTAAGTAAAGATATTTTAACAAATAAATCTGACACTTTTAAAAGAAAATAAACCCAGAGAGTAGATGATAGCAATTTATGTGTTTGGGAAAACCTCGGTTAATTTGATTGGTTAATTTGTTTTTTACGGTTTCTCAACCTGTTGCATAAAATATTTTTTAATTATAAGAATTTTTTGGAGATAATAAGGATCTTCTAATGGGACTCCTACTAATTAACTCATAGCTTGGGGGCAAATGTAGTGGATTCATGCCTTTCGCACGTAAGTGAATATAACGAACTCGGTTGAAATTGGAACTCAGTTCTCCGATTTCCAATCCAGCATCATGTATTCGTAAGCAGTCCCCCATCTATGTACTCGATGTTGCTTAACTTCAGTGATCAGAGAACAGGAGTCAATGAGATAGAAGATAACGATTAACTTTGGATTTAAACTTTGAAGATCAAAATTGACTAGAAAACAAGATATCATTGGAAAAGGTATGACTCCACCCCTTATCCCCCCAGTTATGGATTCAATAGTAGAACTTGTGGAGGTAGGGATATTCCCTGAGGGAACTGGACAATTCTTATTCCCCATCCACGTACGCGTGGAGTGGAGTCTTAGATGAAAAAAGCTTTTGTGTCACTTAGAATCAACATAAAATGATTCTTAAATATCCACCGGTTCCATTGTAAACAGCTTATTCGTTTACTTGCAAAACTTAAAATAACTGATATGAAACCCGGGTAACAAAAAAAAGAAAAGAAAATTCTTCTAAAATCCTTAATAAAAGTTTGGCTTGACTACCGTTTACAGGGTGCATAGTCTTTGAGAATTGGTTTGGTATAGTTTGTTTTACGGCATATCAACCTCAAATGGGTTATTTAATGCCAACAAAATTTTCATTGTTGGTAATATTTTTCCTTCAAAAATCTATTTCTGGTAATATTTTTCCTTCAAAAATCTATTTCTGGTAATATTTTTCCTTCAAAAATCTATTTCTGGTAAGAATTTTCCTTCTCTGGTAATTTTTAAAAAAAAAATGTATTGCTGGTAATATTTGTTTTTCAAAAATGTATTGCTGGTAATTTTTTTTTTTTTTTTTTTTTTACAGAGTATTTCTGGTAATAAGCCTTATTTTTACACTTTCATAGTGTTCTGACCCAAGTTTGGGTGTTAACTATTTGCCCATAGCTGGGACTCTAACAGGTGTCAGGCTGGGCCTGGGAACACCAGCAATTAAGTGGTGGTTCCACGCTCCTCAAAACCTCCTGACCAGGGGACCTTGCTGTTGGACATAGTTTACCGTCCTACTCAGGACGCAGATGTAGTTTATCGTCATACCCTGAACATGGGTGGACCTGGGAACACCAGAAATTAAGAGGTGGTTCCACGCTCCTCAAAACCTCCTGATCAGAAGCCTTGCTGTTGGACGTAGTTTATCATCTTACACAGGACACGGATGTATTTTATCGTCAGACCCAGGACGAGTCCTTGGGGGAGACAACGATTTAAATAAAGCAGTTGATTAAATGGATTTGATAAACACGGGCACAGTGCTGATAATTGCGTTGACAAAGAATGAAGCAGTCCTGGGTATGACGATAAATAGCATCAGACAGCAAGGCCTCTGATTGGGACATTAGAGGTTTTGGGGGGCATGGGACCACCTCTTAATTGCTGCTGTTCCCAGGTCCACCCTGACCTGGGGTGGTAGCACCTGTTAGAATACCAGCTATAGGCAAATAGTCAAACTCCAGACAAAAACAAAACACTATGACAGCATAAAATTACATTTTTATAGTAAAATTACCAGCAATACAATTTTATATTATAAAATGACCAACAATACATATTTATAGTAAAATGACCAACAATACATTTTATCTGTAGTTGAAGGCATACAATTGCGTTCAAAATATATTTAGTTGAAGCCATAAAAATTGTGTTCAAAATATTTAGATTTCGGCATTAAATAACCCATAGAGGTGTTGATATGCCGCTAAACAAAATCAACCAAACAACCAACATGAAAGAATTCTTTCATGGCATTAATCCATATAATATCCTACAATTTCTTTAAAAAAATCAAATTGTATTACAAAATATAACTTCAACAAAAACTACCACATAAACAACACCTATCACCGCCTCTAACAAATTTTGTCCACACAAACGTGTATATGCACAAAAGCTGAGTATCATCTACCATGTCTTCAACTGTGAAAGCAGAATAACATATATCATATTTTTATTGCTTCAAATCTAGCTCCCAAAAACATTAAATGTCGGTATTAGATGACCTATAAGGAGTTGATATACCGTTAAACAAATCAAATCAAATCAAACCCGAAGAATGAATTCAAAGAAAACCTAAGAATAACAGCTAATCATTTAAATAAATAATCTTATATATTATTGTGCTAGGTCTGCATTCAGTAAGCAATTATATTCAACCTAATTTACAAATAACAGTAAACTAATAACAATATAGTTCAATTATTACGGTGATCCAATTGTTCGATGAGGTCTGAGGTGCACCTGTCAAAATATTGTGACGATAGTGCATCACTATTTTAGTCAATTTCATTTAGTTAACTATTTTATTCTAATCATTGTCTACCTTCAGTGCACAGTAAAGTGTAAAAATCCGCCGTTACAATTAACACTTTTTAGTTGAAGTAATCTAGAACATTTTAGAATTAGATTTGTGGACAGACACACGTAACACGAAGAGATCAGTCTCCTGGCGAATTAATCGAACTTCCGATCACTCCGAGACAGAGATAGGATTATTAGTGTAAAAGTGAGCGATATATTTTTAAGGAAAAAGAAAGCGACACTCTATTCTTTTAATTTTTCCTAATAAAATTCCTTAATATAACTTCTAGTTAAAATTCACATATACAGACGTTTCTGTGTTTTTTAGTGTAAAGAAGCAGCAGCAGCAGACGACTCACATTCTGCCATGAATGAATGAAGAATATTGCAACTGTATATTAGAGCGTATATGGAAATACAACAGGCGTTGTTCGTATTTAGGACAAATGGGCCGGGCTTTTTTCATTGGCTTGCTGCTACTATCATAATATTTGAGCCTAGAGTTGGTGTCCTCTATTTTATAATATTTGATCTTCCCTTATTTTCCCTCTCTTGTTGCAAAAATTCTCTCTTCTTTTTTCTCCCCCTCCTCCTCCTCTTTCTTCTTCTCCTCCTCCTTCCCCTCCTCCCTGTGTAAGTGAAGTCTTTCAATATCTTTCTGGTTGATAATCTCTCCAACCTCCCTCTCGCTCTCTCTTTCCCTCTCTCTCACCCCCTCTCACTCTCTCTCTTTCGCTATATTTATTCATCTCTGTAATTGTTCTCCCCACTCCCTCTTCTATCATTAGTCTATTTCTATTATATCTTCCAACTTCGTCAATTTAATTTCTTTCTTTCTTTCTTTCTTTCTTTCTTTCTTTATTATTCCACCTTATTTTTTTCACTGCATTTTCCTATTCTTTTTCTAGCTATTTTTGTCTCTCTCTTATTTCCTTTTAATCTATCTATCTATCTATCTATCTATCTATCTATCTATCTATCTATCTATCTATCTATCTATTCTGTGTACTTTAAATTTTCTCCCTTTCTATTTCATTCTACCCCTGGCTTTTAGCAGTTCCCTCTTTCTATTTTTCTTTTTTTCTCTTCTATAAATGCAATCCAGTCTTTTGTCATCGGCCTTACTATAATCTGCCCCCTCTCTATTTCTTTCTTTCTTTCTTTCTTTCTTTCTTCTTTCTTTCTTTCTTTCTTTCTTTCTTTCTTTCTTTCTTTCTTATTTTCCTCTCTATAATTTTCTCTGTCTTTCTTGTCTTGTGCATTTTCTTACCACCGTACCTTTCTTTAAAGCAAGCCCAATCTAAACCCTCTCCTTACACAATTCCGTCCCCGCCCTGCTCTTTTCTTCACCTTTATATATTTCTCCTCATACTGTGACCCTCCAATCACTTCCTACTCCGTAGTTGTCTTATTCATTCAGTCAGGGAATTTTTCTTTGCAACTGGCAAACATTTCTCCTGCTCTGGTTCCTTATTCTGATTTTCGCGTCTGTCAAAAAAAAAAATTTCTCAAACGGAATCATTTTTTTTGTACAATGCCTGGAAGAACTATTATTGTAGCCCTTGATGGGAGCGCAGATGCTAACAACTGTTTAGAATGTAAGTATTAAATTGTTCTTGCTTTTTTAAAAAAAATTATTTTTACAATATGAACAGTTTCTCGTAAATTTCTACTTTATTTTTGCGTGCGAGCCAGATTTAAAAATAGATTTAAATCTAAAAATTTTAAAAAACTTTGCCGCATATACTCGCTAAGACCTAATTTTGAAGCTAATTTGACTACAGTAAATGGATATATATTTTTTGGTCAACGGCGTAACCAGGGCCAGTAGTAAATACACTAATTTTATATCTGATGTATGATGCGACCCCCTAAAAATTAGCTTTAAAATTAGGTCTTCAAAAGTCGCATGATACGCGAGTTTATACGGTATTTTGAAAATTAAAGACCTTTTTCTAGCTCACTTTACATGAGGATACTTATTTGGCTTGGTCTTGTCTGGAACATGGATATAGTAAAAGATTGAATAGACTAACAGTGCGAAAAAGTTTCAGTTAATGACCATCGCACTAGATAGAAACGCAACATTCTTTTTTACTGCATTTGTACTTGATGATAGTGAAAAGTTCTCGATCCGAGACTAAATGACCAAACATCAAAATTTAATTTTGGAACCCCTTTGCGGTTAGGCCGAGAAATTCGCAGCGCCCCTTGTATACGGGTATTTGCCAAGAGAGACAGACAGACAGACACAGAGAGAGAACAGAGAGAGAGAAAGTGAACATGAACGGCATAAAAAAGGGTGTATGTGGGTAGATAAAAAGTACACTTATATAAAGTATATATAAGTTTTTTCGAACATTAATGACCAAATATGTCTACGTGATTTTTTCGCAGAAAACTTTTCTTACCTGTCAGTTCAGATCTATCTCAATCAGTTAAGCTTTATCTATCTATCTATCTAGCTAGATAGATAGCTAGCTAGCTAGCCAGCCAGATCTATCAATCTGCTCAGATCTATCTATCTATCTATCTATCTGTCTGTTTATCCATGTTTGTCTGTCTGTTAATTTCGAGAAAATATGAATTATTTGAGTTAGATTAATATGCAAATAAATTCACAAGATTTATAAGTATGCGCAGTTTAGGAAGGCATGAACTCAAAAATAACTAGATAATTCACCAACGAACAACAGGCCGTCTTGATAATGCTTTGAATTGGAAAAAAAGCAGAAGTCAGTTAGGCGACACAGACACAGGCACACACACACACACACACACACACACACACACACACACACACACACACACATATATATATATATAGAGAGAGAGAGAGTGAGAGAGACAGAGAGAGACAGAGAAAGACAGAGACAGAGAGAGTGAGAGAGAGAGAACCAACTTCTTATGTTGATTCCCCGAGATTAGCTGGTGTCTGATGCAGGAGCGACAAAACTTAGGTCAACATTTACGCATGCATACTGTAATAAAGATACATCAATGCATGCTACGAGACTTACAGGTCCTTACAAAATGACTGAATGTGTGGGGGTGTTCAGCTCGATCTAGTCTGGCATAAGGCTACAAGTGTAGAGCTCCCAATGAGCTATGCAGTAGTAATGGATGGAAAAAAAAGCATGCGTGTGTGTATATGTGTAGGCAGCGTAAGCGTGTGGGTGTTTGTCAGGTTGCGTATGTGTGTGTGTATATGTGTGTGTGTTTGTCAGGTTGCTTATGCGCGTGTGTATATGTGAGTGCATGTGTGTGTGTTTGTCAAGTTGCGTTTGTCAGGTTGCGTATGCGTGTGCGTGTGTGGAAGTGGTCTTTGTCAGATTGCGTATGCGTGTGTATGTGTGGAAGTGGTTTTTGTCAGGTTGCGTGCGCGCGCGTGTGCGTGTGCGTGTGTGTGTGTGTGTGTGTGAGAGAGAGAGAGAGAGAGAGGTTACGTATGTGCGTATATAGATACACAACAGACAAATTAATGCCCCAACACATAGACAAGAATATAAATATTATCACATCGGATTAGACGACAGTCAATCAGTTTGGAGATAAACATATTTTCTCGGCTCACATTTTTATTTTATTTTATTTATTTTTTATATTATTATTATTATTAGTAGTAGTAGTAGTAATTCTTTCATTAATACTTTACTACTACGAATTTCATACTTTATTAGTTCAAGTTTATTATTATTATTATTATTATTATTATTATTTCCTTTGGTTTCTGATTTTCTCCAGGGTCCCAACCAGAGACTTTATCTCAGAAATCGCTTCATGACATTTTCCACTGATCATTTTTGTAAAAATAAAAAACAGAAAAAAAGACCACGTACATTTAAAGCTCTTCGTAATGTGTGAGCAGCTGTATTTGTGAATAAAACAACACCAACAATAACTACTACTACTACTACTATTATTATTATTATTATTATTATTTTCTTCTTCTTCTTCTTCTTTATTATTATTATTATTATTATTATTATTATTATTATTATTATTATTATTCCTGTTTAGTACATTACCTAACTGGGGCAATACCAAACGCATACG
Organism: Acanthosepion pharaonis; assembly: GCA_903632075.3. Taxonomy (NCBI): domain Eukaryota; kingdom Metazoa; phylum Mollusca; class Cephalopoda; order Sepiida; family Sepiidae; genus Acanthosepion; species Acanthosepion pharaonis. The sequence continues at coordinate 470,449 of CAHIKZ030000696.1, read as the reverse complement.
GTAAGCCAAGGTACCAAATATATGCCTTCTATTTTTCCAAATTCCAATGTTAAGTGATACTTAACAAGTACAGTGTTTATATTTTCTTTACTTTGATAAGAAGACTTACCTGAGTAGACGAACAGTTCTACACAGTGCAATTTTTTTTTAATCTCTTGTAGACAGGGACTGCCAGAAGAGATCTTGTTATTGTGCTTGTCTCTATGATTCTTTGTCGTACTCCAGTTAGGCATAGCAGTAGTTTTAAGGAGCCACATTCTAATAATTTCAATTTCAAGATCCTTACATATTTACTTCTTTTGTCAATATTTTGACTGATATATTTTTTATCGTATGACACTGCTATATCTATGAGAAAGCATTTTTGTTTGTAGCTTATTATTATTATTATTATTATTATTATTATTATTTTATTTCCTTTGATTTCTGGTGTGTGCTCATTTCTTTCCGGGTCCCGCCCAGGGACCTAAGGTTAGAAATGGCATCATGACACTTTCCACTGACAAAAAAAAAATATTACATAGATAAAGCCCTTCGTAAAGTATGGGTTGTACTTGTCAGAACAATTTTTTTGTACCTCCTTGAGGCATGGACTTCCAGGAATCCCTTCAATTAGTCTACTGCAATCTTTTCCAAACAGTCCTAGGGCTCCAACTACAACAGGGATTGTTGATGTTCCCATATGTCACATTTTTGAGATTTCTATTTCAAGGTCCTTGTATTTTGACAGCTTTTTGAATATCTTCAATATATATTGCAGTCAGCAGGGACTGCCATATCAATAAGGAGGCACTTTTTTTGTTTGTGGTCTTTAATAATAATAATAATAATTATTATTATTATTATTATTATTATTATTATTATTATTTCATTTCATTCAATGATTACTCATTGAATATTAACGGCAGATGGCTGTCACTGGATAACAAGTGTCAATAAGTCTCCCCGAAATTCCAGCACTTTGCTCAGTATTCTTACTGAGTTAAGTAATACTGTTGTCGGAAGGGTTATAAATTTTACTCGGATGTTCAGTCGCTCCACATGGCTTATCTTCGGGAATCTCCCATATGAAATGATAATATGAAAGGTCCGGATATTATCGGGAAGGCCTGCTTACCTTTTTTACAACTATTTGCATTTGAAAACCTCTATTGTTTACCTCAAAAGAAACACGCATCACAATGAGAAATCCTTAATTCTATCACCCTCAACGACAAAGCAGTCATTTTTTTTATTATAATCATTTTGTCTCATTGATCTGCTACAGTTATCACCTTCATAATGATTCGGGGTTTAATTTGAGATTCTTAATGAAAGATTTAAAATGTTCTTAAATATTAAATTTAGATTTGAATAATACTGAAAGAATGACAACAACAAACATTGCAGTAATATTCAGATTCAATGAATTAGATTGAGGCAAAGCAGTTGCAAGGGTCACGTGGGCCCCCACCAAATATATGATACGTGCCCACCCCACTCTACTACATCTCAATTTTCATAAGGTTGTATTCATATAAAATACAATTTTTATAGTAACCTAATTATCTACAGTAATGGATCATATGCAATATCAGTGAACAATTCAACTTGAAAAATTGAAAATAAATACAATGTATCTAAAATACAAATTAGAGAGATGTTATAATAGATAAATCCATCTCAATTCCATCTTACATAAATATGTCATTTCCTATTGATGACATAGTTAGAGTTTATGACCTGACATAACACATTATACTGAAGACATCCTGTACCATTCTACTAGACATACGAGAAATGGGCCAAGGGCCTCAAGCCCTACCTTGAATCTATGATGTGGGGGCCCTGACTCTCCTACATCTCAATTTTCATAAGGTTGTATTCATATAAAATACAAATTTTATTGTAACCTAATTATCTACAATATGCAATATCAGTTAACAATTCAACTAGAAAATTTGAAAATAAATACAATGTATCTAAATACAAATTAGAGATATGTCATAATAGATCAATCCATTTTAAATAAATTAACAATGTTTTGCGGCACTTTTTTACATCAACTTGAGATTTTTCTCGTTAAAAAAGCTGAAGCATTTTAACACATTCAACATTATGGATAAGAAATAGTGAATTTTATATAATGTCTTTTCGAGACTTAGCATGAGCAAAATAAATTCACGAGTTTGGATGAAACAAAAAAAAAGACCCCAGAATGACATCAAAATCTGCAATAAATTTGTCATCCTTTAATAGTCAACTGTGCTGAGTTTAATTTGTAATCTATATAAATGTACGTAGAAAAAAGCAAATGTTGACAGCATAGCTAGTGTCACAAAGCATTGCCCGGGTTCCCACCCTCAAATCAAACTTCATTCCCTCGTCGAGGGGCCTGGGGACAGTACGCACGCGTCCTGATCGCTGGGAAAGCTTGAATGTTAGAGTCTGACGTTTTACCAGTATTTTTACATTTACATTTTTACGACAATTTTTGGGGGTTGATAACAATACAAGTTAAAAATATAATTTATAAAAATCAAATATAAAATATATATGAATATTAAATTCAAACATATTTATCGGCAAAACAATTAGATATTATATTCTATGTTATAAAACATATATAACAAATATAAACTCATCTTGGGTTTTAAAAATGTTTAAATAAAAAAAAATTAAAAATTATGATGGTAACTCGAAATATTGGGTTGGTGCATAATTATCAGGCGTTTTTTAAACAATATTTATTATGAAAAAAAGAAACAACAATTCAACAATAACATTTTTAAATCATTATTCCAGAGCGTATGATTATCAACACGCATTTTGATAACCTGAAAATAAAATAATATTTTTATTAAAAAAAAGTAAACAAAAAAGCAATTTTTATTAACAAATAACTCGTCTACAAAAACGTTTGATAATTATACACCAATCTAATATTACAAACGATTTCTTTCATTTTATTTGAATTGTTAGCAGTCAGTGTGTAGATTAAAATCTGAAGATATTCTTTCAATGAATTGTTCATGATTTGGGATAAATAATTATTTTGGAATTCGTGCCGCTAGGATTATCAAAATTTATGAATGAGAAACAAACTAGAAATTATCCTATCTTGTCGTTTGCACAATTATGCTTTTTTTTTTTAATTATAAATTTATATTTGACGTGATGTTCGTTATTTACTGATCAAACTCTGTCTTCAAGACTACTTCTACCAACCTCGACACCAATAAACCCACTTAACTAAGCGTTTCTGCATATTTCTAAATTGCCGATCCTAGCAGCAGGCAACTATCATTTTTTTCTTTCATCTTTTTCTTTTTATTTCTGTTTCTTTTCTTTCTTTTTTTTAAATCGAGTCAAACTAAAGAGAAAGTCTTTTTCCTTTCACTCGTGACGTCTCACCCTTATTAATCTGCAGGTAGGACGAGGTAATGAAAAAGTTCTCAGCCTGACCTACTTAACGTCGAATAATAAAACCAGGTTAATAAAAATATTTCGACAAAGAAACATGCGCAGGTTTGATCTAACGATAAAAGATGGTCGAAATTCGAGCTCAGGTTTTAAAGTAACCGAGTTAAGGACAGTCACTTCTCTTTTCAGGTAGGCGGACATTCTTCAATTCGAAAGATCGGCGCAACACAATCTTCTATTTCGTTTTTTTTTTTTTTTTTTTTCTCGAAGTAGAATACACAGCTTAGTGAATATCACTAAAGAAACATTCACTTTATTCATGGATGAAATACAATTAGTCATGTCACCCTTTTCTTAATCTTATGAAAAAAAAAATCACACCGTCCGAGTCCCCCCACCCACCCACACAAACACTTACAGTTCAGTGACTTCTAGCTTTTCTCGAAAATTGTGTCAGATTTTATTATGCAAGTCGATGTTTTCAATATACAGTAGAAGTCCAGATATCCGAACTTCAGAGTAGTTCGTATATGATGACTGGTTTGGATATAATGTTGCATGTGTAATATAAATATAACTTAACAAAACAGAAGAACTTATCGCAATATATTAAAAATCATTAAGTGTTTCATGAATGTAAATATTAATTTGCAATGTTTAATGCTCAATAAGTTTTCAATTGTCTTTCTTATTTCTTTTCTCATTTGGCTTACTTTTCGATGTTCGAGTCTTTTTTTTTCATTTCTTTTTTAAAGTAAGACATTTCTGCAAATTACGTGCACTTGTACATTCTGTATTACTTAACAAAGATTTTTTTTCTCCATAAATTTGATGACTTCATCAAAAGCTTTCTCTACTGAGTTCCAGTCTTATCACCCTTCATATTTTCACCATTATCGGAAGAATTTGATTCTTCCTCTATTTCTTAAAACAAATCCTTTTGAAGCGATTCTACTGTTGAATTCTTTTGTAATTCATTAACGTCTTCATTTACCAATTCTTTGAAGTCAACCGAAGTGAGATTATTCAGTGGATTGTATTCAAGCGTAAATTTTAGTGTTTCGTCCAGATTCTGCAATCCTAGTTTGTTAATTTGCAAATTCAACGAATTAGGAGCTTCGTCCATTTTTTTAAATAATCTCTAATTTCTGACGTAACGTGAAAGAATTTCTTTTCTTTTTTCTCCCAGTTAAAGTTTCTTCTATGAGAGACATTATGGGTTGAGAAATTTCAAATTACTAACAATTATCTGCAAAGAAAAGAAAACTATTAGAATGTAGCATGTCCCTATAATATCTAAATGGCAACACTGAGAAGTTCAGGTATGAGGACTTCTAATGTAATTTGACAAATATATGCTTATTTTTGTATGACAAATATAGCAAACATTATGAGCTAAAATTCGCATAATATTTTGTCTCAATTCTAGTAGGTTTTGAGTCTCACCGGGTGATCTGTATTTTTGGTGTTGTGCCAGAACGAAAATTAACTTAGTTCAGGTGCAAAGCCAGAAAATTTGGCTCAGTGCCGAAGAAGGGAAGATGTTTTCATCCAGCAGAGAGAGTTAACAAATATAATTTGTTTTGTTTGTTTAACGGCATATCAACACCTTATGGGTCATTTAATGCCGAAATTTAATTTTCTTGGGAGCTTTGAAGTAATAAATATATGACATGTTATTCTGCTTTCACAAATGAGTACATGGTAGATGATGCTCAGCTTTTGTGCATAGACATGTTTGTGTGGATATGAATACAAGAGGCGGTGATATGTATGTATCGAAAATGAAACTGCTGTCAAAACTTTAAACATTATAGAGAACCATTTTCGCCCTTCATCATCATGGCTGATGCTAACCTTCAGGAAAGTAACTCATTGGACCTTCTTGGTTTCACGTTTTCCACTGACACAAAGTGGAGAGATTATATTGAGTCAATTGCTAGGTGTACTGCTGAGAAGCTTGATTCACTGTGTCGTATCAGACAATTATATCACCGTCGGAATCCATCTTGCAAATTTATAAATCTACCACTCGTTCATTGAATAATACTGCCATATCTGGTCTGGTTCTCTTGCTATATATCTCTAGATTATTGAAAAACTTCAATGAGGAGGTCCTTAATTTTATAGACCCTGACCTGGCATCTCGGCCGCCGTGATGTGACTTCTCCTTGTTTTTTCTATAAATATTTTCATGAGTTGTTCTAATGAGGTTTCGTCCTTAGTACATCAGGCACATGGATTTAAGCGGACTACTTGATTGGCAATTAGGTCTCATCGTTTTACTCTTAAAATAGCTAGATATAACTGTAAGTTCTAATAATTCCTTTTTCTCGCACTTCTCATCGTTGGAACTCTCGTCCTGTTCCTTCCTTCCATGACATCTACAGTCTTCCCTGATACCCACAATTGCCATCTTCTGTCTTTCTGAAACCTTTTCTTTCATTGCCCTTTCTCCTAAGTAAAGTTTTCTCATTCTTTTCCACTACCAGTAACACCATGCATCTTATATATAGAGAGAGAGAGATAAATGTGTGTGTGTGTGTGTGTGTGTGTAAACAACATTTCAGATAGAGTATATCTGTAAAAGGACAATAAGAATAAAGACAAAATGAAAATTTATCTTAGCCGACGCGTTTCGTCCTCTAAGGAACTTTATCAAATTTATATATAAAAAATCTCCTACACATTTTCGTTTATTAGGCATTGAATAGTATCACCTCACATCCATGAACTTGCTTGACATTTCCGCTAACCTGATGAATATGCATGAGCATTCCTATACCAAAAAATTTAAAAAAACAACAACATTTTTTTCTTGTATATAAATACTTACATTTGTCTTGATAAAGTCCTTCAGAGGAAGAAACGCGTCGGCTAAGATAAGTTTGGGTTTCTCGCTTTTTGCGATCGTCAGTTTGTCTGACGATCGCAAACAGCGTGAAACCAGGGCCACAAACTCACATCAATACAACTAAATATGTTAGCCCTATCACTGATATTGAGCGCTTTCCAATACGTACCACGCATATAATACATAAATAATATATATAAAATTTGCCTCTCTCTCTCTCTCTCTCTCTATATATATATATATATATATATATATATATATATATATATATATATATATAATTATAATTTAACTGATTTAAAAATATGGTTCCTTCGCTACACAGGAATTACCATGTTTCAAAAACCGACTAATTAAGAACACCGGATTATATATCTTACTGTTCTTTCTTTTTTCTATAATATATATATATATATATATATATATATATATATATATATATATATATATATATATCTATATACACATTGTATACATAGATAGATAAATATTACTCATAGATATTAAAAAAAGAGCCGTTCTCTCTTCGCCCCCTCTCTAACTTTAGTAAGTTGCTGTTTTCTTTTCATTTTTTTTTGTCTATCTGAAGTTTATCCGAATCGGGCCGTATTATCAGATTCTCTCTCTCTCTCTCTCTCTCTCTCTCTCTCTCCCCTTTTTCCTTTGTATATTTTCCCTCAATGACATATTTCGGCATTCAATTTATTTATTTTCTACTAACGAAGAACAAAAAGCGACCTAGTTTGAACTAAGATCCGTTATTATACATCTCATATTAGTTCTCCTTTATCTAAACATATGTGCATGAGGGCGTGTAATTATTCATATATATTGGGTGCGTGCAAAAGTTCCAAGCGGGCCCTTTATTTGAAAACTAAAACAACTGAAAAAAATGATCTTTTTTATGTATATATTTGTGTATATAAGTGTAGTTCAGTGTGAACAGATATAAAAGAAAAATATAAGTTCAAGACTCTAGGTACATAAACCTTTATAAATATGTTTCTCTGAATATAATTAATAATCAATTAATTCAAATTTCTTAGCTAATTTAATTTAAATTTCTTGGTTAGTTATATATAATTTTTTTTGCTAATTTGTAATTAAAAATGTTTAAAAATATCCTCTTTTAATATCATTTACAAGTAATTTGTTGAATGAATTATATCAGCATTGAAATTTGTCCGCTGACAGAAACAAACGGGATTGTTCTCACTGAACAACACTTTAAGCCCTTCTACCGTCATCAAACCCTGCCACCATTCTCAAATGACATACTGAGGTCAGTATATCAAAATAAGCCAACATTCTCTGCCTTTTCCCACTCTCTAAATAAAATAGCAATATCTCTTGCTTTTAACCCGGAATATTTTTTGAATATTTTTTTCCATTTCATTTGTGATTTGTGTATAGGTCTTGAAGATTGAGAGCTACATTTTTAAAAGCTCTCATGAAATTATTACCTATGTGGTTTTAAGTGTTTGATATTCTTTAATAATATTTTTGCTCTGTCTTTTGACATAGAACTCTCCTGGATCTATATCCTCCTGTAAATTCTATACGGATTGCTTATATTATATCATTACTATATATATATATATATATATATATATATATATATATATATATATATATATATATTAGGACATTATACCAGAAACATGTCAAAATTGCTACACAATTGCAGTCATGTTTCGATGAGTTTCAATGCATCTCATCAGGTGATTGTAAATTACTGGCGAGTGAACGATTTATTTTACAATCGTCTGATGAGATGCATTGATACATCGAAACACGACTACAATTGTGTTTTGATTTTATTTTTTCAGTGTAATATCCTAAAATAAATAATATTGCACTACTTTGTATTCAGCCCTCCTTTAAATTAAATTGTACAAACGTTGGAATTATATCATACCTTGATATATATATATATATATATATATATATATATATATATTCAATAACATTGAAATCAACACTCACAGGTGACAGGCTGTTTCATGCTAGACGCAATCGTCAGGCCGCGAATGTTAGATTTTTCCTCGACTATTTATATATATGGGTTAGTGGTGCATTGTGGGTAATCCATTCTGGTGGTTATTTTTGCGGGTGTGGCTTGTTTGTTTATTTATTTATTTGGGTTAATTTATTATACTTGTTCTTATTTTCATTTTTTATTTTATATATTTATTTATTCTTTTCGGTTTTCGATGTGATATTAACGTAGTCATTTTTTTTTTTGGTGGGGGATTTGTTTAGGTCGCTTATTTAATAGTTTGTTTTGGTCTGGGATATATATATTACTTCCTGCAATGTTTTATATATATATATATATATATATATATATATATATATATAACAAAAATTGCAGGAAGTAATGAAATATTATTTAGCGAGAATTTATAGTACGAGCATCACAGCTAAGAAATGAAACGTTTGCTCTTGACCATTTTTTTTCCCTTCGGATTACTTCATATTTATAATGATGTATCGGAAATAATATCGTGAGCCTTCTGTTCGGGGTATATGGGAAAATAGTGAAATCTACGATTTCGTTTATTTTACCGCCCTCTCACTTATGGAAAAACATGATCGATTGAGTATTCTGTCTAACGAAAACGGAACACGGTCTCATTTACATAAGGAAACACAGGAAGTGATGAAATATTTTTAGCAAGAATTAATAGTGAGAGCATTGCAACCTAGTAAAGACGTAATGACGATTTTTTCTCTCTTAACGACTTTCCCCTGTTCATTACTACACGAGAAAGTCATACTAGTGTAAGAGGAAATAATGGTCATCTGGTTATTCTGTTATCTTGTGTGAATATCCCATAATTCAATTTATCGGTTCCCATGAAGTAAAAATAAATGGCTTTTTTTTTATAAGAGAATCTGACTTGACTTTGTTCTGTTCAGCTAATGGCGTGGGATTGATTTTTTCTCCGGAATGATTTAATCAATAACAATCGATTTTTGGGACCCCATCCAAGCTTTATCCAACTTTCCTGAATAAAGACATTTTCAAGAATATTCTCTTGTATTTTATTAGCAGTATTTGTACAGCAAATTTATAAAAGAGACAAGTTAGACGTTTTTGACACCAGAAAATGTTTAAAACACTTAAATTTTTTTTTTAAGAAAACGCATTTTAAAAATAACCGCTAATGGGGAAAAATGACTAACGAAGTATATTAAAATATCCGTGCTGAATGGTCACATTAACATGCATGGGAAATTTTATATTGAAACAATTTGTTCACTAGGAAAAGAAAAATGGATGCTAAAAACCATCAATGTTTTCAAAATCAGCAGCTATAAAAATTTCACTCGCTGCTAAATCCTAAATTCTTGTCCCAAACACAAAAACCTCGTTAATAGGAATAGAATGGGAAAAGAGAAATCGTGCTTCTCTCTTCTCCCTAAAGTTTAAATAGGCGCAAATCCCAAATAAGACACAACCACTGCGTAAAATATTAAAGGAAAAACATTTATTAAACTAGCAGAGAGAAAAAAAAACATACAAAGCTTTTGTGCTGAAACATTAGAAATGTGGAAATTAGGTAGGCCCGCTTTCGTATTTTCTGCCTTGTGCAATTTTTGTTTCCTCAATGTTTTCTCTTTCTTTCATTTTCGAAAGGTGTAATCCTTTTCTTTTTTTTTTTTTTTCGTATATTGGTAGCTATATACAAAAGATATAAAGCCGTAACACGAGGGAAAATAGAAAATTCAGGCGTAGCTGACCACATATGGAGAGAAAAAATGATCATCACCCCCTGTGGGATGAAGTTAAAATCAGTCAGAGAACATCAGTGGAAAATACGAAAATTTAAGAAATCTGCGCACATGCTAAGCGACAAAAATCTCCTGAGTCGACCAAGCATAAAAATGAATACAATATGGGAGCCAGTAATACGGCTAGAGAATGTCTCAGCACAGAGGGGTCTTGTGGTTTCAACCGGTTGTTGTCACGGGGACTTTATGTAGTCCTTTACTGAAAAGTTCAACTTCAGTGTTTGGTTTCGTTCAAATTCTTCTCTGGAAGATGCTGAAAAGGATTTTGTCCTGGGGTTTGAATCTGCCTTCTGTTTGAGATTTAGCAGTCGGCTCTTCTTTTTTTCCTCTCATGATGATTTATGACCCCATTCGGCTAAACTAATCCCCCGACCTTGAAGTATGGGCGCTTCAATACCTTCATCTTGATAATTAATTGCTTTCTGAAGGCATCCTCTAACTGGAGTCCTTTTATTCAAGAAAAGAGCATCACAGAAGGCTCCATTCAAGTTTTTACGTGGGCTTGAGATCACGTCTCTCATTGGTCAGTAAATATAAAAACATATTTTTCCGTAAATTCAAAAAATAAATCCGCAGCAATTTACAAAGAAGTAATTTTGGCGGTTTTTTAACCGCTAATTCTAAAAATAGATTTTTACACTTTTTTATAAACCGCCTAGCTTAAAATTACACTTTTCTCAAAGCCACGCTTAAAAAAAGCAACTTAGACGTTTAAACATTTATTTACTACACTAAAGACTAAAAAATTTCTAAACAGCAGCTAGTGAGATTCTAGTGATCGACAAAGGCCTATCCTTTGTAAATGTAAATGTAATATCAGTCGTTATTTTCTGTCTTAGTACCACCAGTTCTAACCATCGCAGCTAGGACCCGCCATGCCACGCATATTGTAGCGAACCACCCCTATTCCCTTCGTATTCCATTGGGGAAATGTAAGCTTCTTCCCACGAACTGCTACTTTGTGGAACCGACACCCAAGAGGATGATTTCTCGATCACGATATTCAACCTGTTCAAGTATAGGGTTAACTGTTATCTTTCACACATATCCTCATAAAATGTGTCTCTTACCTCTCGTAAGATAACTGCTGCTTGGTGTTGACCTCAGTGTTCACACCATATATATATATATATATATATATATATATATATATATATATATATATATATATGTGTGTGTGTGTGTGTGTGTGTGTATATAAATATAAAATAAAATATATATATGTATAATTATTTATATATTATATGCGCGGTACTTATTAGAAAGCGCTCAATATCAGAGATAGAGCTAACATATTTGGTTGGATAGATGTGAGACAAACTCACATCTATCCAACCATATATATATATATATATATATATATATATATATATATATATATAAAGCAAGCAACCAACACCGAATAAAATTTATTACGAGCGTAGTAGCAATGTTTTAACATGCATTTGAGCTGACTAACATTTAACGCCATGTTGCATTTTTACCATCTCTGGTTAGCGCCCTTACATTGTGAACGCCTGTTTACAAAATACATCCTAGCTATAACGTTTATTTTTAAAATAGTTATGACAGCGCGTTCACGTGTGTGTTTAGAAAAATCACCATAACAACGATTACAGTTATTTAAAGTTTGTCTTCGCAATTCACCCCTCAGAATGATCTCGGAGGAGATCGAAAATATTTGGATTAACAAGAACTATGGCGCCTTCCTTGATGAATTTCAACTTAACATTAAGAAGATAATTAGTAAATTAGAGAACTAGAAAGGATTATTATAAAAAATACACATAATATGTCTATATTATTCAATGAAACATGCTTGAATAAAGATATGCTGCCTATATATATATATATATATATATATATATATATATATATATATGTATATATATATGTCCCTCCCCATCATGTAGATGAGATGTAGCATAATGTGTCGGCCTAAGTTTCATTATTTTTAGTGAAATAGGTAGGTGCATTCTGGGATACAGATCACTGGGATCGAGGCATCGTACTTTCCTTTAAAAGCGTTAAATTTTACAGGAAAACTAATAGCATCTAGACTTGAAATTATTTTGGCGCTTCTAGAGAAAAATCCTTAATTAACATTATTCAAAAGCTCTAAAACATTGAAGTCTTGCCAAAATAGAGATGCTGCACGTTAAAATGAAACTGAAACGTTCCTTACAGCAATTCCTCCCAAAGCAGCCCGGCTTTTTTTTATTGATTTATTTATTCTTATTTATATATATTGCTCTGAAACATCATGGTAACAAAAAGACGGTGGGAGGAGACTGCGGTTGTAAATGTTGCTTCATTGCTACAATGAAAAGATTAAGGAAACACTCTAAGTCAATCAATAAAGTGCCTGCAATGATTTGAATAATGTGAAGCAATTTAATTAGAAATCAGCCTCGGGGGATTGCAACTGTAAATGAAAAGTGACCCTATCTCGTGGCTGAGAGGGTTACGTACTTACTTGCAAATGCTGGTCGGTGTTCCAGACCAAATAAATCCCAGTATTGCGAAAAAACAAAAAAACAATACAAAACAGGCAGGCTATAACCATATAAAACACTGACACAATACAATTTTCCTTCATTCATGGCCTTTTAGCTTTCTATGCTTCCAATAGAAATTATTCAGTAAGAGGTGCGAGGAAGATTTAAGAACTCATCAATATTGAAAAATCGCAGAAAAAACAAACGTTATAGCATATAATCCCAGAATAACAATACGAACACTTTCAACAAACCTTGGAGATTCTCTTCTGGATGTTTCTTGTCATTTCGATAGGTCACACACGCACACACACATTTGTTGGTAAAAACTTAGACTTTATAAATTTAAATGCAGTACTAGATTGGCAGCTAGGTCTCATCATTTCTTATTCTGTAACCCTCTACCTCGAGTGACTCTTGGACTTGCACAGGGTGAACATTATTGCAATATATATATATATATATATATATATATATATATATATATATATATATGTGTGTGTGTGTGTGTGTGTGTGAGTGAGAGTGTGAGTGAGAGAGAGAGAGAGAGAAATTGACTCCATCTATTTGAGGGTTTCCCAACCTGGACGATATCTGTTGGATGGGCGATGAGTAACTGAATAGAAAATGATAAGCAAATGGAAATTTTGGTGGTTGATATAGGATTTTGAGTATTAAAAACGCATTTCAACAAATGCTACCCGAAAAAAATATTCAAATAATGTATATAAAGAGTTTCTACAAAAAAAAAAAAAAGAAAAAAAAAAACGCGTATAAATGGGGATAACTGAGTCACATTCCTATATAAGATATCATATATAATAAATATCCTTGCAAACCAGGAATATTTTGGTATTTTCTATAGTTTCAAGAAGGATCATTAAAATTCAAATAGTTCTTCAGACGAAATAATATTTTTTTTCGGATATAAATCTGATAAGGGAACGCCTAAAACAACAAAAATATTCGCTGAATTTTTATTAGTTACTTGTCATGTAAATTCTTTTAATTTTATAATGATGAACAAAAATTGTTTAATTTTTTGTCAACACTTGAAACGCTAACCCTTACTATAAAATTAACCTTGACCGCAAAAACTAACCTTGACCATTTAAACTGTACAGTGTACTGTACAGTATACTTTTCAATGATCAAGGTTGCTTTCGTTTGTGTTCTATTACAGTAGCAGCAGTAGCAGCAGCCGCAGCCGCTGCATAAGTCAACGTTATTTATTACCTCCCTTTGGTATATTTTAACATATGATAACGTCAGTTTATGGACTATTAACAAAGAGCTACAAAGGACAAGAAATTGTGAAGAGCCATGATCGCCTATCTCCTGTAGGGACACGGCACATAGAACAAACTTTTACCAAACACTTTTGGCATGCTTTTGAATATTTACTACATATGTGGGCATTGGTAGTTTTTTTCCATATGAAAGTGCAGTGGGGTCAAGCAAAAAAGGTTGGCGACTCTTGATCTTCAAATACTTTATTATTTAAAAAATGTTTTTATTTCTTGATCCTTCTGATCAGAGTGGGTAGGATTAACCCCCTCCTGTTCCAGGCAATATCTTTCTTTCGTGGGGAGTGGGAGGGCTAATCTCTGACACTTGAAGTATCCCTAAAAGTGGAAATGCCGAGGGAAGTTGGACTATTTTGGGTCTCTGGTCTCATGTTCGCATAGGACTCCAACTTTATGCCTCGGCCTTTTGTTATATTTCGTTCGTATGGGTATATGAATAAATTCTGATTGCGATCAAAGTGTAGTATCTGTTTCACGTCTTTATGTTTAGGTACTACGTTGCGGCATATCAGCGTCGTGTTTCTGCTTTTCGCCATGTTTATCCTTTCTACCGTTTTCCTTTGTAATTCTAATTCCAAAAGCCTTTATCTTTGAAGATACGTTTTTTATTCTTTATTTTTGTTTCCATAATCCCTGCTGCATATAACAGATGAAAAATCGCAAAACTTGCACGCAACTCATCAACATACCCAAGAAATTGTTTTTTCAATTAACCAAACTTCACTTTGGGGGAAGGGTCTACTATTAGAACCAAACCTCTTCAAAAGAACTCTTAACGAAACCAGACATTACATCTCACATTCAGAGAGCAGGGCGCCGCCAGGCGGTGTAATGGTTAGCAAGCTTGTCTCGCTAGATCAGTTACGACTGAAAAGTGAGTTTCGATCCTCACTGAGTGCCCCATACATTCGGCCATGTGCTACATCTAAGCTATGCTTAGAAAATCAATGTATTTGGGCACTTTAAAGTGGTGTAATGGTTAGCAAACTTGTCACGCTAGATCAATTACGACTGAAAAGTGAGTTCGATCCTCACTGGGTGCCCCAAAACTTTCGGCCTTGTTACACATCAGAGCTACGCTCAGAAAATGACCATATTCTGATAGCGACTGTTAACGATATTTCTTCTCCCTAAAATTAACCTCAATTTTTTAAATACCTTTCGAATAAGTCGACTGTTACATAAATTATATATGAACAAAAAAAAAAACAAAAAAAAAAACCGATTCTTTCATTCCCAGACAAAAAAAAATGTTTTTAGATGACACCATTCTTTTGACTTTCTTTTTTCCTCCGCTTTATCAAATCTGAAGTTTACGTGAACAAAAGAATAACTCTCATTGGATAATAAATCATCCAATAGAAAGCGTCTAATAAGTTGAGATACTTTACAGATTAGTGATGTATCGACCTGGAGCGTTATGTAATATCGGTACTCTTGTATGGCAGTGAATGCTGGATAATTTCCTCACAGATGAAGAACAGACTTGAGGCAAAAGAAATGTGGTCCTACAGAAGGATACTGAGAATACCATGGGCTGAACATGTGAGAAATATTGAAGTTTTAGAGACAATGGAAACAGAAAGGACACTTATACATAGAATCTGAAAAAGACAATTGAAACGTCTAGGGCGAATAACGAGGAAAGAAGGCTTAGAAAATTTGACACTCACAGAACATGTTGAAAGCTAGAGGGACAGAGGAAAATTGTGAATAGCCTGCCTAACGAACACGTGAAAATGGTTGGCAGAACAGGAATTAGAAAGGATAGCAAAAAGACAAACATTGCTAAGAGTTATAAACGACAGGAAGTTATAGAGAGCCATGATCGCACATGTCCTGAATGGAGACGCCACATAGAAAAAGATGTACCGTCAGAGTAAGAAGACCTAGAATAATAATAAGAAATTTATTGGTAAATTCTTTCTTTCTTTCTTTCTTCTTCTTCGTTATCTTCTTTATCTTCTTTTCCTTCTTCTTTTACTTTTGCTTCTTTTTCCTTTTTTTCTTCTTCTTCGTCTTCTTTTTCTTCCTTTCCTTTTTCTTTTTCTTCTTTTTCAATGATAATAATAATAATAATAATAATAATAATACAAGTTTTGCCGTATAAATTCAGCCAGAATCTACTCTCAATTCAACAACGCCACACTTTATTAATTCATTGTCTGATTTAACAATATGGAAGGTGAAAAGTTCTGTAATAGACAGATAAGAAGAAAAATATTGATTTTTCTCACGTTTTTCTTTCTAAGACACAAATTTGCAAAACAAGTCAAAACCATTCTACATCGATAAGGAACTTTTGACATTTGCATTCATGGACATAAATCCAACGTGATCAGAGCAACAAACCAGAAAGGTTTTATAATAAAACCGTTTTATCTGCTGTCACTAAAAGCTTAAACATTAGATGGAAACTGTGACAAACAAATGAAAAAGCACACAGGAATAGCAAAAGATTTCTTCCAGAAACTAAGCAAGACATCCGAAAATATATTTGGAAACAAAGCAAAAAGCGCGGAACTGTTATGTAATATCTAATCTCTTATATGACAACAAGTGCTGGACACTGATGAAGGGGAAACTTGAAGCAACAGAGATGTAGTTCTACAGAAAGATGCTGAGAATACCAAAGACAGGACAACGAGGATTTTTAAGGAAAACTACAATGAAAGTTTTACTTACAATCAGAGATAAACATGACGAAGAAAAAGTGTCTGGAGAATTTTACATTCACAGAACATACAGAAGGCAAGAGAAACGGGTGAAAACATCGAGTACCCTACTCAATGAGTTTCTGCAAATGAAGGGCTCAACAAGGAAGACGAATCATTGTACAGCGCCAAAAGTTACTTAGAACGATTTAATCGTTTTCGGACGGGATATTCTCGTGTAACTATCGTAATAGTCTAATGTCATCTCAGTAATTCCTCGACAAACATTGCTTGCACTGCCCTCATCACAATCGATGAATGATCTTCAGTCTTTATCCGGTTAACTGTCGATAGGACAAAGGCTCAGGACAAAGAAATTCCCCAGGTTATATCTCGTCAGCTGCTGCAGGATAATTACTGTATTCACACCCTATCTATAAATTGTTTGGAATCACTTGATTTACAACTTGAGTAAGAAGACACTTCTGAGCACTTTAGGCGTGGTGTAATGGTTAGTTACCTTGCCTCGCTAGATCGATATACGACTGAATAGTGAGTTCGATCCTCGCTGGTACTTTAGGCCTTGCGTCACATCTAAATTACACTTATCCACCATCTGGGTACTTAGACGTTGTGTAATGGTTAGCAAGTTAGTCTATCGGGGCGTGCTTTCCAGCTTAGGCTTGAGCAAGCACCAAGACGTCGAGCTCTCTGCTTTCGGGCAGAGAGGAACCCAGACGAGACTCTGCCCTTCGGCATAGCTTCGTCTGGGCAGGTAAACAAACCCGACCCCGTGTATGCGAGGTCTACGCCCCACATAAAAATCGGCCTTGTGCCACATCCTGCCTCGTGGGGAGGTCGGGTAAATACCAACTTGAGTAAGAAGACTGAGATCAAAGAAATTTCTTGCCAGGTATCAGCCACACCCATGCTAACAATCGAAGCAGGCATCAATTTATTTGAACTAACTCCTCAAGGTAAAGCATATTCGAAATTATAGCAAAAATAACAAACATAAATAAGAAAACAACTACGGATTTTAAGAGAATAATAATAATAATAATTTTAAGAGAATAATAATAATAATAATTTTAAGAGAATAATAATAATAATAATAATAAGTTACAAAACAACTAGGTAGACAAGGCGTTGTATGGCAAATACATAAAAAGGACGAAAGAAGCAGATGTAGACCAACAGAGAACTCATCAGTGGCTGAAGAGCACCAAGCTGGAAACTGAGACAGAAGCCCTAATTATTGTAGCTCAGGACCAAAGCCTCACAACCAGATCCAATCACTGTCACATAATCAAGGATGGAATTAACCCGAAATGTAGAATCTGCGGAAAATATGATGAAACTGTCGATCATATTATCTCAGGATGTCCAGAACTGGAAAAAAAATATACCCACAAACATAACAAGGTAACGACATATGTGCACTGGAAGATATGCAAGAAGCACAAAATCGAAACCACTGAAAGATGGTATGAGCGCCAACCAACACAATGACCGAAAATAACGATGTAACTATCCTCTGGGACATGTCAATTCAAACTGACAGAGAAATAAAAACCAACAGACCTGATATTATCATAAAAGACAAGAAATTCAGAAACTGTATACTTATTGACATACCAGTACCATCTGAGAGAAACACCGCCATGAAAATTATTGAGAAATTGTCTAAAAACAAAGACCTGGAGATCGAGATTAACAGGATGTAGGGAATGAAGACTGAGACTGTATCAATAGTAATCGGAGCTCTTGGCCCTGTGTGAAAAGGAATGGACAATTGTACTAACAGTGTCCCAGGTAACATCAACATACAAGTTGTCGCCCTACAAGGAACATCCCATATACTAAGAAAAGTGCTATCAATTAAATGACAATTCTCCTATAGGGCCTAAAGATCATAGTTTGGACCTGGCCCTACAGAATAAAAAGCAAGAAACATAACATAACATTAATAATAATAATAATAATAATAAATAAATAAATAAATAAATAAATTCTTATTAATAACCACAAACAAAAACGGTGACTCCTTATTGATATGGCAGTCCCTGCTGACTGCAATGTATCTTTGAAGATATTCAAAAAGCTGTCAAAATACAAGGACCTTGAAATAGAAATCTCGAAAATGTGGCATATGGGAACATCAACAATCCCTGTTGTAGTTGGAGCCCTAGGACTGGTTGGAAAAGATTGCAGTAGACTAATTGAAGGGATTCCTGGAAGTCCATGCCTCAAGGAGATACAAAAAATTGTTCTGACAAGTACAGCCCACACTTTACGAAGGGCTTTATCTATGTAATTTTTTTTTTGTCAGTGGAAAGTGTCATGATGCCATTTCAAACCTTAGGTCCCTGGGCGGGACCCGGAAAGAAATGTTTAAACGCCAGAAATCAAAGAAATAATAATAATAATAATAATAATAATAATAATAATAAAAAGAAGAAGAAGAAGAATACAGCAGGAGTAAGAAAAGAATACTACAAGCGTGTGCGTCTGATGTTAAATACAGAAAAACAGAATATCCGTTATAAACATTTTGGCTGTCCCTGTGGAAACCTAGACATATATATATTGTACATTAGAAATAATCGTTATTACTTCTCTCAAATGGTAAAACAGTTGCAATTATAAGCGTTATAACGGACAAAGTTTCAATTTCCAATATGTTTTATAGCCTCATAATGCTTTTAAAAATGATATATTTAAATGCTACTTCCGTAGCTCTTAACTTTTAATTCAACCTTCAGCTGACGAAAGAAGTGATTTAAAAAAAAACACAGCAAAACAAAAATAGATTTGGACAATGTGGAAAGAGAGAAAAATTGTTTTTAGTTCAGCGACAAAAGTCTATAATGACATCGATCGATAAGGTAGCATCAATTGACAAGAATGCAAATCTAAGTTTTAAGAAGCTTGTAGGTATTTCGTGACATTCCCAGAAACTTAAAAGATTTATTAGGTACACGCAAAAGTTTACAGCGGTTTTTTTTTTTATTTTGGCTTTGTTTTTTGTTTTGTTTTTTGTTTTTTTTTTCTTTCTACGTATCGAGTTTCTTTAAGATATGCGGGTAGTGTAACCGTTATCGGCGCTGAAATGGAAATCAGCGAACTGACTTTCGAACTATGCCCTTGGAAAAGATATAAATTCGTTTCTCGCCCCTACCCCAAGTTATTAAATAATTAGCAAGGTAGAAGAGGCTCTCAAGCCTTGAAGGATAGCCAGTCTAGGAGAAGGATTATACTGATCTCAAAGCTTAGAGAAGACTATGGAAACCGTCTTCATTTTCTTTTCCAAGAAACTATGGAAATGCACATATAATAAAGAAAAAATAATCCGTGGAGAGCCATGATCGCCTACGTCTTGAAGGAAAATGGCATTTAAAAAACTAAAGTAAATGAATGAATATCATAAAATTAAAAAAAAGAAAGGAAGAAAGAAAGAACATTAGAAAGGGGGGGTCTTAAAAAAAGAAAATATCTAAGAGCGTAGAAATGAGAGAGAGGATTAAAAGAAAGAAAGAAAGAAAGAAAACGTGAAAGAGGGTTGACAGAAAGAAATTTAAGAAAGAAAGAAAGAAAGAAGGAAAGCGAGAGAGATGGTTAAAAGAAAGAAAGTAAGAAAAGAAAGAAAGAAAGAAAGAAAGAAAAGAAAGAAAGAAAACATGAAAGAGGGTTGACAGAAAGAAATTTAAGAAAGAAAGAAAGAAAGAAAACGTGAAAAAGGGTTAAAAGGAAAGAAACGGAGAAAACGAGAGAGAAGGTTAAAAGAAATAAAGAAAACGAGAGAGAGAGAGAGAGTTGAAAGAAAGAAAGAAAGAAAGAAAGAAAGAAAGAAAGGAGAGAGAGGGTTGAAAGAAAGAAAGAAAGAAAGGAAGAAGAGAGAGGGTTGAAAGCGGATAAATATCGAGCTGAGGTTTAGTAAGCTGATTTCACTGATCTTAATATCGAGTAGTGAGATTGATTCTCATTAAGCGCTCCAGATTTTTACCTTGTGCCAGGTACTACTTTAAGCTTACGTGGTCTAATGGATATCGTCTCGGAATGAGAAATCAGAAAGCCGAGTTCGAATTCCAGTCAAGTTCATTTCATTCACTTAAGCACAAAAACCTTGGAAAAGGCATGACTCCATCTCTTCTTCCTCCAGCGATGAGTTGAATAGCAGGACAGACTGCCTTGATTGGCAACCAGTCTATCAATCATATGTATGTATGGTTGATTTAAAAAAAAAATTGTTTTCCTAACTTTTATCACTGATTTAATTTTCTGAAATTAAATCCATTTCTCTAAACTTTTATAGAATTCGTGCAACAACAAAAGCAATTAAAATGTTGTGTTTTAATTTTACATTGAAATAACTAACACGAGTTTCGACTGATGTTCTGAACGAATTACGATGGGACTAAAACCTAATTGTTACATTTTGTTTAGAGCTTTTCTCTCAAATTTATTAGCTTGGTTGTCATCTGCTTTTTGACTTGATTGTGTTCGGAAAACAAATAATTGGTGCTCGACGCGAATAACGCTTGATATCCAATACAATGCCTCATTCACTCTTTTTGTACAAAGCAAATAGAAAAGAAACGGTTAATTTGCATTGTTATTTATGATTAGCTTGGATCACGTGATTGAGTTGGCTATTTCAAGAATGAATTGAACAATAATTTTAATTTTCAAAAAACAATAACAACAGCAATAAGAATAAAAATAATAATTACATGTCTTCTCTCTGATTGCATCAACCACGTCTTTTTGCATCGTATAATACAAAAAAATATCTCTTTAAGTCTCTGGTTGAGATTTGGACGCAAATCGTACTGCACAAAGAAAATGCAAAACACAATAATAATAATAATAATAATATCAGTTGCTTTCACAATAATCCTTACGAGATTCTTGTTAGGGCCCAAATCCATAACAATAACGAAATTCGAAAATAGCGAAATTGCTTTTTGCATTTTTCCGCCAATATTGTTGGGCGAGATGAAACCTGATTTTTAACCGACGCCATATTAATTGGCTTCAAATTGCTATTTCGCTTATTTTTATGCTTTTTGTTTAAAATAACTAACTTTCCATGGTTGCCGTTCTAACTAATAATAAGAGTTCTATCGGAAGTACAGAAGGGATAAAAGACTGTGGATATATATTATGTCTACCTACAGGCTTATGTAACTGAATTGGTTATGGCCAAATTGTTTAAGGCCGAATTGTTTAAGGCCAAATTGGTTATGGCCGAATTGTTTAAGGCAGAATTGGTTGAGGCCGAATTGTTTAAGGCCGAATTGTTTAAGGCCGAATTGGTTATGGCCAAATTGGTTATGACCAAGTTGTTTAAGGCCGAATTGGTTACGGCCAAATTGTTTAAGGCCGAATTGGTTAAGGCCGAATTGTTTAAGGCCGAATTGGTTATGGCCAAATTGTTTAAGGCAGAATTGGTTGAGGTCGAATTGTTTAAGGCCGAATTGGTTATGGCCAAATTGGTTATGGCCAAATTGTTTAAGGCCGAATTGGTTAAGGCCGAATTGTTTAAGGCCGAATTGGTTAAGGCCGAATTGTTTAAGGCCGAATTGTTTAAGGCCGAATTGGTTAAGGCCGAATTTGAAAGGCAACGATGATTTACGACAAGATGTGACTTCAAAACTACTTCTTTTATTCCATTGTAGGTTGCTTATTTAATAATCAAAAGGTATTCAACAATGAAAACTGCAATGAAAGACAACAAAATAAAGAAATTAATCTAAAATTAATAATCCAGATATCTTGAAACTATTGTCTAATAATACAAGTAATAAACGAAATATGGCATAAATATGACCTCGAACGTTTTGATGAATTGCAACAACAAAAGAAAGAAATTCGTAAAAAAATAATAATGAAAGTACTTTATTTAAGAATTCCGATAACTTAAGACTATTATATCTACAACTACTAGGTAATAAACAAAATATGGTGTGAAAGCTCAGACGTGTAAAAACATTTCGCTTTTTCAGTTGAGGAGTAACTTTTAAGTTAAGGTGGACCGCGAGTAAGAATTTGAAAACTAAAATTAGTTTATATCATTTTCACGAGGTGGGAAATGAATATGAGTGGTGTCAGACCCCAAGCTTCTCTTTGGCGGCATGTCTGGAAATATTATTATAAAAATGTACCCTGCGTAGCCAGTACTCTCCATGATCAAATCAGTAAAGACATTAGCCATGTAAGACAAGCCAGAGAGAGGATACAAGGTGTGAGTTCAAGACTTGCCGAAGGTTATTTTTTTTAGTTAAATTTAGAGTGATTATTTAACAGTCGAGGTGTATATCGGCCAATAATGTTGTGATAAAAATCAACAATAAGGTGAAGAAAATAAAAAAAAATATTAATAAAGTATAAAATTTAAACTTAGTTATGGATGCACGAGGGAGTGCTGAAAAGTTTTCAGCACTCCCTTGTATCTGATATAATTTGTTCTTCTTATTACGAGATCGGTTAGACGCCATTTTATGACCCCTTACGGCCTCCAAGTATCTGAATTCTGGCACATATTGTTAACACTTGGGTCTCTGCGTATTGGATTGGTTGGCATCCGTTTATCTCCTCATCTATAGCTCCCTTTTTAGTGGAAATTCTGTCCTTTGGTGGTGTAGCTGGGGTGACCTCTCCAGAGAGCAGGCCTGGGCGATGGTATATGGAAATCGTGTGCTGTCCAGACTACATAACCCCGCTCTCTGTCTCGTATAAAGGCCATTAGACTTGCGGCCGGCTTGGAGTTACCGGAAGGTTGAGAAATAAGAAAGTGTGCCGGTTAGAATACAAATAGATAATTGCGAGGTAAGAGGGGAAACAAGGAGTAACCTATCCAAAGTGCTTGTGTAAATTGGCAGAACAAGGATTGAGAGATACGGAGACAAACGTTGCTTAGAGCTACAAAATTAGGAACTTGTAGAGAGCCATGGTCGCTCAATTCAGCACATAAAAGAAGGTATTAAAGTATAAGTGAGTGAATTAATAAAATAAAAGTAATCCAGTCAGTTATGTTCCATTCGTGATACACAGGCGATCATGTATATTTCGATACATGACTAACGAGGCAGATTTTTCCCCGCAGTAGGTTGCCATTTCTTTCCACAGTAGACCAGTTGCCATCCAAGCCTATAGAACATCGTCTGTCCTGCTGGAGGGGAGAGGAAGAGGATTCATATCTTTCCCAAGGGTATTAGCATGTAAGTGAATGTAATGGATCTGACTGAAGTTCGAACTCGGCTCTCCGATTCCTCAATCCGAACCGCTATCCATTACTCCACCATGCCTAACCCTTATATGCTGAGGTACAAGCACTACTTGCACATAGCTTAAATCTATAAATAAGCATCCGTTTATCTCGCGAGATAAAGGTAACACCCTGTTTGTGTTGAAACTTGACTAATGCATGGAATAATAATGCAACACAAAATGTACTTAGAACAAAATGTATTGAAACAAGAAAGTGTACACAATATTTACATATAGTCTTTTGTATATTCCTGGTAAGACCGTTCCTGGAGAATGTGTTGACTGAGTCGCAGTCGGGCAGAGTCTCTGGTTGAATCTCTTGATTCCTCCCTCTCTTCCCGGTACCAACCATATTTATATGGTCGGTACTCCACTATACAAATTAGGTGGACCCTACCACAACAGTTTGGTAAAAATCCAGTCCTTTGATGGCGAGACTGAAGTGACCTCTTCAGAGCGAACACCTGGGCGATAATATACGGAGGCGCTGCCCAGACTATATGGCTGCAACCTCGGCTGTATCGACAAGACCCAAAGTATTGCAGGGAATTACATTAAGAGACGGCTTGGCTGCAGGAGTTTCCGGAATGTTGTCAGTGTTGACAACCAATCGCCTTCGAGCCTCCACTCCATATTTTCTATCTGGATTTACTTTTATAGCCTTTTCCGTGTTTGGATATGACCGCAACGTAGCGGAAGTTTAAAATCAGGTTTTTCCGTCCCCTAGATGGACTGCATTCCTGAGCTGTCGAGCTCCATCTACCCAAATCAGCTTGTTATGAGGCACCAGATGTACACCTTCGCCCATTTTCCGGCTTGAAGCTGGACTCGATTGTCACTAGGCTAACGTTTGCCGATTAAGATGGTAGGAAGACTAATCTTTGCGCTTTGATAACAGAACTAGTCGTCCGAGTCTAAGAAGGTGCTTATGAGACAGAGCCAATTGTAACATTATATTGGGTTGAAACAAGTTGGTAGCTTTTTTCAATAGGTAGCAATTGAAACCGTAAATTTATTTCATATATAACTGAAATTTATTACATATATACATATAATAAAATGAGGAACGTATAGGAAACATTTATAAATTTGACATGTTTCGCTTTTATTTAAGTTTCATTAGAAATGAAATATGAAGGGACAACAGAAAAATTTAGTATTTTTTTATTTTTGTGTTGTTTATTTTTCATTGGTTAAATAGACTTCACGTATATTTGTCTTGTCTAGTAGCATTCGTGTGTATCATATGTACGGATCATAATTCTAGTTGGTGCGGGATTTCTGATGAAGCTTAAATAAAAGGGAAACATGTTAAATTTATAAACATTTCTTATTTGTTCCTTATCCTGTCATTCTATCGGATTCTAATTCATATTTGATCCCAATTCACATATACATTAGGACAGACCGATTTTGGAACCGTAGTATTGCATTAATTTTCAAAGTTGGGGTTTGACATGGTGAATAACGGCACAAAATATTTTTCCAAATCGTTACCGTATTTTGAGCAAACAAGTTTAAAGATTAAATTTAGGTTCAAAATCGTAGCTTTAGAATTTAATGACGCTGATCAGTGAAAGCCTCATACCATAACCTTATAACATTTATAATTTACTGAAACTTTCCAAATTGTTGATGGACAAGATGCATGGCAAAACACATTATTATTAAATCATTGTTCCATCATTCATTTACTTCAAAGGGTAATTACACGGAACAATTTAGCTATATTATGATGTAATACACGGTGCAATGGGCAAATTGTCGCCATTTTATATTTTTAATTTAGCGCATGTACGGTGTTTGTTTTAGATTTTGTCGACTGCACAGTATAGTAAGGTCAATTGGGCACCGTCTATGAGTAAAAAGATCACCATGACGCAATTCACTCCGCCAGAAATTTGGAAACTGCATGTTGTACTGCTTGGCATTCGCATCGGAAGCTCCAATACGAACATTTCAGAGTGTTTGGGTGCCAATCTGTACAAAGGGCTCGGAAAGAGTTGGATGACTCTAATGGTGATTACGAAGGTGTTTGGAGTGATCACTAGTGATGGCGACGTTATACCTCCATTTATCTTCCTATATGGCTTCAGACTCAACACGGAAGCCTACATCAAGTGCCTTGAGGGGTTAGCGCTTCCCTGGGTCAAGAGGGTGGCTTCTGGAAGACCCTATATCTGGCAATAGGACTCTGCACCATGTCACACAACCAGGATAATCCAGTCGGACAATTTCTGCAACCACATCACCCCTTACATCTGGCCACCTAACTCCTCAGACTGCAACCCCCTTGATTATTATGTGTGGGGTGTAGTTGAACGAGAGACCAACAAAACTTCTTGTAGCACCGAAAATGAATTGAAGGTAAGGATTATGGCAGCATTCCCCAACACACATTTCTGTAACATACTCCAGATGTCTCCTTAACAAGTTATCAGCTGACAAATGATATCGCTACATTACACACACACACACACACACACACATATATATATATATATATATATATATATATATATATAATATATAACAATGTGGTGATATTCTACCGCTGTTAAATGGGATTTATTAAACAACGTTTTGATGATGGATCTAAAACTATTAATTTCATGAGAGGATGAGAAAAAAAATGGTACCAGGAATCTGAAAAACTTAATACCTGATTTAGCCCCCCCCTCCTTCTAAAATCCATCACCACCTGCACAGTTTTATTTTGTGGCGCCCTCTTCGTTCTGTAGCTGTGAAACATAGTGATTCAAAACAGTTCTCAGGCGATGATGAAAGCAGTTAAAGCAACTGGAACGCGTGATGAGATATTTTGCCGATATGACGTCACAGTTTTACCGATATGACGTCACACACTGATATTGATAGTATATACGGCACTCATGGGAAAGGGTTTCCGGTGCGTTGTACTTGTCCTCCTCGTTTTACAAAGGAGAAGGCGCTTAGTCCCGAAGATTCCCCACTTTCGGCAGCACCTCCCTCATTTTGCTAAAAGAAAGAGAGTCGGTGGAATATGGATGTCAACTTGACAGTTATCGCGGGGACTGGGTAATTTTTGGATTGCCCAAAGGCAGGGCCACATCAGAAAGACTTTGATTATCTTACCTGAGAGCAAAATGATAATAATAATAATAAAATAAAATAACTCGTTACTTAGTGCTTTTTTTCATCATGAATAAATAATAGATATTGCCAGAAGTGAGATGACAAGATATTGGCAGTCAAGTGAAAGATTATATCTGCTGTTCATCAGCGACGATTTATGCTGAAGCAATATACATCAAAAAACGTCCAACCTATGTTAATTTAAACCAAAAGTAATTTTCCTGCAGAGATATGCAAATATGGCAATAATCAATATCTGATATATGTCCCTCGGCGCATGCGTACTTGCTATTCATCATCTAAATTACGCTTTATAAATCACTCTTACAATTTAACATGGCCGCTGAACATCTATTTCTGTGAACATATTTTAATAACTAGTTTATTACATTTGAGACAATTGTTCAACGGCAGAGCGCTTAGCTATAAGCTTCAATGCCTTACATTTAGTTTCGAGGTGATGGTACATTTCTGATACATAAATTTTAAGTAAAGGAAATTATATTCATATTTTTAATCAATTTAATAGATTCCTGTTTCATTTGTCTGTCCGGTATTAATTAAACCAACACCGTGAATGAGTTAACTCCACTGCTATTAGTCCAATGTAAGTATTATGAATAGGATACGTGTATATTGTTACATTACTAAAACGCCGAAAATAATCTTGATAGGATGACCTAGATTCAAACTTAGAACTAACCAAGTCTTTCTTTTCTATGTGCTGTGTCCTTTCAGGACGTAGGCGATCATGGCTCTCCACCTCTCTCTATCCCTTGCAGCTCTCAACAAGTTCTTTCCCTCTGCCACCTCCCCCAGACCACGTTCTTTCATCCATTTACTTAAGGCCGCTAGGTATGTCATGCATTGTTTTCCCCTGTCTCTCTTTCCTTCTATTCGATCCGTGAGTATCAGATTCTCCAAGCCCTCCTTCTTCATTGTGTCCCGGGAACTTCAGCTGCGTCTTCCTGGTGTATAAGCCTTTTCCTTGTTTGCATCCTCTCTATGACTTTATCGTTGCTCACACGCTCGGTCCGTGATATCCTTAGCATCCTTCTGTAGAACCACATCTCCGTCGCCTCGAGTCTCTTCTTCATCTTTGAGGAAATCGTCCAACATTCGCTGCTGTAAAGAAGGACAAATGTCAACAGCTCAGTATTCTTTTCTTTGTTACCAAAGAAATCCTCCTGTCTCGCAATACTCAGCCCAGCTTTTGGAATGCGTCCTTGGCCATCTCAGTACGTCTACGGATCTCAATGTCACATTTACCGTCCTCTGTCAGAACGCTTCCCAGATATTTAAAATTCCGCGTCTGCTTGATTCTAGTGTCCCCGACCTGCAAATCGCATTTCGGGCTCATCATATTCCAAGGTTATAACAGGATAATCAAGTAAGACCAAATAATACCCATCGTTCCTCAGACCCTTGACCAAGATTCTCAATGGGATTGCGCTTACAAGAGCCATTTAAAAGAAACACGTGAAAAAGCTATCCACGCAAAGACCGCGCCGAAAAAATATTGGATAGAAAACAGCTGTAGTTTATAGCTAAAGGAATTAGATATAAAACGTAGGAAAAAGAAAATATAAGGTAAAGAAATGAATAAATAAAGAAAATCGTTAAAATGGATATCCAAAATTTATTGCTTTTGTTTGAATTCTCAATAAAAAAAAATATATACTTGAACAACGAGAGAATCGGAGAGATAGATGACAAGAAACAGTAACGGGACGCAGCCGCTATACGTTGGACATTTAGTGAGAATAAAACTAAATCAAGGGCAAGCCGTTTAAACCTTTCGAAATACTATAGTTTCCGAAATTTTCGGAGAGGTAACCTATTCGATTTTAATTAATAATGACAATGATATAATTAATCGTTTCCACACAGGAAACATTCAACATTCATTGACCGAACAGTTGTGATTACTGTCGGTTGAAAATAAATCTTTTTAATAAAGATTTCCAGAAAATTAGACATCTCATGTCCACTAACTGTTATAGCTCTTTCTATTATTGATGGGAGTTGTTTACAAGTCTTTTTTGTAGTGTGAATGATTAACAGATTGCTTATATCATTATTTACTCTTCTAATCGCACGTGATACCCATTTTTTCTGTTGTTTTTTTTACATATGGATACTTGCTTTGATCAACGCACGCGTAATGTAATTCTGTTTACACTGATCAACGATAACTGATGGACAATATGAAATCCCCATCAGCGTATATCAGCAGAACACTAAAAGCATATTAATACGCTGTATCCTTGGATATTATCCATGCACTATCCTATCGTATTGGAATGCGCCAACTGTATATCCTACAGAGGGGTAAGACTCACCCCCGCAAAAGGAGCCACCTTCCAGGTGAATACTTGTAGGCTCAGTTATAAGCCAAACCAAAACTTACTTTCTGTCTCAAGTATGCTCATGAGCAATATTTACCTTTTGACTCAAGTATAAAAGTATTCATAGTAATTTTATCCTATAAGACTTATATTCGACATTAAATGGGCCAGCAATGTTTGATATGTGGTTAAATTAACCAAGGCCTGTACTCTCACATATATACGATCGTAAAATGATGAATACTATCCAGTGATGCACATTATTCCACTCATTTTGAACCTGTTGACGCAAGTTGTAGGTGGGCTTGATGAATATGTCATGCATAGTCCCATCATGCCCAATAGGTATTTTCAGGCGATCATGCCGTACGTTGTTGAATACCTTGCAGATCCCGTTGAGCAGCACGAACAACATATAAGCGAGAAAGTGCAATGTCTTTTTATTGCAGTAAAGGCAACAGAAAAGGTAGAACAATGACGTGTATGGAACAATTCAACATTGAACAATGCATCATGTTCGATGTATGATACTGAGAGTTTATTTAACGAAAACAATGAAAAAGATGTAAACCATGGAAATCAGCAAAAGTGAAAATAATGAAGGAACCAATGAAAAACAGCGAAAAACAATAAAAACAATGAAAATCAGCAAACAATTAAACTTATGAATAAAACAATGTTAAAAACAATGAAAAACGATGCAATGGAAATCAGCAATGAAAATTATGAATGAAACAATCGTAAAAAACGATGAAAACAATGAAAAATATGTAAACAATGAAAATCAGCAAACAATGAAAATCAGCAAACAATGAAAACAAAGAAAAAGACGTAAATCATGAAAATCAGCGATTAGTTTGACACAAGGTCACAACTGTAGAGCTTTCGGTGAGTTTCGTACTCGCTACTTGTTCGTTACTACTCTAAAACGAGGCTTCTAGTATGGTGATTTTCTAAGCGTAGCTTAAATGTGGAAGAAGGCCGAACATATGGGGTACCCAGTGAGAATCGAAGTCACTAATCAGTTGTAAATGATCTAGCAAGACAAACTTGCTAAACATTACACCTCCTCGAGATGCCTAAATGATTTTCTAAGCGTAGCATAGATGTGGCACAATGTTGAAAGTATAGAGGCACTCAGTATGGATCGAAGTCACTATTCAGTCGTAATTGATCTAGCGAGACAAGCTTGCTAACCATCGAAATCATCGCTAACGTCGAAGTGCCCCGAAGTTTCCAATATAGATATTTACCAACCTTAGCTTAATCGATACAAAATTATAGAACTCCAAATGAGGTTGAAACTCACTACAATAGTAATAGTTTGCCTGACTAGCTTTCTAACCCAACGATGAAACGTCTGCGATCCGTTATGCAAACAATTTATTCATGAGGTGGTTATATAAATGTCATACTTCGGTATTGTGTATTTCTTTTTCTACCAAAGGACGCAGTCATGCGAGTTGTTTGTGCTAAAATTCTTAATGCTATTCTAAAATAAATTCCCAGCTGTCACAGCCGGTATGTAAATTAAGAACGTCTCTTGGGTGTCGTTTCGTTGCTTCGATTTGTAAGTCTTGAGGCTTACGGCCATATTGGATGTGCTGGTGGTATGGCTTACGGACATATTGGATGTGCTGGTGGTATGGCTTACGGCCATATTGGATGTGCTGGTGGTATGGCTTACGGCCATATTGGATGTGCTGGTGGTATGGCTTACGGCCATATTGGATGTGCTGGTGGCATGGCTTACGGCCATATTGGATGTGTGGTGGTATGGCTTACGGACATATTACGTAGAAACGCCGGTTCTCGTAGGATCACTGAAGATAAACAACGTCAAGCTTTGTCAGTACCTTGATAGGTGACCGCTTGGGAATACAGTGTGCTGGTGGTATGGCTTTTTAAAATCATTTCATCATAATATTCGACCTCCGACAGGAATCGAACCAGTATCCTATATGGAACCGTCCTATAGCCTGACGTGCCTTAACCGATTGAGCCACAGAGGATCGTTCGATTAGCAAGGTTGATTTTACTGCGGAAGACGAATATTTTCTATGAAAATTTTTCGGACATTCAGGCCGGTAAATGTTATTAATACTGTTTATTATAAACAGAGCATTTACTTAAATATTTGTATCTACATAAAGAATGTATAAACATAAAAATGTCTTAAAATAATTGTCGGGCTTTGTCCATTTCATTTATATATATATATATATATATATATATATATATATATATATATATATATATATATATATAACGAACTTGGGTGGAATACGAACTCAGCTCTTTGAATCCTAATTCTGAGCAGCTATTCATTACTCAGCCTTACCTTGGAAAAGGTTGGGAGCCATCTCTTCTCCAACCCCCTACCCCCGGCTATGGGTAAATAGCAGGACAGGCCTATGGCCTTGGGTGCCAACCGGTCTATGAGAAAGACAACTCTGAAGTCAAAACCTGAGGAGGATCGTTTGGGGAACTTGTCTCACCCAATGTGCAGCAGTTTTCTGTATTCGGCTCTTCCAAAAAGTGTGGTTGGTTCTACATAATCCTTCAGCAATAAAATCAAATCATATGGCTGTTTGCTTCCAAGAAATGAGTTGCTGTTCCGGAGTCCAGTTATATATATATATATATATATATATATATATTAAATAAATTTTATAGTTCATAACTATTTTTTTTAGTTTAATATGCTTTAGAAAAATACCTCACAACAATTAAAATCTTCTGAAATACATACTATAGATGAAGTTCATGACGTACTGGTTAGAAATTTTGATTCTAAGACTGCAGGGAGGTCAGACTTCATTTGGTGTATAAGTGGCAAAAAGGTAAGCGACTAATTTCGTAAGGTAGAAAATACAAAGCAGGTGTGATAAAAATGCTCGGCACACCTTCACACGTTAATAACAGGTAAGTAGACATACCGTTGTCGGTGTTTTTATACCCGGATCAACAATTTTTAGTGATGTGTCGGTAATTACGATAAAACAGGAGACACTCGTAATATAAACAAGATTGTAGATGCGTCACTTTGACACGTTAGTGTTACGTGACACTTGATGGCTTAACAGAATCAGACCAAAAGTTCATATGTAATTTTGTGAAAGCTCATTAAAAAAAAAATTCACTGCGAAGCAAGAAATGTTTTTAAATCAGGGCAGATTATTTATTTGCTTTTATAAAGTATTAACGATGTGACACTTAATATGAACAAATTATAGGGATATGTTGGGCGTAGCCTCGTTTTCAAACAAGACCTCGGGTTGTACAGACGTTAAAGACGCTTAAAAGCAAGAGTGTATTTTGTTTAATATCCTTATAGTACAAAGAAAAAAAAGAAAGAAAGAAAGAAAGCGGGAATAAATATGTAATGCTATCTGTAGATCTGCAATAACAAAATGTAGACACATATTGCGACAAACAGACAGACTGCGCATCTAAGTCTATGTATGCAAATATACTGATGGCTTCTCAGTTTCGTTTAATTTGGCAGAAAACCAAACGAGATAAAAAAAAAAGAAGGTTACGGAGATTATGCAGCTCCAAGTGAATATGACTTGAAAATCAATATTTTAAATCTTGATTTTTTTTTTTTTTTAGTTGGGCTTGAAAACTGACATGTGTAATTGAAAATTACGAAATTATTCCATCCACGAAGTACGCCATCACCCTCCGGCAACAAAAGTAGACACATGGAGAGGTGATATCTGGGTGAAAGATGTTATATATATATATATATATATATATATATATATATATATTAATCCACATACGGACTATTTCGCTGTATCACAGCTCATCAGTGTGGCTAGACATCCGATTGCTCCAAGCTGGGATCGAAAGATTCTACCCATAAGCTATTGGCACCTAGTAGAGAGGAAGGTGAATTCTTGCGTATTTATTTTTTGAATAAACACGCCAGTGACAGAGAGGGCTCAATTCATAGATTAGCTTTGCATTATCAGCAGTAGTAGTCACTGTTTACAAATTCGCGCTTTCTCTCCAAAGTGCTCGACCGAATTAATATTTCGGGGGCTTATATATTGTTATCAGCTCATCAGTGTGGCTAGACATCCGATAGCTTCAAGCCGGGAATGAAACATTCTACACCTAAGCTATTGGCGCCCGGTGAAGAAGGAAGGTTAATTCTTGCGTATTTATTTTTTTAATAAACACGTCAGCATTTGCATTATCATCACTCAATGTTTACAATATATATATATATATATATATATATATATATATATATATATATATATATATATTCTAAAATATTAATGGATTTTATAATTTAATCCAAACATATTTTTATTACTTTAAAAGTTATTTTTAGTGAATACCCGTATTTTAGACGCTCCGTTTTTTGTTTTTTGTTTTTGTTTTGTTTTTTGTTGTTTATATATATATATATATATATATATATATATATATATTTATTTCGTCTACCGGCCTACACACCTATTAAAGAAAATGTGAAACATTAAAGGTAAATAGAACTTTGCATGATTGTGAAGCTCTTCGTAGACGAGAAGTTAAATCATGCTGGATCAGGCGATGGTTTCAACTACGAAGGAGACACAGGTTTGAATCCTACCGGAGGGCACATTTCTTTTAATAATTTTTTCGAAGCTGAAGACCGGTAAATGAAATAAATACTGTTTAAAATAAAATAAATAAATAAAATAAAACATGGAGCGTCTACACAAATACGGGTATCCACTAAAACATAAAGTTTGGAGAAATAATAATAATAATAATAATAATAAAGATTATATATATATATATATATAATGGGGAGGAAAAAATGTGCATACATGCGTAAATACTTGCATGTATGTAAGTATATTCATTCCTCAGGTGCTATAAATACAGCGCTCAATGTGATGAAACAAGGCTATTAGCATGTATTAGTGAATACATAATATCCAACGTCGATAACATTACTTGGAGTTTCATGCAGTTAATGCAATCTTAAGGTGTGAATTCCAGAAGATTGCATTAACTGCATGAAACTCCGAGTAGTGTTATCGACATTGGATATTATGTATATTCACTAGAATCGGTTTGCGAAATAAAATATTACCATGGTTTTGTAAAGTCTCCGCTTTCATAATTATCATTTGCTCTGTTTTTACATTGAGCTCACTTTGGATTTATATCCTCTGTGGAATCATTCCTACGGATTATCAAATAATCTCTCTCTCTCTCTCTCTCTCTCTATATATATATATATATATATATATATATATATATATATATATATATATATATATAGATAGATAGATAGATAGATAGATCAGCTGGGTTTGAGGAATCGGAGTTCGAATTCCAGTCGAGTCTATTACATTATATTCCCTTACGTGCTAATACCCTTGGGAAAGTTATTAATCCTCTTCTTCTCCTTCCAGCTATGGGTAAATAGCAGGACAGACTGGGTTCTATAGCCTTGGATGGCAACTGGTCTAGGAGAAGGACAACTCTGAATTCAAAATCTGCGGAGGGTCGTTTGGGGACCTTGTTGCATGTAGTGCACCAAGTCTCTGTATTTGGCCCTTCAAAAAGTGCAGTTGGTTCTGCACAAATCCTCACCACTGTAATCAAATCATATGCGGTCTCTGGCTGTCGGTTCCTAGGAACTTTGCTGCTTGACCCTCATACGTCGAATACGACGGGAGAGTCCACCATAGATAGATAGATAGATAGATAGATAGATAGATAGATAGATAGATAGATTACTTCACACGTTATGATATTGATTTCTATGGAAATAAGGTCATGGGTGCTGAATGAAAAGATCTCAACCCGACTAAGACTAAGAAGCCTTTCCGGGAAAAATTTCTTATTTTGTGGTGTCGGAGTCGAGAACATTTTCCAAGGTTTGGACGGGATTTTGTTACTATAACTAGATTTTCTTTTATATTGCCAAGTGTGTATTTGCAGGAACCTAACTCTTATCTTGCGCTCACTTTCACGCCGATATCCTAATTAAAGGCATGAATCCATCTTTCCCCGCCCTCATATGAAACAAATAACTGGGTAGTGTGGGGCCCTCTAGCCTCGGGTGGAAAACTCTGAATTCCAAACCGTGGTGAAGTCAAAGGGAAACTATTCCACTATATTCCCCAAGAAGTCATAGCAATTCACAGATGATAAACAAAAAGAATCTGTGGAGAAGCCAACGGGAAACTACTCCACTATCTTTCCCAAGAAGTCATGGCAATTCACAGATGGTAAAGAAAAGGAAACGCGGAGAACGCAACGGGAAACCACTCCACTATCTTTCCCAAGGAGTCATAGAAATTGACAGAATGATAAAGAAACGGAATATGTAGAGAGTCATGATCATTTACATCATGAAGGGACATCCGAGGTCGCATTGGAGTAGATGATGATGCCTTTCAAAATCTAAACAATGTATTAAGAAATAGAAAATTCTCGTTAGAAACGACTGTTGAACTACTATGTAATATCAGACTTCCAAGAGAGCAGTGAATACTGGACAATTTCCTCACAGATGAAGAGAAGATTCAACGCAAAAGATGTAATTCTACAGAAGGATGCTAAGAATACCATGG
Source organism: Acanthosepion pharaonis (assembly GCA_903632075.3). NCBI lineage: Eukaryota > Metazoa > Mollusca > Cephalopoda > Sepiida > Sepiidae > Acanthosepion > Acanthosepion pharaonis. The sequence goes on along the minus strand of CAHIKZ030000696.1, from coordinate 434,612 downwards.
ACGGAACATGTGAGCAATTTAAGTAAAATGGAAACAAAAAAGGATACTTATACTTAGAATCAGAAAGAAACAGTTGAAATGTCTGCGTCACATAACGAGGGAAGAGGACTTGAAGAATTTGACACGCACAAGACATATTGAAAGACAAAGGGAAACAGCGAGTCACCTACCTAACGTGTTTGTGTAAATGGATAGCAGAACAAGCACTGGCAGGGATAGGGAAAAGACAAATCATACTAAGCGATACAAAGGATAGGAAGTTATGGAGAGCTATGATCACTTACCTAACGTGCTTGTGTAAAATGGATGGCAAATCACTGACTGAGAAAAACAGTAAAAAAGCAAACATTGATAAGTGCTACAAGAAATAGGAAGTTATGGAGAGCCATGATCACCTGCTGAAGAGATACGGCATATGAGAGCAACTTGCTAATCATACACATAAAGAACTACTCAATGTATTCTTGTTTTTTGTGGTGGGGAGTGGGTATTTATCGGTCGACTTAATCCGGTTTATTAAACGATACATTTCCTCTCTTCCATGACGAGCGGGAGGAGATGAATCGATTTTGACCTTGTTTCCATAGAAACCAATATTATATTTGAACATATAGCCAATAAAAAGAAGAAAAAACATAAAATGTGAAATCATCTTTTCGCTTTTCAAATACAGCTTCAGAGACAACTTGAATTGGAGTAATGTGTTTTTTTTTTTTAGCCCAAACAGAACTTCTAAAAGTCATACGATGCCTATCATGAATGTGACTTTTGTATCATTTTACTCCAAGCAAGGTGATAAAGCCACTAATGACACAAGCAGATTACTGAGTGTGAAAGAAACAGAAGAAAAAAAAAAAAAACACTATTAAGGAAATAGACCGATGCAGGAATTATAAGACAGTAGATAACAATTGACATTGCATTTAAATTTTTGAAGATTAAAGTTGATCGGAAAACAAAAAATCGGAGAGAGTTTCACGAACGAAATATACGAGGGAAGAAACAGCAAACATAGAACTTACGGTTATCTTTTTGCGATTTCAGCTATAAAATAATGATAAGGAAACTTAACTGCCAATCTAGTACTGCGCTTACATTGGTAAAGTCATGGTACCAAAGAGGAAAGTTCATCGGAACAATTACCATGAAATGCACGGTGAGGCAACGTTACCGCGGTGGGAAAGTGAAGACGAGATGTCAGGCCAGGAGCGATTCTTTGAATTTTATCAAGAATCTCTAAGCCCTAGACCAAATGTAGCAGCAGCATCCAGTGCATGTACAAATGGTAGACATATTAGATTCGGACAAGAAAAATCGTCTATCACGACACAGAGAACCAACTTTCCTAGCAGAAGACCTGGCAATTGATTCGATATAATCGTTGCACTGTTTTCTGTTAGTGGAAAACGTTATCCCGACGAGGCGCAATGCGTCATTCATGGGAGGTCAGTATCGACTATACTAAGTGGAGGCAAATAAGCTTATCTCAGACGATGAAAAGAAAACAGTTTAATTTTAGAAGCGTTAAAATTAACAAGTCATTAAAGTATCATCACGCATATACATCACCTGAATTCTGTACAAAAATAGGCCCACACAAGTTTTAAATTAAAATTTCCACGTTAGCATTTATTAACCAATCAGAGACGTTATCTCAAACGCCATTCAAGCTTTCAAATAGCAGGCAACCATTCTCTCATTTGCTTAAAAAAAAAAAAAAAAAAAAAACTCACGGCGAGAAATGATTAAAAAATCTTTTCCCTCCAAAAAATTCGATATTAAAAATTAGTAAATATATTTATTAGCCAATAAAATTTCTGGGTTTAGTAAATCTAACTTTTAACCATTATTACAGATTATAAAGTAAAGTTAGCCTTCAAGTTTTAGTTTATTATTATTTTGTTTTGCAATATTTATGTTTTTTACTGTTTTAGTAGTAGTTGCAAAAATTAAACTCAGATAAATTCTTTACAATTGTAGTTGTTGGGAAGAAAAAGATACTTTAATTCGTTGGGTTTGTCACGATGGCCACTCTTTTATTTTTAAATATTTTACGAGACTTTTGTTTCGTGTTACATATTTATATATCATTTCCCATATATAAAATATATATATGTTCGTGTGTCAGTGTGTGCGCGCGCGTGTCTTTGTAGAAAGAGAGAGAGAGAAAGACAACTGAAAGGTAAAATCGTTACCGTTTGTGTCTCAAATATAAGTAATACAAATTCTGGGAGACATATCTTTTCTTATCAACAACTTTTAACGGACCAACGCTAATTGATGGAAATCGATTACAGAATCCAAAGATAATAAAACAATAAATTAAAAACAGGCGAAAGGCGTCGTTGTAAATTGAAGTTCATTTTTAAAATCTCGAATGACCTTGTCTGGAATGAAGGACAAACTCTTCACCGACTTCGTCATGGGGAGATTGTAACCAGGCAGGGTTTCTGTCCTTCGAGTCTTTCATCTTGACATTTTATCAGCCAAACAGGTTTTTCTAAACTAGAGCAGTGTCATTTAAATTTCTTTTCTTGTGCGTGTGAATAGATAGATAGATAGATAGATAGAAACAGTGTAGACACAAAAATCAACACTGCACATATATAGAGCGTGCTGAAACATGATTGCATTTATGTAGCAGTTTATAACATGTTTTTATTATAATTGTTAATAATCGACTATGCTGAGTGGATATATATATATATATTGAAATTCATGTTCTCTGGGTCAGCAGGGGAGAACGAGGTACGACAATATTCCGGGCTTTTAGTGGACAGTAAATCCATGCAAACGTTTCGCCTTGCCGTCGAGATAAACAGAGAGACAAACAGAAACAATGACAAAGAAATATTAGTGCATCACCTTTAAGATGCATTTATCTGTTTTTCATTTAACTTGGTGTTTTTTATACGACTTTCAACTGTCCATTCCAAAAATAACGAAATCTCTACTAAAACACACAGTTACAGAGTCATTAAACGGATGCAAAAACTAGATGTTACTCCAAATATTATAAAGATAAAAGCTAGAACGGCAACATTTATACCTTTTTAACGTTAGTGGGGAAAAAAGAGTATTAACCTGTATTGCCAATGGCCGATATTTCGAATCCCATAGAAAGAGAGAATACACAATTTATGGATTAGCTTAAATGTATGAAGTGATTTTGAAAAAAAAAGTATATTCTAGCTACTTGTTAGCGATCTTTCATCCATCTACATTCCTTGGGTCCGTTGGTATCAACAGAATTCAATAATCCCTCTACCGTGGGATTAATATATAAATAGCATATAATATACCTGAAGATATCTACCTTGGGAAATCGGATCATTCAGAGTGAGTGTCAATGCAAATCCTACATTATTATTATTATTATTATTATTATTATTATTATTATTATTCAGCTGTAAAACACCGGAAATTACTTGATTACCCAAATTAGAGCATTTTAACAGTATTGCGCTAATAAAAATATCACTACGATGTACCGTTTTGGCTGTTTAACCATAACAGGAATCCAGATATGCAGAAATCAGTACGTTATAATACAGAAAATTACTTGCAAACAAATAAATAAATAGGATAAACTCTATAATTAATATTTAGTATATCTGGACTTATAGCCTTTCAAAAATCGAGTCATTATAATATACATTATCTGAGTAAGCGCGAATGCAGAACTCACACTATTAATATTAAGTTGGAAATAGTAAAATTGCTTTATTTGTCAATTTACAATTTTATGGTATTGCACTACCAAAAATCTAGCTACGATGTGCCATGTTTGATGTGTTACTGTAACAAACTGAAAAATAAAATCAACCAATTTGAATAAATTTTCGATTTTAAATTTGGTGTATTTTTAAGAAAGAATTTTGTATGTGTGCTGGTTAATAATTAAAATAAATAAATTCACGTTTTAATAAATCAACTTTAATAATTACTGTGTTAAATAATAAAACTTTTCTAATTGGAATTGTCTCAGTTTAAAAAGAAAAAAAAACTCAAGATATCTGTTAAGACACTTATACTTAACATAACGTAAGAGACAACTGAAATTTCTAGGGCACATGACGAGGAAAGAGTACTTGGAGAATTTGATACTCACCGGACTTACTGCAAGCAAAAGAGACAGAAGATAAACAGCAAGTAGCCTACGTAACAAGCCTGTATAAATAGTTGACAGTACAGGGATTGGGAGAAATAGCAAAACGACAAACCTTACTAAGAACTACAAAGGATAGGAAGTTGTGGAGACCCGTGAACGCTCACGTCCTGAAGGGACACGCAAGGTAGCAGAAGAAGAAGATAAAGATCGAGAGTTTTTGAGGAACTCGACCCCCTCTTAATTTCAGTTGTTCCAAGGTCCACCCTGACCGGTGTGGTAACAACTTTTAGGGTCTCAGCTATGGGCAAATAGTTAACCCCCAAACTGGGGTACAAATACTATAAAAGTATAAAAATACATTTTTGTAGTAGAAGTGCCAGCAATGCATTTACATAGTAAAGGAAATACCATTAATACAGGTATACTTCACCCTACGTCGTTAACTGTTTCCAGAGGTCACGACTTAAAACGAAAAACGACTTAAGTCGAAATAACCACACCGGAAATAAGCACTCTCTATTGCTTATTACAGTTTTTATGATATCTATGTACACTATTCTGAATAAAAAAAATTAATTTCCACCTTATCTTCCAAGCCTTACGCTTAGCATTTGCACTGGGGATTTTCTTCGGAGCCATGGGCAAAAATGTATTCTCAATCTCAACTGAAATGTAATTGAAAGAACGTCAACGGCAGAGCACAGATGTAAACCAGTCTGCATTCAAAATCGGTATTGGCGCGGAAAATATCGCATGAGTACCGACTGTCGGCAAGAATTTAAACTAAGAACATACTATGCTATTTTTTGTTTTTGATCATCTTATATATATATATATATATATATATAGAGAGAGAGAGAGATAGATAGTATATATATAATATTATTTTTAAATTTATTTAATTATGATTTTATGTGTTTATTGTCATTTTAGTATTTTGACGTTTCTAATATTTTTTAACGGCCGACGTAAACTCGAGTGAAACGACCTAAACCGAGTCTTATTTTTCCATATAATATTTAAGAAAACCGACGTATCTTCGAAAATGACTTAACTTGAAACGACGTAAGCCGAGGTATCATGGTACATTTTTGTACCAACAATACATTTTTGTAAAAGAAAAATTGCCAGCCATCCATTTTTGAGGAAAAAAATTACTAATGCTCCCAAGAAAATTAAATATCGGCATTAAATGACCCATAAGGATATTGATATGCCGTTGAGCACACTAAACAAACAAAAATAGAAATAATTTTTCAGGAAAATAGGTTTTGCTGGTCCTGTTATTGATCTTTCTAGTGTTGATGGGGGTTTCCTTCCTAACCTTTGCTTTGAAGTAGTGTGGAACATCAACATCTTCATTATGTCATTATTTTCTCTATGAATGTCATCCATTTTGGTTTTTGCTGTTGTTGAAAGTGCTCAATGGATACCGTTTCTGTTATTTGGTGCACTTAAAGCTATAAAAAAAGAAAATGGACGTGCGCCTGAATGAAGCCATTTAGCCACAAATGATTGCTGTATCGATTAATTTTATTGCAACAAAACTGAATAAGTGATGTTCGTGACAAAAAAAAAACAGGAATTAGCAATTTTGTTATGTTACTTCTCATTCGTTTATTTAGTTTCTCAGCGGAAGTCAGTAAAAAAAATATTAAAGCAAATTAGGATCGGTTCAATTCTACACGCCATCCAGAAATTATGACTGTGCACGTATTTGTGTTCTTATCGAATTAGGCATTTCCTTGCCCAGAAGATTATAAGTAGATACAACCTTTAGCCAAATGTCTAATATAATATTGTCTCTATTACATACAACTATATTTTTCTTTTAATACTCATACTGAGTTGACATTTATCTCAAGACTATACAACATTGGCTAAAGAGAGACTCGTAGACTAAACTAAACCAAAAGTTAAAAGACACAATTACAAGAAAAAAATAAAAATAAAATAAAATAAAAAATAAAACCAACTAATGCTAACTATATAACAAATAAAAACCATATAAAACTATTCATGAAAACATCCCTGTTACAGGCCAACATCGACCATGAGACATGAGAAACCGTTGCTGCAAATCGATCTTCCTTGCATAGGACTATCCAAATATGAGATTAAAAATCTTTACGAATGGATTTTAGCGTTCGTTGAGAACTTTTTTGTTTTTTCATGTATCACCCCATGCAAGGCAGTAAAGCCACTAAGGCACAAGGGGTTACAGGGTGTGGAAGAATTAGAAACAGAAACATTAATAATGAGCGGGAAAAGGAAAAAGTAAATAGAAAGTCAGTAGATAGCGATTGACATTGCATTTAAATGTTTGCAGATTAAAGTTGTCTGGAAAGTATGGAGACGGAGAAAGGATTTCTACAAGCGATAAGTACGAGAAAAGAAATTGTTAGCATCGAATTTACGGTTACATCGAGCTAGCTCAAATGTAAATTAATGCGATCTCGACGCCATTTTACTACTGTGCTTAAATTCCAAAAGTCTGTGTGCCATAAAAATGAACTTACACCTTAACAAAGGCTTATCCGATATCATTTACAGAAAAGACACAAAAAAAGCAAACTTACGACGGTAGGAAAATGAAAGCGAACTGTGGGTTGTTAGAAAAATATGAAAGCTGCACCCTTTGAGAGATATAACTGGAAAATACTGTGCAAACATAACTAGATCAAGGTAATTGCACATAGCGGGTACACTTAATAGTCAAATAATGTCACTTTTATAAATAAATCTCGGCGCCAATTGGCTGTAAAAACATTCTTAAGTTTGATTCTTTTCTGTAATTCTAAAGCTAAAGAGCTCCCTGAAAAAGTCTCCGGAAATGTCGTGTCCCTTCGGTACGTGGGCGATCACGGCTCTCCACAACTTCGTATTTCTAAGTAATGTTTGTCTCTTTAATCCTCTATAATCCCTGTTCTGTCATCCATTACACAAGGTCGTTACATAGGTTACTCAATATTTTTCTCTACCACTTTTGCCTTCATTATGCCCTGTGAGTCTCAGATTCTCCAAGCCCCAATTCTCATTATATGTCCCATCAATTTCAATCCTTCTGATTCTAAGTGTCCTTTTGGTTTCCAATTTTCTTAAAAATTTCTCTCTCTCTCTCTCTCTCTCTCTCTCCATCTCTCTTTCTCTCTCTTTCTCTCTCTCTCTTTCTCTCTCTCTCTCTCTCTCTCATATCTATCTCCTAAGCCCTGTTCCGCCATTCATTTAATCAAGCTCACTAAGTATGTTATGCATTGTTTTCCTTTGTCCCTCTTTTCCTCAATCTCTCCCGTGAGTATCAAATTTTCCAAGCCCTCCTTCCTCATTATATGCCACAGAAACCTCAACTGTCTCTTCTTGGGGTTAAGTATTAGTTTCCATTTTGTTTCCACTTCAAAACTTCATCGTTGCTCATATGTTCGGTCCACAATATCATTAGCATCCCCCTGGAGACCCACATCTCTGTCTCTTTTTCATCTCTGAGGAGATTATCCAGCACTCACTGCCATATAAGAGGACAGATATCACACAGCAGTTTAGTACTTTTTTCCTAGTTCCAAGCGAGACATTACTATTTCTTAGTACTTTGCTAAACTTTTGAAATGCTTCCTTGGTTATCTCAATAGAGCTTCGGATTTCAGTGTCACTCTTTAAACATTTCCTAGATATTTAAATTTCAACCCTGTTATGGTCTTCTTTATGTGCTGTGTCCCCTCAGAACGTAGACAATCATGGCTCTCCACAACTTCCTGTCCCTTGTACCTCTTAATAAACTTTGTCTTTCTGTTATTTCTCCTAAGCCCTGTTACGCCATGCATTTAATCAAGCTCATTAAGTAAGTAATACATTGTTTTCCTCTTGCCTTCTGTCTCGTGAGTATCAGATTTTCCAAACCCTCTCTCCTCATTATGTGCTCGGAAACATCAACTGTCTCTTCCTGTTGTTACATATTAGCTTCCTTTTTGTTTCCATTTTCTCCAAAATTTCACATCCTTCTGGAGAACCACATTTCTGTCTCCTCTTCATCTTTGAGGAGATCGTTCAGCACTCACTGCCGTACAGGAGGAGTGATATCACATAGCAGTTTAGTACTCTTTTCTTGTTTATAGCGAAATTTTCCTGTTTCTTAGTACTTTGCTTAGCTTTTGGAAGGCATCTTTGGCTATTCCAATACAACTTCAGATTTCAGTGTCACACTTTCCATCCTTTGTTAAAACACCTAATATTTAAATTTCCGCACTTGTTTGATTTTGATATCTCCGAACTGCAATTCACACTTTGGGCCCATCCTTTTGTTAACGACCACACATTTCGTCCTCCTGCAGTTGATGTTTAACCCCTTCTTCTTGCTTTCCTTCACTACCTTCTGTAGGAGTTTTTGTAGCTTTCTTTCCGTGTCTGCTATCAACACTGTGTCATTTGCATATCTTATGTTGTTAAGATTGAGGCCACCAATTATTAGTCCTGGTAGGACTTCTAGTTCTCTCAGAATCGCCTCACTGTATAGGTTGAATAAGTCCGGTGAGAAGACAAATCCTTGTCTTAAACCCCTTTCTATTTTTGTATATCTGCTGAGCTGGTTTTCTATTCCGCATGCAGACGGTTTGCTGCCAGTATAGGTTCTTGATTATTCTAATATTCTTCCCAAATATATCAAGGTTGTTGAGCAGTTCCAACTGATCTTTGTGGCATACTTTATCGAACGCCTTTGCGCAATCTATAAAACACAGGTACACGTCCTTCTGCATTTGTAATGCTTTTTCCGAGAATAAATATCGCGTTCTTCTTCCAGCGTCTTTGACGAACCCGCACTGTTCTTGTCCTATTTCTGATCTGGTATAAAGGGGAAAGATTATATTGAATAAACTGCTCGGTCTGCTGCTAATAAATCGGTTCTGTGTGCCGTGCTAGACAATTTTTCTCACCAGAATCTATCTTACATACTTATAAGTCTACCATTCGTCCATCTTAACACTTTCTTCTCTCGCACTTCTTCCTTGTGGAACTCTCTTCCCGTTTCTTGCTTACAACTTTAATCTTTAAAAATTTAAATGCAATGTCAATCGTTATCTTCTGTCTTCTTAATCCCCGTTTTTATTGTTCTCTGTTTTTATTTTTCTCATATTCTTCCACTCTCAGTGACCTTCGCGTCTTAACGTCTTTATTGCCTTGCTTGGCGTGAAATGATTAAAAATAGATTTCGTTCACTCTGAGCATATCTACCTAAATATATCTTCTATCTTCTTAATTTCTGTATTTTTTTATGTTCTCTTTCCTTAATAATTGTTATACTGGAACACACCTATTCTATTGTTAATAGACTCTCCCACCTATAATAAATAGGAGTAGCAGCAGTCACTAAGTGAGCTCAGTGAGTTGGTGAGTCAGTCGATGTCGGACTTAAAGTATCAGTCACCACAACTAGATTGCTGCATCATTAACTATTATATCAAGTTCCTAACGTTTTGTACGTCGAACCTTTTTATGACCGACTTAGTGAAATACAAGCCTTCACTGTGAAACTACTCTATAACAATAATGTATTTTCTTTTTCTCATATTCTTTGACACTCGGTAACCCTCCTTGCATCTTAGTGTCTTTATTCCCTTACTTTGAGTGAAATGATAAAAAATAGCTTTCCTTTGCTCTGAACGTATCCGCCTAAATTTCATAACTAGAATGAAAGCCTATAATCAAAGTTCCGCCTTTACTACGCTCACCAAAAAGTCAGAAACTGCTTTTTTAAGCACATTGATCATTTACGAAACTTGAGAAGCAATTGAGGTATTTTTATCGTTGATTACTTAATGAAACAAAATTGAGAATTGATTTTTATTTTTTTTCATTAAGGGGAAAATATTCATGAATTTCTTTCATTCGTAAAAAGCGTAAACATTTTATTCACATACCATGATCTATAACAAAAAAAATTTTATGTAGGAAGGTAAGTCAAAAATTATCCGCACTTTCGTCACAACATATTTTCAGACAAGGGTGCGGATAATTTTTGACTTTCCCTCGCATATTTTTTTTGTTTTTAACAAGAGAGAAAATTAAAAAAAAAAATGATGCAATTTATAAAGAAATTCAAATATGGATAACAGGCACCATTCGATACCAATTTTTTTAAATCGATTTTATAACCCTCTTCCTACGGATCTAGCAGTTCTTGTGACACGGGTGAGAGGCGTTATCGATTGGGCCTCACATGTTCATTTATTCCACAGATTATGATGTAATTTTATTTCTTCTTCTTTTTTTTCTTTTTTTTTTTTTTTTTACCTTTTTCTAACCGTTTCCGGACAGACGATTTATCAATAGAAAATGTGATCATATAAGATACCACTGCTTCTGACAACATTTCTAACCTAAAACATTAGGCAGTTTATTTTAATACTAAATTTCAACCAATACAAGACTCGTGAGCCATTCAATGTATTGTTATCATAAATAAGGTGTGTGATATGAATGAAAGAGGAGGTGGTAGGAAGAAAATGAGAATAATAATAATAATAATAATAATAAGCTGATTTGTGCAGTTCAAAAACGGACTATGTCAGGTTTAAAATGGACCATACAACTGACAATGATAAGTGAAGTATATGTTTTAAAGTTCAGCCAATACAAAGCTCAAGAGCCACTCAGGACAGAAGATTATTGAATGAAGTGTAATATGAATGTAAGAGGAGGTAGAAGGAAGTGAACATTATGAAAATACGGAGAATAGAGAACGATTGACCCTTAACCTGAAGAGGTTAAGATTATCGTGTCCAGGGAAGCATACACAGGGGAGCCTGTTCTACAAAGTAGCTGTATGAGCGAAATTTCCACCCTTACATTTGGAATACGGAAGAATTGATTGATTGTTTTTTTACGGTTTATCAACATGTTATAGGTTATTTCAAGCTGAAACATATTTTGAACTGTAAGAATAATTTTCTTTTAGCGAGTGAACATTGCATTAGCAATTCTTTGAGAACAACAGTGATTTTCATACTATTTAACCCCTGGCTGGGGAAGATGAATACAAACATTTTTTTCATGGGTATTTGCATGGAAGAGAATGTAATGAACCCGACTAGAATTTGAACTCGGCTTTCTAAATTCTCATTCATTTACACCACACGCACATCCTGAAATAGAGAGGAAGCGAGAGTGATTCGACTCCGCGGAAGTAACATGGCGCGTGTTTGTTGTAAAGAAGACTTTCAATCTAGATCAGTAGAAAACGACGTATAACAGAAGAATATCACTCGATTATTGTGGCCTTGTGCCAGTCTAAAGTAAAATTAGTAAACAAGAGGACAGTTTTGGATATGACTATTTTCATGTTGCTTAGAGTGGATAAATTGTTTTGGATAATGGATGTTACTGAGTTTGTAGATAATATTATGTGTCTAGTTTTATCTAATTTATTGTTGTTAATAATCAAAATAAAACCAAAATCGTTATGGATATAATCAGAACCAAAAATACCCATAACAATAATAATTCTGAAGTTGGTATATATAAAATAAACTGTAACTGCCCCTCACAATACATTGGGGAAATTTGCAGAAATTAAAAAAAAAAGTATCTATGAACACAAACAGTACCTTATACACTATTATGTAATGTCTACACCCCCATTTGTCAGCGAAAGTTGGACAATTTCATCACAAATTCGACAAAAAAAGGTTTTTTAATGTCTTTTAATCTTATTTTATAAACCGAACGAACATTTTGGCCAGCATAATATTTTACTCCATTAAGACTTTAAAATACCCAGGCCGGTAGATATCAATTACATGGTTAAAACAAAAACACAAACGTCTATTCAAACACGTGTATTCACTAAATCCAACGTTTATAGCAATATTTTTTAAGGTTTATCAGCCCTTTGTACCTTTAAAACCAAAATCTATTTTGGACTGTAAAAATGAGTCCTTTTTTTACGAATATTGTATTAACAGTTATTGAGAATAACAATGATTTTCCTAGATGCAAGTCCAACTATTTGACCTGTAGCTGGGGGAAGGAGAATGATTCATACCGTTTCCCCAGTGGTATTTGAACTTAAGTGAACGTAACGAACCCGACTGGAATTCGAACTCGGCTTTCCGATTTCTTATTTCGAGTCGTTATACATTATACCACCCGCACATCCGTTAATAAGAAGTAATGTCAAATTATGAATAAAATCCATTAATTCCTCAGAAATTATTTTACGTTTTGGATACGAAAATAAAAGTTAACACATATGAGCTTGGAAAGGTCTCAACGATAGACGCACATTTCTTATAATGGGTTGAGATTTGCTCTGCTTTGAGGTCTCTCGTGGCTGAGCGGTCTAAAGCCCACATATATTAAAGGCGATTTTTCCAATTGGCGGCGAACGCAGAGTATATATCAGGGACATATTTCCTTTATTATTACTTTCGATTGCCCCGGCAGGTAAACATTAATTAAACTGTTTATATATTTTTTAAAAATTATGAAAATATATGTCTACTGAAACACATGTATCCATTAAATATAACGTTTATAGAAATATAAGTTATTTAAACTTGTTTTTTCTGGATTTTTTTCAGGGACCATCGATAATATGTACAAAGAGTCAGACAATATTGTGTGCGTTCACTGTCCAGAGTTTGTTTCCATTGGACATGGTAAGTGAAACTTTCTCTTTTCATCAATATGTGATTTATCGGCCATGATAGCCAAAGTTGCGTTCTCCTAGGAGCCATTGTTTGGTTTGCAGACGAAAGCTATGCTATGTCGAAGAACGAGAAACGTTGAAAAAGGAAAAACGATATTAGAAGAAAATAAAGTGGAAATAGTTTAAAAAAATGAGACAGGATTTGGCGGGAAGAGAAAGAAGAAGCGGACACGGATTATGAGAAGGGAATAAAAAAGAATAATGAAATTGAAGACGGACAGAGTATAAAGACTTTGCAGGACAGAAGATGACTTTTAACTTATGATAGATGATATTGACTTTTCTTTCTTTCATTACTGCAAATGAGACTTCTTTATTAATCCTTGAGTAGAATCACACAAAAAGCATTACATATTTAACAATCGTGACATGCTCCCTCATTAGGCCATATACATATATAAATATAAAAGTGAACATTGAAGTCAACACTTAAAAGCGACAGGCTATTTCATGCTAGATGCAATCGTCAGGCCACCTGACGATTGCATCTTGCATGAAAACAGCCTGTCGCCACCTGACGATTACATCTAGCATGAAACAGTCTGTCGCTTCTAAGTGTTGACTTCAATGTTCACTTTTATATTTACACACTCTCTATCTGTGATATTGAGCACTTTATCCCATAAATACAGCACACCCCTTAAGACTATATTTCTTCATATATATATATATATGATATAATGGAATATGGGTACACCTGTGTTCCCCTTCACTGGAATATGATTGGCTGATGTCCGTCATAAATACCGACGGACGTGTAAGTACGACAGTGTGAAGAGGGCCTTAGTCTGAGAGCTAAGTCTATAACGACGCCCATTGGACTACGCCATTTGATCAACACTTCTTACCTGCGACTACGACGCGTACCAGTCGATTACTGCTACCGTATTCTACTTGGTTATAGTAGCCAAAACCACTTAGCTACCTCGATTAAATATATCCCTTTCCGGGACATATCAATATATATATATATATATATATATATATATATATATATATATATATATATATATATATATATATATATATCCTCTTGGAAATATCATAAACAAATACACAACCCCAGTTGACCAGAACAAGAAAATTAAATTATCTACTACAAAAAATTTAAAACAACTAACCTTACAACAATAACAAGACACCAGCAAAATCAAAATTACAGAGAACCAATATTCTTTACGAGTTCAAATGTACCTTAAAGAACTGTGTTTCTGATGAAACCAAATTCCTAAATAATTATATTGGCCATACCACAACATGCCTATCTAGACGATTCACGTCACACATACCCCGACTATAGCTCAATTAGGACTCATTTAAACACACACACAGACCTACCAACTCCGTCTGCAACATACAACATAAAGCCAGACATATTCATAAGCCTTATAAAATCACCCATAAGACCATATGTATGTAATGCGCCTTACATAGTTTCATCACATGGAAGTAAAGGAAAACAATATATATATATATATATGCCACTTCTTTACAAAAGTAGGACATCTCTTCAAAGTTGAACTGAGCAACTCTAGACCCACAGATGACTTTATATGTGTCACACAAAAGACTTTTTGGGAGTCGTGAAAGTGACTTTCTCCTTGAGCACTCTTATGTGTCTCTTCAGCCCAGCGTCATTAGTAGAAAATACAAATATAATAGCCTCATCCACGTGTGAAAAAGTTTTAAAAAAATAATAAGCCCTAATAGTAAAAATAAAAATAAAATGAAAAAGCCAACATTCAATAGCATTAACTCTGAACATGGCCACAATGTGATGATAGTGTTTGGAAAATAAAACATTCCTATAACTTTAGACATATACATAAAAAAACCCACACATTCAGATAAAAATAAAAAATAAAAATTGTTCTTGTTAATGGCTAAAAGAATAGCCGAAAATGCTCAGATATGCACAACTTTTAGACAGTTTTTGCACACTTTGTGCCCAGAAAAGAAAACACTTGTACGAACACAAGAAAAATAAAAAGCTTAATCGCAATACCTTGTAATCATTTTGACGAAATTTGTATAAAAGAGGGATTGCTACCCTAATACAAATTATTATATATATATATATATATATATATATATATATATATATATATATATATATATATATATATAAGGGACACTGCGGTCAACACCTGGTGATTAAATAATTTTTTAAATTATTTAACCAGCAATCACCTACCATCGCCTGAAGAGGTACAACGTAGTGCTGAAACACGAAAGCTATTGTGTAGCGATTTAAACATGTTTTTGTTATAATATCTTATAATAAAATTATATATATATATATATATATATATATATAGTGTGATGGATAAATTGTCGTCTAAATTACGCAAAAATTTAAATAACACTTATGTTTCATTTTAACATATATATTTACTAAAATTACACAAAGCATGTTGAATTACTACAGAATAAATTTAATTCAATAAAATCGCCATTGGCTTCAACCACGGCCTCCAGACGACTTCGGAATCCCCTGCAACTCTTCTGCACGGTTTCCTTGTTTACGTTGGTAAATGCTGCCATAATCCTTGGAGTTTTGTTAGTCTCTTGCTCAACTGATCCCCACACATAATAATAAAGGGAGAAGCTCTCTGGGTAGTTAGGTGGCCAGATGTAAGGGGTGATGGAGATGTGATCGCAGAAATTGTCCTACAGCCATGACTGGGTTCTCCTGCATGTTTGGCATAATGCAAAGCCCTGTTGCCAGACATAGGGTCTTCCAGCAACCACCAAATTCGAGGGTTCTTTTCTTATTAGAACGATCAGAGTGAGTTTTCCGAGTCGCCATACCATCGTAATCACCATTAGACTCATACAGCACTTTCCGAATCGTCTGCACTGTTTGACACCAATACACTCTGAAATGTTGGTACTTAAGCTTCTGGCACGAATGCCAAGCAGTATAGCATGCCCTTTTTAAATTTCTCGTAGAGTGAATTGCATCATGGTGCTCTTTTTCTCACAGACGTTGACCAACTAAACCTACTATACTGTACAGTCGACAAAATAAAAACAAACAACACA
This sequence comes from Acanthosepion pharaonis, assembly GCA_903632075.3. Taxonomy (NCBI): domain Eukaryota; kingdom Metazoa; phylum Mollusca; class Cephalopoda; order Sepiida; family Sepiidae; genus Acanthosepion; species Acanthosepion pharaonis. The sequence goes on along the minus strand of CAHIKZ030000696.1, from coordinate 418,758 downwards.
CATGCACGAAATTAAAAATAAAGATTGACGACAATTTACCCATCGCAACCTGTGTGTATATATATATATATACAGGGTGTCCATAAAGTTCATGTGCACTTAAAAAAATTAAAGTTTCCACATGTCCTCCATCATTAGCAATACAAGGGGTAATACAATTTTGCAGTTCACGGAAAACATTTGCCAACTGATTTACAGTAATGCCTGAAATCACATTAGTTATTTTATCTTAAAACGAGGTACATTAAACTTTATAACATTTTTTTACAGATTATTTCTATCGCAAATACAAATAAAGTTATAAATGTTTTAAAGTGCACACGAACTTTATGAACACCATATATATATATATATATATATATATATATATATATATATATATATATATATATATATATATAATAAATAAAATAATAATAATAATAATCTGACAAGAATAATAATCTGATAAGAATACAAGAAAAATTAAAAAAAAAAACTGTCAGTCGTATTTAATGAAAATTGTATAAAAGAGAGATTGCTGGCCAAATCCACAATTATATACATATATACAGGGTGTCCATAAAGTCCGTGTGCACTTTAAAAAATTAATAACTTTATTTGTATTCTCGATAGAAATAATTTGTAAAAAGGATTAGAAAGAAGTAAATGTATATTTTTTAAGGTTTTATTGAAATTTTATTTAAGTTTCCACATGTCCTCCATTATTAGCAATACAAAGGGTAATACAATTTTGCAGTTCACGGAAAACATTTGCCAACTGATTTACAGTAATGACTGAAATCACATTAGTTATTTTAGCTATACTTAAAACGAGGTACATTAAACTTTATAACATTTTTTACAGATTATTTCTATCACAAATACAAATAAAGTTATAAATTTTTAAAGTGCTTTTTCTTTTTAAAGAACTCTACCCCATATATATATATATATATATATATATATATATATATATATATATATATATATATATGGTGAACTCTCTCGTCGTATTCGACGTATGAGGATCAAACGGCCCAGTTCCTAGGAACCGACAGCCAGACACCAGCGCATATCATTTGATTATAGTGATGAAGGTTTTGTGCAGAACCAACCACACTTTTTGGAAGAGCCGGATACAGAGACCTGGGGCACCGTGTGCCAGAAAAGGTCCCCAACCGATCCTCCTCACGTTTTGAATTCAGAGTTGTCCTTCTCCTAGGCCATTTGCTATCCAAGACTGTCCTGTTATTTACCCATAACTGCCGGGGGGTAGAGAGAAGAAGAGGATTCATACCTTTCCCAAGAGAATTATATATATATATATTAATGGATTTTAATTTATAATCCAATATATTTTTATTACTTTAAACGTTATTTTTCGGGGATATACATATTTGAGTAGACGCTTCATTTATTTTCGACAGTATCTACCGGTCTGCACATTCGAGAAAACAGATTCAAGAAAATGCGCCATCCAGCATAACTGATTGTTTTGTTTATGTTTCATATACGAAACAGTTATGTCATTCAAAGAATTCTGAACTTGTAAAATGTGCTTCAAAGGGAAATAGAACCTTGATTGCTTGATGCCCTTCGTGGGCAAGTGCTCAAATCACGTTGAATTAAACGACGGTTTCTCCTACAAAGATGAACTCAGGTTCGAATCTTGTCGGAGGTGGTATTTTTACTCAAATAGGGGTAACCACTATTAACATTAAGTAATAATAATTATATATCTATATATCTAAATCTTTTCTATCTATCTATCTATATATATATATATATATATATATATATATATATATATATATATATATATATGTAATTTTTCCTACCCATTATATATATATATATATATATATATGGAGGCACAGTGGAGTAATGGATAGCGGCTTAGGCTGAGTTTGAATTCCAGTCGAATCCATTACATTCACTTGGGAAAGGTATGAATTCTCTTTCTCTCCCTCCAGCTATGGATAAAATAGCAGGACAGACTGGATTCTATAGCCTTGGATGGCAACTGGTCTAGGAGAAGGACAACTCTGAATTCAAAACCTGCGGAGGGTCGTTTGGGAACCTTGTGTCATTCGGTGCACCAGGTCTCTGTATTCGTCCCTTCAAAAAGTGTGGATGGTCCTGCACGAAGCCTTCACCACTATAATCAAATCTCATGTGCCGGTGTCGGGCTGTCAGTTTCCTGGAAACTGATCTGCTTGACCCTCATACGTCGAATCTCGACGGGAGAGTCGATTATATATATATATATATATATATATATATATATATATATATATATATATAATTTTTGAATTTAGTGTCTTGGGGCAGCAGATCATTATTTAAGCATATATTATTAAATATAACAGACAATGAATGACAATTGTGTCCGATCATGAGCCGTTCTAATGTTCGAATGTTTGTTTTAATTTCGGGTGAAAATAAAAGACAAAAGTTGTCCAAAATTTGGATATTTTTTTAAGTTGGTCCTAAGCTTTCGGCTTACAGGAACCATCCTCAGAATGGTTACACGAACATGAAACAAAGATATCCACCGTCAAAGATCATCATCACGTTTCTGATCTTAGTTCTATTAAACAACATTTCGTAAAAAAACATAGCTATGTACATAACATTAGACAGATATTAGTTGATAACACAACAATACTCACGCATACACACAGTAAAAAGAACCTTAAGATACTGAATGCTATCTACGTTAAAACAAAACAACCCACACTCAACAAAATTACATTTCAAACTAGTCACAATACATTACATTGCATCTAGACGTTGGTTCTGTTGTTATAGTTCGGTCTATCGCGTGGTTTGACGTCATAGGACTGCATCTTGAACTTACGATCTGCGTCTGCTATTCCACGACCGTTGTCGTTGCATAGCAATTTTCTACTTCAAAATTACAAAATATTATCTTTGACTAGGACCAACTTGATAAAAAATATCCAAATGTTGGAGGATTTTTATCTTTATTTTTACCCGAAATTAAAGCAAACATCCCAACATTAGAACGGCTCATGATCAGACATAATAGATATTCATTGTCTATTATATTTAATAGTATATATATATATATATATATATATATATATATATATATATCACCTTATAAAGTGTTATGTGAAAGGCCTTGTCTTATCCTCTCCAATGGGATTACGTGAATTATGGGATACCTTTCATTACTCTATCACGAAAATCTCACCTGAAAATCCGTACGCTGTCTCTGAATACAGACGCGTTATTTTCGCAATGATTTCCGTGCTTATAAGATGACACGTTTTGTGGTTTATGGAATCCGAATAGGTAAAAATATAACTTTGCTTTAAAATCTCACGGATACAGAAATAAAGGTGAGATATTTATAGGCTTTTGTTGTCTATCGACGGCCATTGACAAGAAAATAACTAGAGCCGGCGTCTGTACGTGACGAAAGCAGTTTGATAAACCGTTTGAAATAAGTAGAAGTCTAGACAACGAAAGCAAAGGAAAAGGAGAAAGGGGGAGAAAAAGAAAGTGTTAGAACCGTAAAGAGTAAAGACTGAGCAAAAAGTAAGAGAGAAAGATGTGGAGGAGATAGAAAGCGAGTCAAAACAAAAGAGAGGTAATTTTTTTAAGAAACAAAAAGATAAAAGAAAAAGAAACGAAATGAGTAAGAAAAGAAAGAATGACCGATTGAATAAAGAAGAAGGGTAGATGTTAGATGGACAATCATTCTCTCTGGGGTGCATTTATTTTAAGTTAGACATTTACCCAACTACTCATTTGAAAAACAACACTATGGAAATTTCTTTCTACAAGTGAAATTGATTCAAGTTACGCTGAATAAATTTATAATCCGTAGACATTTCTTTTAGAAGCTACAAGTCATGTCATCGTTTCCAATAATAAACCAATCCAGGAGGATTCAAATCATTATCATGTAGGCCATCGAATTAATTTCACAAAAGTCAAACTGACTTGAGGTTTAAAATAATATCTGCTTTATAAATTTCAAAGCATTGTCATCATTATTCAATATTTTACTGTTTTCTTATTTATTTCGTCTGTTTACACACAGTAGTAGTAACAGATATAATAGTATCTGTCTATATTTCTGAGATGAGGTATTATGTACACTATTTACATTATTCGGAGTATTGTCCTCATCTTTATTGCCATTTTTGTCACAAGGTTTCGGCCGTTGTACACTCCGGCCACTGAAGACAGTCCCAGAAATTCATACACTGATGTCCTTAATGACACATTGGTTAGATCCAGTGACAGAAGTGAGTTCAATACCTGGTTAAGACAGTGGAGAACTTGGAGAGGTGAATTAACAGGAGATAGCTGATAACTAACATCCTTTACACATGGTACGTGCAACTAGAACAGTCTACCCCAACGAGCGAAATAAAGAGTTCAGTTCGACATTCTAACCACCTGAAGAAGGCCAGAGCGTACAACGGCCGAAACGTTGTGATAAATATGGCAACAAAGATGAGGACAATAGTCCCAATAGTGTAGATGAAGAATTGGATGAGGACAATAGTCCCAATAGTGTAGATGAAGAATTGGATGAGGACAATAGTCCCAATAGTCTTAGATGAAGAATTGTCATTATTGTTCATTTTTTACTGTTTATTCTTATTTCTTTCGTTTGTTTACACCTATATGATATAAGAAACTTGCGCGTTATCTGTCGCCACTTTTTTCTCCGATAGCTGGATAGGATATAAGAGGATATAGAGGAGGCTGGCTGCCAAGATTTCAAGTTTAGCCATCGATACAATTTCGCTGGTGCAGATACCGGAGTCCACACTCAGAATATCAAACGTTTGTGAGGGTCAGCAAAGTGGAGGAACAAGCGTCGCCGTCACTTCAGATCGACCTGGCCGAGTTCATGTGAAGAAGGCAACTACCCGATGGAGTCGACCCATTCGACGCCATCCTGTAGGCTATCGCTGTGTTCATACCACCCGAATAATACGATTAATGTTTGTTATTTGGAGAAATAAATAGAATTTAAGAAAAGATAGTATATTTTTGCATATCTGTATTTGTGAAAAAGTTGGAAAATTAATTTTAAAAGTGGTGACAGATAACCCACAATTACCCATAATAGTTTCCAGTTAACCGAATGTCTTAGATAAAGCATTGTCATCATTATTCATTTTTTACTGTTTTCTTCTTATTTCTTTCGTTTGTTTACACCTATTAGTAGTAATAGATATAATAACTTGTTTAAACATATCACCTCGTGCAATGCAGTAAAGCTACGAAGACACGGGGAATACCTGAGTGTGAAAAAATAAGACAAAAGAGAAACATTATTAAGGCGCGAGAACAATAGAAGAGTAATCAAGAAGACAGTAGATAACGATTGACATTGCATTTTAATTTTTGAAGATCAAAGCTGGCTGGAAAGCATAGAGCCGGAAGAGAGCTCAACGAGCGTGTTTTTAATTTATATTTTATAAACTAGATCCGTTGTTTATTCACCTATCACTCAAACCTTAATTTTACTCTGCGACAATTGTAGAAAGCTCATGGCTCTTGAAGAGCTTGGCCACTGCAAAGATGTACCTGCCACAAAGAGATGTTAATGCTGTCAGATAGGAATTTAAGGTGTGAAAACAAGTTAACGAAAGCTAAACTACAATATTACAAACATCCGAGTTAACAAATGATCTAGACTGTCAAACAATAGATGAGCACGTTAATTGTGAAATGGCGAGACATTAGCTTAGGAGTGAGAAGAAAAGAAAACTGGAAGAAGTGGGAAGACATATTGTCTGGCTGACATGAACGTAACAAGAAGCCATCTTAATACTGAAAATATTGACGTATAAGTCCCCGTATATTCAGAAACAAAAAAAACATTAAAAGATGACAATAAATAAAATAATGTCACAAAAGTCACGGACAATTTTACATTAGTTGAGGTACCCAGTATATATATATATATATATATATATATATATATATATATATAAGTATGTATACAATGGACTCTCCGTCGGTTTCGACGTATGAGGATCTGACAGCTTAGTTGATTCAGTTATGAAATTTTGTGCGATAATCTTAAGTGGCACTTAAGACCCGCTAGTGATTTACAAAGGAAGCCGCATATGGAGCAAGAGTGAGGATTGTGAGATGAGGTCACTGTTAGATGAATCAGACAAGCAGATTGAAAACTGCTTAGTCCACTAAAACACGTTGATCTTTATTCTACCCGCTCCAATGCTAAGCGCTCAAGGGTGTTTTATGTGGTTTACTGACAGCTGACAAGTTGCTTTTCAGCTTGTCTTTGTATCTTAGCCATGGGCGTCCTACATTGCTGTAGCTCTGATATATATATATATATATATATATATATATATATATATATATATATATATATATATATATATATATATGAAATGGACAAAATCCGACAATTATTTTAAGACAATTTTCATGTTTATACGTTCTTTTTATAGATACCAATATTTAAGTAAATGCTCTGTTTATAATAAACAGTATTAACGACATTTACCGGCCTGAATGTCCGAGAAATGCTCAATCGGTAAAAGCACGTCTGGCTATATGACGGTTCCGTATAGGATACAGGTTCGATTCCTGTCGGAGGACGCATATTTTTTATATGAAAATTTCTCAGACATTCAGGCCGGTAAATGTCGTTAATACTGTTTATTATAAACAGAGGATTTACTTAAATATTTGTATCTATGAAAAGAACGTATAAACATAAAAAAACATAAAAAAAATATATATATATATATATATATATATATATATATATATATATATATAAGCAAGTGTAAATGGATATAAATCCGACAGAATGAAGAAATTTTGAAAAAAAAACAAAAATCCTTAAATGTAGTTAAATTAAAAATTTAAAAATTTTCTTTCATTTAACTACATTTAAGGATTTTTGTTTGTTTTTTCAAAATTTCTTCATATATATATATATATATATATCACCCGGTTCACACACCTCCTCGTTTTTTTTTTTTCACAAGGGTAGCCATGTATCCGTTGTTTTGTGTTTAGAATTGTGTCTCCGATTACTTCCAACGTCTTTTCATTCTCTTTCAATCCCAGTAGTGTGTATGTGATAAAATATAGTTTTAAAATAGAAGTTACTTTTCAATTACTATACATATATATATATATATATATATATATATATATATATATGATGAAATATAGTTTTAAGTTATGTTATATTTATGGGTTAAAGAGATCAATATCAGAGATAGAGTGCATATGTAAATATAAAAGTGGACATTGAAATCAAAACTCAGCGGCGACAGTCTGTTTCATGCTTGTACGCAATCGTCAGGCCATATATATATATATATATATATATAGTTTTTGGTACCTCCATTTTGTAATTTGCCTATTGAGCTGTTGCTTTTTGCTAGTGACTATGCATTCTATATTCATACAATTGATGTTTAATCCTTTCTTCTCACGTTCCTTCACCCACTTCTGTAGAAGTTCTTGTCATTTCATTTCTATATTTGCTGTCAACACTGTCGTCTCATATATGTTGCCAATAAGGAATCATAGTAGGACTTGAAATTCAAATATATATATATATATATATATATATATATATATATATATATATATATATATACAAAAAATGTAATTGGTAGGATTATTCCAAAAGGACTTTTCAGTCCATATGTGAGCTCAATGTATGACTCAGAACAAATTATAATAAGAATTAGGAAAAAACCTTAAAAATCCATTCTTTGTAATAATTTTATTTCGATGAATATAAGCATATTCATTTCATCAGACCGACTACATTTTATGAAATTTTTCACAGTTCTATGATTTGTGTATATATGTTTATAGGGACTTTTGTCTTTGTTTTGGTGTGAGGAACCCACCCGTAAAGTTTGTAAAAGTATTTTGATACACCCTGTATTTACAAAAGCTCTATCCCTGATAGTAAGCTTTTTAACCCATAAATACAGCATACATTAAAACTATATTTTTATCATATGTATATATATATATATATATATATATATATATATATATATACAAATGAGAGAAAGAACAGATGGGGTAAAAATCCACAGTTCGTAGCATGTATTTTTAAAAAGTGCTCAATACAAAGAAGAGCAAAATATTATTATAATATTTTTATTATAATAAATTACAATAAAAACATTTTACATCGATACACAAAAGTTTTCATGTTTCGTTACTAACTGGTACTTCATCAGGCGATGGTAGGTTTGTCTACTACCGCCTGATGAACTAAAAAAGTTGTCTTGAATTTAAATTTGAATAGGAGTCTTATATTTCTTTTTGGTAAAGCTTGTGTTACCAGGTAAGTCAAAATGTATCTATACGATGAAATTTCAATTTTGTTTACTGATGTAGCTCCGTGGCCAAATCGATAAGGCACTGTCTTGGTTTGAAACACTCCCCAAGTTACGAGATCTAATCTCATTGAAGTCTAATTCTTTATTGCCAATCTATAGTGCTTCTATAATGTGCCTAAACTGTAAAATGTTCCTGGGCGTTGCAATAGATTCTTCCTTCTTTAAGTGCCATGCGTGACGCACTCTTCGGTGACTATGTCTATCTTTTCGATTCATGACTGACTTGGCAAAAGAATTACTGCAGCAGACTGCCGTTGCTTTCTGTGATAAGTCATCTATATCTATAATTCTCAAAATGTGTGTGTGTGTGTGTGTGTGTGTGTGTGTGTATGTTGTTTATGCGTTTCCACAGTTTTCATCCGATTTCGATGAAATTTTTTTTTATGTTTGATAGATAATTCTTCAGTGCAGGTTTTGAGTCCAAATTGGCTGGAAAAAATCACAACTTTGAAGGTGAAAAATCTAGAAAAATGATTTTTTTTTACACTTTGTGCAAAAATCAAAGGCAAAATTTAATTTATTTTTCCATACTTCAAACTTCTGATCAAAGGACTCAACTGCTGAGGAGAAACGTCTCTTCAGCTGCTGCTGCGCGTGAGATTGAAACAAGTTTGAGAACGCAAAAACAGCCCTTTTCAGGGCCACCGCCCCCATTCAAATTGTTACCCCCCATTTGGAGATATGCCTCAGTTGCACCCAATTGTTGTTACTAATATTGATTTTCGGGTGGGCTGACTTTAAACTTAAACTGCTCCAATTGAACGGCAAAAATTTCCAGTAATGAAAGACCCGGTCGAAGGCGGGTTATACTGCTAGTCACAAATAAGAGTCAAAGAAATCATGATAGCGAATCCCATGACCCATGAGGATCGTAGGGGGCACCACATGGACTGCAGTCACTGTAGAAGTGGTGTTTATTGGGTAAAATAGCCTGGCAGAGCTCAACTCCCTTCAGACCGGTTTTGAATTCATAATTACCTTCTCCTACATCAGTTGCCACCCAAAGCTATAGGACCCAGTTTAGGCTCTGCTTTTCACCTGTATCTGGGGAAGAAGAAGAAGATTCATACCTTTTCCAAGGGTATTAGCACGTAAGTGAATGTAATGAATCGGACTGAAGTTCGAACTCGGTTCTCCGAACCGTGATCAGAAAAATAAGTCAATTAACTAAATAAACGGCAAATTCTGTCTGTCCGTCCGCCCGCGTTCCTGAAACCCTTCTAACTCCGGCCACACTTGCTCGACACAGATATATCATACCTTTTTGGAATCAGAATGACCCAGGGATTGAAAATCTGCCCTTCATCTGGTGCTTGAACATCCAACATTAGGATTTGTGTCCGAATGACGAGAAAACAGTTAAAAAATTGAAATTTTCAAATAACTGAAAAAATTAGTGATTTAAAAGCTTTTAATTTATATTCATTTTAAAGTAATGCATAAACTTTGTGCATTTAAAAACTTTTGTTTTAAATTCAATTTAAAATGTCTTCAAAATTTTGTGAATTGAGGATTCAATTTTATTTCTTCAAGATGCCAATGAATCAGAGTCAATGAGAAGTTTCATGGCGTGAGGTTTTGAAGTTCCAGATAACTTGGGATTTGAAGAACTCAACTCAGTTGAAGTTCCACAAAGTATGTGATTTGAAGAACTTATTTTTCGGCCTCATTTGGAATTTCAGTCCAAATCGGAGTTTTGGATCAAATCGAAGTTTTGGATCAAATCGGAGTTTCGGCCCAAATCGATCTTTTGGCCAGAATTGAACTTATTGCCCATATCAGAGTTAAAGTAAGGTTTTGAAGTTCCATGGAGATAATTGAGGAATTCAAAGTTATTTCTTCAAAATGATCATTACTGTTTTCTAAGCTCAGTCAGATATCCATTTAGCTTAGAACCGGGGGTCCAATTAGCTCTCTACTGTAACTAGCTTAAAAGTCTGCAAAGAGTGCGGCTTTTAAGTTAGTTACAAATAAAAGTCAAAGAAATGATTTATCACAAACGAAATTCTCGTCCAAAAACGAACAGCATGGTTCAGGGCCGGTGTAAGAATCTCGTGATTTGTCCCCGAATCTATGATTTTACTGTAACCTAATTATCCACAAATATGTCATTTCCTATTGATGACATTGTCAGAGTTTATGACCTGACATAACACATTATACTGAAGATATCCTGTACCATTCTACTAGACATACGAGGAATAGGCAAGGGCCTCAAGCCCCACACCGAATCTATGATATGGGGACCCTGACTCTACTACATCTCAATTTTCATAAGGTAGATTTCATATAAATTACAAATTTTACTGTAACCTAATTATGTACAATAATGGATCATATACAATATAGGTGAACAATTCAACTAGAAAAATTGAAAATAAATACAATGTATCTAAAATACAAATTAGAGATATGTCATAATAGATCAATCCATCTCAATTCCAACTTACATAAATATGTCACTTCCTATTGATGACATAGGGTTTATGACCTGACATAACACATTATACTGAATACATCCTGTACCATTCTACTAGACATACGAGAAATGGGCCAAGGGCCTCAAGCCCCACACTGAATCTATGATATGGGGGACCTGACTCCTCAATTTTCATAAGGCTGTATTGATATAAAATTCAGATTTTACTGTAACCTAATTATCCACAATAATGGATTATATGCAATATAGGTGAATAACAAGAAAATTTGAAAATAAATACAATGTATCTAAATACAAATTAGAGATATGTCATCATAGATCATCCCATTTTAAATAAATCAACAATGTTTTGCGGCAATTTTTAACATCAACTCGAGATATTCTTGTTAAAAAGTTGAATCATTTTAACACATTCAACATTATAGTTAATATTTAATTTTATATAGTGTCTTTTCGAGACTTAGTATGAGCAAAACATATTGATGGATTTGGATACAAAAAGACCCCCACAATGACGTCAAAACCCGAGAAATTTTTTTTATCCTTTAATAGCCAATTGCGCATAGTTTAATGTGTAACGTACATAAACTTAGGTGGAAAAAAAACAAATGTTGATAAGATGGCGAAGGTCACAAAACAATGCTCGGTCCCCCAATCAGGCTTGGAGTCCTCTCCCAATCGTGTGGTTCGAGGGTAGTACTGGCACTGATGTAGTTCCATTTTAAGCATTAAACGATTCAAAAAATCTACTAAACTAATTATATATCGATTTGTTATCTATTTCTCTCTTTATGATTCTGTATTCATTTTATTTTTTTTAATCCAGCCAAAGATCCACTCGCAGCATCAGAATATTTCAAGAAAATGGATGAAGAGGTGCAAAATCTCGTTGCGAAATACGCTGAGATCCTTAAGAAAAAAGGAGTAAGTGCTTTTGACAATCACAAAAAGACTCGCTTATATGTTTCAGTTGTCAGAGTTGATTGCTTTATGTTTAATGTTGACAAAAATACATTCAAGAAAAAGTAGCTATGACACGGTGTCTATCAAAACACTGCACTTCTGGAGAATCAGATGCCAGATTTTACATTCTTGACTATAACCAATCCTTTTCTTCCTCAATAATACAATTCTATCGTAAAAAAAAATAAAAAAATAAAAAACATGTCCTATGTGAAAATCTTTAGTGAAATCATTTTCAATGCATTCCTATAGAAAATCATTTCCAATGCATTCCTATAGAAAATCATTTCCAATGCATTCCTATAGAAACATCATTTTCAGTGCATTCCTATCGCAAAATCATTTAGGATGCATTCCTATAATAAAATCATTTAAAATGAATTACTATAATAAAATCATTTACAATGTCTTCCTATAATAAAATCCTTTGCAGCGGATTGTTATAATAAAATACTTTGCAATGCATTCCTATAATAAAACCATTTACAATGTATTACTATAATAAAATTATTTACAATGCATTCCTATAGTAAAATCATTTGCACTGCTCTCCTATAATAAAATCATTTACAATGCATTCCTATAACAAAATAATTTTAGTTGGTTCCTCTAGTAAACTCATTTACAATGCATTCTTATGGAAAAATTCTTTCTTATGCTTTCTTGCAGTAAAATCGTTTACATTTAAAGGCTAAAATAATTTTCAGTACCTTCCATCATAAAATTAAAAATGGATTCAGCCAGTTATATGCCATGCTCGATACACGCTTAGGCGAACATGTATCGAAAAATACATGACTGACGAGGCAGATTTTTTTCCCGCAGTAGATTGCCATTTCTTTCTGCGGTAGACCAGTTTCCATCCAAGGCTATAGAACCCGGTCTGTCCTGCTTATTACCCCTTGGCCGAGGAGAAGATCCATACCTTTCCTAAGGGTATTAGCACGTAAGTGAATGTAATGGATTCGAGTGGTTTTCGAACTCGGCTCTCCGACTCCTCAATCCGAGCCGCTATCCATTACTCCACTATACCTCCAAATGGGTTGCTGTAGGGAAATCTTTTCTCATGCCTTTTCAATATTTTACAATGTATTCCTATAATAAGAATATTTACAATCTTTTTCAATTTACACTTATGAAAATTGTGGTCAAATAAAACCACCGGTAAAATTTGTTCGATAGTCTGAACATCCATTGTCTGTTGGAAAAATTACAGAAAGAGTAATTTATTGGCTCCATAAATTAAGATATTTTGACACACATTTCTTACCTTATTACTTATATACCTCGTTATTCAGCAGAATATGCATAAAGGCATCATGCCGTGGTGATTGTGTAAGACAGTTTACTTTTGAAAACACTTTTTGGAAGGCCTTTTCGTATAGTTCTTTATTTTTATTAAAGATTTTAATTTTTAAAATCCCATAACAATTACATTTTAAGTAAATTCCATGAGAAGAAAAACTAAATTTAACATGGAAACCCCTTGTAATTGTAGAATTAAGGAAAACGGCACAGTAAAGTACCCAATAGAGGGCAAGTGCAGATCCACTAGGGTAGTATACCAGGCAACCATTACAAAATACGACAAACCATAATATTTACGTCGGCATTTCTGCAGGAGAATTTAATAAGAGAATCAATACACAGACCGCTTACCCTGGGATAAGATACCTTATGCCCACACTAATTGCTAACATAAACCCACTTTCATAAACAATGCGCCTACTAGAAGAGGACTGACTTTGAAAATAAATTTAGAACAATGCTCTGAGACAAGCACTTAAAGGCTGATGATAGCCGTGTGCAGAACAGTTTCAAATAGACTATACCTATGTTCAGGTAATTTTTGTTTTTTTGCTGTAATATATATATATATATATATATATATATATATATATAGGGGATACTTATTTTTATTTCCCAAAAAGGTCAGTACGTTGTGGGTGTGTTTATAACTGAGATCATTGATCCCCTTTTTATTATTAACGCTTCCATTATTTTTAACTATTTTTGCATGTGAATGTGTCTATCATGGTCGTATTTTCAACGAGTATATTACAGACAGAGGTTGGTAGGTCTCCATGTGTATTTAAATGGGTCCAAATGGAACTATGATGCGAGAAATGCAAAGTAAGTAATCATGATAGGCATGTTGTAGTATGTAATTATTATTGCATGGATTTATTATTCATCAGCAACGCATTTCCGTAAGGATCGTGTAAATTCATAAATAATATTGGTCCTATGTAGTTTGGAACTTTCTGGTGAATTGATATTGTTGACTATGATGTTGGGCGTTTTAAATTTTTATAATATATATATATATATATATATAGAGAGAGAGAGAGAGAGAGAGAGAGAGAGATAAATGAAATGACCAAATATTAGCAACCGTATACGCGCGTGTTGGTGGTGGAGGCGGGGGTGGATGCAACCTATGTCTATTAGAAAAAAATTCATCCTCAAAAATATTAACAATGTAAGTCTACTTAATAAGCGGAACGAACTCATGATCGCCTGTGGGCACAGAAAATCGTTTCTCTTAAAATACTGGAAGCCAGATAAATTCATCTTTTTTATTTTTATTTTAAGCTTTAGGTTTCATACCCGTTTATCTCTCTTTAACCCGCCAAGCGTTACTATATCAGACCCAGAACAGCGTCTCCAGTAATAATTTTAAATTTCTATTTTTCCCTTTATTTATTTATTTATAAAACATAAGATATACTTGGTACCCGATGAGCTGGAAAACCAATGAACCTTAAGTCGTACACCAAAACGTATATATATATATATATAAATAGAAAGAGAGAGAGAGAGAGAAAGTGAGATGGAAAGGTATAGTTGTAGCTATATTGGATAAGCTGAGATCATTTAACGTTAAAAATAACCTTTTCATTCTTTCTCTATTTCAGATTCCTGGCAAAGTTCTGAGACTGTCTGGAAAACCAGGTGAAGCCATAGTGCAAGCATCAAAAGATGAAAAAGCGTCCATGGTTGTGACCGGTACCCGTGGGCTGGGGACCTTCTCTCGAACCATCCTGGGAAGTGTCAGTGACTATGTTGTCCACAATGCTACCATTCCAGTCATAGTTGTACGCAAGGAAGCCTAGAATGTTTTTTTTTTCGTTATTTTTTTTTAATAAGTGGTGTCGGCGGCCAGGCTACATTAGTCTGATGTAAATTCCTTTTTATCTTCATCAGCCAATCAGCGTTTATCATCCACCGATAGCCATTCAAAAAGCCCATAAAAATATAATGTCCGCCATATTTGTTATAACTTTAAGAATCATTAAATAACTGAATATATATATATATATATATATATATATATATATATATATATATATATATATATATGATTCATTTTAATTACTCGATTAATTTTTTTTTATTTTCCTAGATCGTTGTTATGAAATAGTTCCAGTAAGCTTTAATATTGGGTTCATTACAATAAAAAAGACACTAAAGACAAATTCTGTCGACATTCTTTTTTCTATGGTTCAACTTTTATGGGAAGCTATGGAAATAATTTAGATGTTTTCCTTTTTTATATCGGGAATTTCAATCCCGAAAATATTTACAACTGTTTATGTAGAATACACCCGACAATAAATAATCATGTTATTAACGAAATGTTTTGTGGTTGATTTTTCATATATATCTTTGTCAAAATTAGCATTTGATATTACATATCTATTGCAACATGTATTATTACAATATTATTTAGTCCAATGGCTATGAGAGTGATGACGTCGGGAGTTCTACACTCCTCGTACGGGCTACCCTTGACGACAAGTTCGAAGACGATGACCCAGACAAAGTACAACCAACCCTAAAGACACTAACGGGGGAACAAGCAGATGACGATTACAGCAGACCTCAACGGTTGAACCAGCGGATGAAGACAGCTACGCATGGCGGACATGCTACAGAAGGCGTCACTCGAAATTATAACCAACTCAGCGGTAGCCCGTTGCAGTTTCCTAACTGGATTCTGCATCTCATTCCATGTGCCACAGAGAAAGGTTATGAAATCAAATGTGTGGAACCCTTCCTGGCAAGCTGAAGTTCACCTTAAACAAATTCACGAAATCGTCACTTTTTTCTTCTTTGATTTTGTTTCGCCTCCAACCAACTCTTGCAAATCCAAACTACAATAGTGAATACATGATGGGAGCAGGTTTTGGTGAAACTGGAAGCTTCTAGCCCTTAAGCTGCATGTTGATGGCAAATTTAGTCATCAACGCTATTATCATAAAGGAAGCGAATAGCAAAAAAGAAATTACATTCTTGGATCCGAGATGAATCCGACGACGACGACGACAACGATTATTATAACATAATACTGTTACATGGTAAAATACAGAAAAAATTTCTACAAAGTTCTGAGCAGAGGTGTTGTTACTGCTATACACTGTTTTTTTTTTTTTTTTTTTTTACTTATTTCCTTGTTCTTACAACAATATTTCAGCCGCTGAACTCTCTGGCCTTATATAAATCCTTGTCCCAATAACAATATTTCAGTCGCTGAACTCTCTGGCCTTATATAAATCCTTGTCCCTATAACAATATTTCAGTCGCTGAACTCTCTGGCCTTATATAAATCCTTGTCCCTATAACAATATTTCAGTCGCTGAACTCTCTGGCCTTATATAAATCCTTGTCCCTATAACAATATTTCAGTCGCTGAACTCTCTGGCCTTATATAAATCCTTGTCCCTATAACAATATTTCAGTCGCTGAACTCTCTGGCCTTATATTTATCCTTGTCCCTATAACAATATTTCAGCCGCTGAACTCTCTGGCCTTATATTTATCCTTCTCCCTAACAATATTTCAGTCGCTGAACTCTCTGGCCTTATATAAATCCTTGTCCCTATAACAATATTTCAGCCGCTGAACTCTCTGGCCTTATATTTATCTGCATTTCTGATACAAAGAAGTTATGTCGAAATTCTAAATATTTTTCATTTTGCAGGTCTGTTTCTTATTCATTTTACGTCTCTCTTTCTCACACACACACTCTCTCTCTCTCTCTCTCTCTATATATATATATATATATATATATATATATCAAAAGAAAAAACTTAACACATCTCAAAAGATCCGATAATAAATTTATTTCGACAGGTAAGTTTTTAATTCCTGCCTCATCAGACTGGGATTATAAATTTTGTAATCCCGGTCTGATGAGGCAGGTATTAGAAACTTACCTGTCGAAATAAATTTATTATCGGATCGTTTGAGATGTGTTAAGTTTTTTTCTTTTTGATGTATATTTTGATTATATTGCTCTGTATGTAAATACATTGAACTCTCTTCATGGATCTATCTTTTAATATTTTATATTAAAAAAACTACTTGGATTATCGTTTCCACTTACGGATTTGATATTATATATATATATATATGTGTGTGTGTGTGTGTGTGTGTGTGTGTGTGTGTGTGTGTGTGTGTGTGTGTGTGTGTGTGTTTTCATATAACTTTTTTCTTAACATATATCTGTGACATATTTTGAATTTTAAAACATTTCAATTAACATTAAAATTAATAATATTTATAATAATTATTTATAAGAAAGAAATAATTATTAATCAGAAATAATTATTTATAAAATCAATAATATTTATGATATAATAATAATTAATAGTAAAATATTTGAAGTATTAAATATTCAAATTATTTTTCGTTTTACAAGTCTGTTTATATTACTCATTTTACACACATTCTTCGACGATTTTTCTCGAAGATCGTGTGTTTATAAACAGTAATTTGAACTTTGCTAATATCTTTTTTTTCAAAAATCTATTTCTGTAATATTTTTTCTTCAAAAATCTATTTCTGGTAATATTTATTCTTCAAAATATATCGCTGATAATTTTATTTTTCAAAAATGTATAGCTGGTAATAATTTTTACAAAGTATTTCTGGTATTAAAACCTATTTTTATACTTTCATAGTGTTTTGTTCCCAGTTTTGGTGTTAACTATTTGTCCATAGCTGGGACCTTAACAGGTGCTACCACCCCGTGCCAGGGTGGACCTGGGAACATCAACAATTTAGAGATGGTTCTAGGCTCCTCAAAACCTCTTGATCGGAGGCCTTGCTGTCGGACGTAGTTTATCGTCTTACCAAGGAGGCGGATGTAGTTTATCGTCATACCCAGGACGGGGTACAAATAATATGAATATAGCTGTACAAATAATAACAGCAATAATTTATAATGTTGCAGCGAATATTAGTAATTTCTCGGTTTTCCTATTTGAATTTTCTGATGAATCAAAATTCTTGATTTAATGATTGGCTTACCTCTTTGCGACTTTCACAACTATAAAATACCCGTAGAAATTTGTCTATTGCACCGCTAAGGATCTGAGCATAACGGCCTCCCCGGTGTAGACGTGTATATACGTTTCCACTGAAAAACCTTTCAGACACAGACGAATAAACACGTCAATGACATACCGGTCAAAAAACAGACACAGACGTATTTATACATTGATCTTGGTTCTTTCATGGCCTTCTGAGCTTGAAACGAGTCCAGTTGGTAGAGGTGTCAGCCACCACTTGGATACTTCATGGTGTCCCGGTTTCTTAGTTATTATATTAAAAACAAATAAAAAATTCGTCTGAAGATTAAACTTTTTTTTCCAATATAATTGTGGGGAAGAGGTTAACAAACTATTGCAATAACAATCATAAGTATGAATGCAGGTCAGTATTTCAAGAAGTAAGAGGGTACAAATAAAAACATTAAAATTGACAAGGTTTTTCATCTCCCTTCTTTCTTTCTATGATTATGTAGGTTTTCTTTTCAGTACTAAAATTAAACAGTGTGATATATCCTTTTCTTCCGTCTTTCTTCGCAATCAAAAAGGAATGATCCATTATTTATCTGAGGCAATGACAGGGCGTAACACATGCGCTAACTTATTAACTAACGAATAAATGTACGAATTGTTTCGAGTCCCTTTCAGAATAAGATCAAACTTAAGTGACATTCGTTCCATTTGTGAAGCTTATATGAAATGAACTTGGCACACCGGCATGGTGTAATGCTTAGCTAGCTTGTTTCGCTAGATCAATTACGAAATAGTGAGTTCGATTCTCACTGGGTGCCCCATACTTTCGGCCATGTACAACATCTAAGCTACGCTTCGTAAATCCCTACATGGAACGAACTCATAAGGATTATCACTGAACGTGTGTTCGCATCATTAGAAGACTAGGTAAGTATCAAGTGAACATTTTTAATTGTTTTTTTCTGGCATTTTTTCTGACAATTAAAAGATTCTAGGACACAATAGATTTCATTCAATAATAAAAATCGACTCGATAACTAGAGAATTTCTAACAATCAATGGTGCAAAATTAATACGTAATAGATGCGTCATATATAAAGATATGTTTTTAGGATTTGAAGACAAATGGGAAAATTGTGAACAAGAGTTTAATAAAATTTATTTACTAGGAACAGTACCGGGGAGAGAGTTTCCGAGATCCGGCACTCAGATTATTTTGTGACATCTCCCCCACTCAGTCGGAAAAGGAGATTCTGGAACAAATAAACTCGATGTAGTGTGTCTTACATGACTTTTTAAAGAGCGTGTCTTACTTGGCAACCCATGCAATCGAATGTGATTTGGCACGAGAATTAGACTCTGAGGAACTCATCGCGCATTTGGCTTCAATGAAAATTCGAAAAAATGCACTTTTAAGCTGCTGTGGAATTGGTTTGAGTCTTCGTATTTTTTCCATAAAATACCGATTCGTAATTTTCTCTCTACATTTTGCAAAAAAGCTCCCCTTCAAAAAGGTATTTTCTTGAGCCCCCCCCCAGGTTTCGACGCCCGGCACTTTTTGTGCCGACTGTCTCTCACCCACTTTCGTCGCCACTGACTTGGAAGATGTATTCTGGTCATACAGTAATTAAGGTTCATCATTATAGAATTAAGGCTATGTCGGCGTTGGAAGAAAGATATCTTTAATAATTCTCGGGAGGTGATGACAGAGTCAGAATTAGTTGATTAATCGACAGCAGACATTGTAAACATTGTGCTTCGTTGGCAGGATATACGGTTTTAATACAGAGTGCCCCTTCTTAGACTGGTTGCCAACCAAGGCTGAAGTGCCCAGTCTGCCCTACTATTTATCCCATAACAGGGGGCGAGAAGAAGTGACTGATTCATATATTTCTCAAGGGTATTTACGCTAAAGTGAATAGAACGAAATGGACTGGATTTTAAATTCGGCTAACAGATACCTCGTTTCGAGACGCTAATCATTAAACCATATTAGGCACGTCCCTAGTAAGAAAACCTAAGAAAAAAACAGTAAGTTATCACGTTAACCACTTTATGATAATCATTACTTTCGTCAACATGTACGAATTGTTTCGAGCCACTTTCAGAATAAGACCAAACTTAAGTGGCAGTCGTTCGATTTATGAAGCTTATATGGAATAAAGTGATAAGGATTATCGCTGAACGTAACTATTTGCATCACTAGAGGACTATATACCCTCATCCCTACACCTTGTCTGGTCTAGTCAAGGTGATTGATTAGTCACGGCACAAATCACAACTGATGTGTACCTCTCACTTCAGAATATATTAAGTAGATGTATTTTTACTGGGGAGAGCATCATTTCGGTGAAATATCGTCAGTCTCTCCAGAAGTACTGTCAGAGTCAGAAGTCAGAGTTAATTGAACGGTCCGTAGTATAAGTTATTGTATGCTGCTTCTTATTTTGTTTACATGTGAACACGCACCTACCTTCAATATACACAAACACTCAACATTGTCCTTCCATAAGCGTAAGCATGGGCCCAATCATTAAGTCTTGCCTTAAGGACACTTATTTTGCATTCAGATAAAAGATAATAAAAAAAAACCCTACACAACTGAACAAATAAGCTTTCGAATTGTGCAAAATATCCCCCTTTTAATCATCAATGGCGAAATACATGTACAATATTCCAAACCATGTAACTGTAAAAATCTTTCTACTCGGTTTTTCTTTGAATATTAAAATTTGGAGTGTCGGGATTCGATACAATAACAAAATATTGTTACAGGGTCGCTCGTAATTTGGCCGTCTAGAATAATCACATGATTTTCATTGAAGGAATAAAATTCAGTAGAAAAGACAATGTAGTTTCAACAAATAAACATTAATTTAATATAACGACAAGAATACAAGCAGTTGATGATGGATTCGAAAGTAATGTCTTTTTGTTTGGCTTGGTAAAGTTCTGAAATAAAATATAAACTGCCTTTGTGTACGTATGTGAGAAACAATAAAATGTTGTGACATGTGTGTTTGTATGAAAAAGTCAACACCTGTGTGTGTGATTCATAGTAAAGCGGATACAAGAGATAC
Source organism: Acanthosepion pharaonis (assembly GCA_903632075.3). Classification (NCBI taxonomy): domain Eukaryota; kingdom Metazoa; phylum Mollusca; class Cephalopoda; order Sepiida; family Sepiidae; genus Acanthosepion; species Acanthosepion pharaonis. Next base: position 397,577 of record CAHIKZ030000696.1, on the reverse strand, counting down.
TTAGAAATTGTTTCTTACTGTTGGCGGTGTTGCCGTAGTCTGAAGTTTGTCAACGTTGTGGCTTTTAGCATAAGGTCGTGAAGATCATAAGCGAGAGTTGCGTGGAGTTTGGTGACAGCTGTGTGTATCCTGTTTGGGAACGGATTTCGTATGTTTTTTTAAACACTTTTTCGTAACAAAATCGGCCCCAGAATTAAATCATGTATTTATTCCTAATTGGCCCTAAAAGGGTACGTGGTATGTCTTCTACTACGTCCACACGATATTTGGTCGGTATGTACCTAAAAATAATGATGACTAATACAACAAACATTCTGATTTGTATTCTATGATTTTATTGGAGTGTTTTAAGGTGTAAATGTTTTCTTGAGTGTGATTGGTTTATAAATATTGCATTTGATATTTTAGTGGACACGACATAACAACACATTCCGTTCAATAAGAGATAATTAACGTCCAGATGAATGCAGCACACTTTTTTTTTTTACTATTAGGACCTTGAACAAGTGCTCGCTGACTTTTCATGAAACGTAATGTTTTATTTACAGAAATTAGTAAGTAACAGATGTATTGTCCATAACCATCGATATCCATTACTTTTTCCCATCTTTCTGGCAGCATTTGAATTCCACGTCGGAAAAACGACACGACTTATGAGGCGAACCCCGAGTCGACCCATTTTTGGCATCTTCATCAGAATGAAAGTGCTGTAATGCCAGCCATTAGCCATCGATCAGAACAAGTTATAATCTGAAGGGGCAGTTATCAGTTATCTCCTGTTAATTCCCCTCTCCAAGTTAACAGGAGATAACTGACAACTGACATCCAGTAAAATATGGCACGTGGAAGTAGAACAGCCTACCCCAGTGAGCAAAATAAAGGGTTCAGTTCGACATTCCAACCACCTGTAGAAGGCCGGAGTGTACAACGGCCGAAACGTTGTAATAAATATGGCGACAAAGATGAGGACAATAGTCCGAATAATGTAAATAGTGTACATAATACCTCATCTCAGAAATATAGACAGATACTGAAAAGCCGAAACGTTGTAATAAATATGGCGACAAAGATGAGGACAATAGTCCGAATAATGTAAATAGTGTACATAATACCTCATCTCAGAAATATAGACAGATACTGAAGCCTGATATCTAATACCCTCTGTATGAACCCTGAAAATTTCGATCCACTGAAGACAATTTATATTTATCTCGTAACACTGCATTCACATCCACTGTGAATAAATTCACTTAAGTTCGTTGTTGCCTTTTGTTTCTGTAAATAAATATTGTTAACCTTAAGCATGTCTTCCCTGACATCACTTATGTTGCATAGCAGAAAGGAGGAATACATATCGATCAAATCCTTCTGATATTTATACAGGCCAAATTTCTATATTTACTCCTTCTCACCATTCACAATAATAAACTTGTCGGATTAAAATTAAAAATTCATTTAATAATTCAATAAAAAATATATGAAAATATCTCCATGCTTTGAAATTTATTCCTGAAAATGTTGAATTCGGTCTCAATTTAATTCCATTATAAACCTATAGAAACATGCAGTATTTACTCTGTCTCCCCGCTAGGACGAGATGTAACACAAGGTCTATTTTTAGGTGGGGACCCGAGCGTGTACGCCCGGGACAGGAACAAAAATTTCCCTCAGCTCCCGCAACCGTCGGTTACGCGGGCCTCGGTGCGAGCACCGATCCCTCCCTCTGGTGCAATGGGAGGGCGCAGCCTCGGGCAGATGCTCTACGTACACGCGGTATTTACTGCCCCCCCCCCCCGAATAGGACGAGATGTGATACAAGGTCTATTTTTAGGTGGGGACCCGAGCGTGTACGCCCGGGACAGGAACAAAATTCCTTCAGTCCCCGCAACCGTCGGTTACGCTAGCCTAGGTGCGAGCACCGATCCCTCCCTCTGGTGCAATGGGAGGGCACGGCCTCGGGCAGCTGTTCCCCAGGGCTGAGCACCTTTTCAATATTATTTTCCTCAGTTGCCCCTCTGTCCTTTGACAGAGAAGCCCCTGAGCACTCTCTGCCCAAAGACAGAGACGCAACTGAGAGATGATAAGTAGACGTGTAGAAATTACTCTAAAAGAGTAATGTAGAAACATGCACGAACCTTCAAGATTTAACTTTTTCTTTATGTGTCTATCCCTTCAGAACGTATACGATAATGGCACTCCCCATCTTCCTGTTCTTTGTATCTTTTAATACATTTTGTTTTTTTTGCTAGTTCTTACAAACCCTGTTCTACCATCCATTTCTTCATCAAGTATGTTATGCGCTGTTTTTCTCTGTCCCTCTTGCCATCAATTTGTCCTGTGAGTATCAGATTTTCCAAGCTATTCATTGCTGGAATGTATTGACATCATCTGTAAGAAAAGATTTTGTGGTCAAGCATCTGTCTTGCACACGATGGTCAGTACATTTTTATGCTGTTCATGCTCTGTATTGGGGATTTCGAGAAATTAAAACATTCTCAATCAGCTGACAATGAACATGAAGTGAATTATGGAAATTATTACATGTTTCGAAATTTGACCGGGCCCCTTGGCATTGTTACAACGATCCCTGTGACTGGCTGAAAAGGAACCAATCAGAAGGCCCCTTACTGAAACTACTTCGTCCCGATCGGCGTGCCATGTTTGAATTTTTCTTCCTCTTTCCTATGTTGGTTTCCAACGAGTAGCACTTACAAAAAAAACTGCTCTCAGAAAAAAATTCACCAACAAATCTGTGGACCCGGGATTGTAACGCTTAATCCACATGAAGAAATATATTCTCAATCCTCAGAAAGTCCGGGCGCCGAGACAACGTTGCCACCGACACAACAATAAATCACAAGACCTCAAAGAACTGTTAACAGAACGTTTCTTTTCTGCTGACAAGATACAAGTCCGTAAAATACCATTTCTTTTTACAACAAGGTTTTAGAAACCTTGTCACTTCCTCCTTTTCTTCCTTCTCTTTCCTTTTTTTCCATAAAAGGTTTGGTTACGTTCTTTTTTCTTACGCCGTGTCACGTCACTTAATTATCTTTTTTTCTACAACGGTAATTACTTTTCGAAAAACTTAAACGAGTGAAATACCAACAGAATACAAGACGAGAGAAAGAAGTCTTGAGCAAAAAAAAATGGAGGACATGTAAACAATCTTTCTCACAATTCTTCGGAATAACATGCTAGAAAGAATGAACAAAACAAGCAAAGTCCTACAATCAAAGGATACAAATATCTTTGTTGCCGCGGATCTTCTTAAGTCTATGAGAACCTATCTTCATACAATTAGTGGCAAATTTAGTGAATATGAATTCGAGGCCATGAGTATGTGTCCAGGTACAGATTACAGTGACGAGAAAAAAAAAAAGGGGAACGAAAACGAAGTGTACGTCTTAATAGATATGATGGATCAGCAGAAAAGGTACTTCTCAGTAAAACCGAAAAGTTCAATATGGAAACTTTCCTCCCTAGTCTGGACACTGTAGTCGTTGAATTGACAAAAAGTAGAGAGGCTTATTTAAATCTATTTTCTTTCTTCAGTGAATTGAAAGCCATTGTTTCTGATGCACTAAAGAAAAAATGTGAACAACTGACTAATATTTATCACAAAGACCTGAATTATGATTACCTTTTAAATGAATGTGAGCATCTCAAGCACTACATGGCTCTTGGTGAAAATTGTGAGACTGTAGTGGACCGTGTCGGCGATGTTGAGTATAAGTAGATGAGTATGTGTTGTAGAAGTAGACATGTGCGTAGAATTTTCCTAGCCGGTCCAACTACATGAGAAAGATGGACTTTAATTAAGTCCAAAGAAGACAAGGAAAAACAAACAAGACCAATGAATATATGTAAACAAATATATGTATTAATAACAAGAAAGGTTACAAGTTACATGGACAGTTACATGGACAGAGTGCATGTGGTGAATATCATGTGTGTGTGCTGTGTTGAGTGTTCGTACGCACGTGTATTGTTCTTAGCGTGTTCCCAGCGTTTGGGAAACGCTGTATCTGTGAGAGCTCACATCTGCGAGGTGGCATAAGACTGAAGGCCCGAGGAAAAAAGAGATTTACCTCAAGGTGGCGGCCCAAAGGCTTAAGGGAAAAAGAGGTCGAGGCGAAGTTCAGCGAGTATTTATAGACAGGGAAGAGAGACCCCTGTTGAAGGATTAAGGAACTAAGGAGGAACTAACTCCGACAAGACTCTCCTTGCACCGTACAGAAAAATAATTTCGGACAATTTGAAATCTGTATTCCTGAATGTTGAAATTGTACTCAGTGCTCATGTGCATGATGTTACAGAAGGACTGAAACTTCTGCTTCGTAGCACAACGGGGCAACATCGTTTGAACTGGCTTTCAATCATGTGGATCGAAAATGACACCCTATTCCTGAAGATCATTGACTTCAAGCCAATAATAAAGCAATTATCCGAAAAGAAATGTTGCAAATGCTTGCTATAAAAAGTTCATAATAATTTCATACTGTTTCATCTAATCTGTGTAACTTACTGAGTATTGTCGTGTTTTTCAAGCCTTGTGTATTGTTCAAATGTTTATCATGTTGATTAGTTGCTGCTCTACAGTATGTTCTTTTTGTAATGAGATAATACACTTACCACACTGGACAAAGTGGACATGTAGCTGTTTGGCGAGTAAATCCAACATGGCCGACGTTGTGAAGGAGCGACGATGTCATGCGTAGTCGCAAGGAGCGGCCATTTGCAATCGCCCCACTACGCTTGTGTGACGCTACTTGTTTGAATTCGATCGGAGCGTTTTTAGTGTGACTATTGGAGAGTGCGGTTGATTTCTAGCAGTTTTATGTGCATTGGGATTTTTGACATTAGACTTATATTTTCTTTCTGGATTTTACGATTTGTTTGTTTTGTTTTAAGCTATCATATTAACTCTGTAACATTTTTAATGTTTTAACACCAGTTTTGTTGTAATGCCAATAAAATAAATATATTTTAACATTATCGACTATTTACTTTTTATTCCTGTGAGTGGTTGTTGTAGGGGCCACAACACACTGGTTTGCCCAGGGGCCCATAATGCTGTTAAGACAGCCCTGTCGCTGTCTTCTGTATGAGCTTTTGCAGTTTTCTTTCCGTGTTTACTGTTTACTATCAGCAATGTGTCTTCTGCATAATTTTTCCTAAGCAGGCCCGTCGTCAAAGTGTTTTGAGTTGGGGGTGGCGGCCTATTTGACCCGTGAATAAAATAGAATAAAAATATGCTTTTATATTATTATTAAAATTTATTTTAATAAAAATAGTTACACAGTTACGAGAGAAAAATACGTAACTTTTACTCGAAATAAGTATTTAGTTGCTGTAACTATAGTAACAAGGACAACGTCAATATGGCGGACAGGACGTTGTTTTGTTTTGATTTGATTTTTAACATGCTTGCATGTAGTGTTGTTATGCTTGTTTTGCTTTTTTAATTAATTGTTTTTTTGTTATTCATTGTTGATGGGATTAAAAATAGCGATGACTCACGGGAACAAATTAGCCGAAAAACGAATGTCGAAAGGTCACGTAGAAATAGTCTACGAGGAAATAGAATTGTTACAAGGCGAGACACCGATTACACATTGTATTCTCAAAAACTGTGTAGACATTTTGATCAATTCGTTAAATGATGAGGCAAACCAAGAAATGGCAACAAGCTTGTTAGACCAAAGGAATGCTGACGGTCGGACTCCTCTCGAATTATCCGCCATACTGGGCCGTGTCGAAATGATCAGTGTGTTGCTACAATTCGGAGCCAATGTTAATTTGGCAAACTGCGGAGGTAAAAAAACCCCAAAAAAAACTATTTCTACTACTACTACTACTACTACTGTTGTTATTGTTGTTTGATCTTCAAACTCAGCAATTTTTGCTGGATATGGTACTTTTAGTTAGGTAATTTCCATCTCTAGCAGCAACAACAACATTATTTTTTTTTTTAAGTTACTTCCAAAGATTAGCTAAAAAAACGTGAGCATACATGATGAAAAAATGCCCCAAACTTAACAAAAGCAAAGTTTTAGCGTCAAAGTCGTTATTATTATTATTAATAACAACAATAATAACAATAATAATAATATTAATAATAATAACAACAATAATAACAATAACAATAATAATAATAATAATAATAAAGGCCAAGGGATTTTTTAAGTGACTTGTAAATTAGTATGGGAAATTTTAGCATCTTTTTGCTGATTTGCAAATTCTTGCAAAAATCAGATAATTGTCGGATTTTAATGAAACTTTCAGGAATTATTCACAAATGAATGAAATTATTTTAGAAACGTTTCCTTTTGAGAAAATCTTTCTAATGGGAATTTCGAGAAAAGCATTTTGACGTAATGTTTGTATTAGTTACTAGCAGGGTTCACCCGCTCACTATCGCTTTGCAAAGTAAGATATATTCACTACTTGAAATATTTGAATCTAAAATTTTAAATGAACATTTCATTCATAAATTGGCTTGTTATAGCTAAGGAAAGTTTTGCAAATAGATGCCAGCATGTTGAAGGCCAAGTAAAATGCAAATTTCAAACACTGTTCTGCACTATATAAGACAATATTCCTAAACAGAAATATTTTTGATATGAAAATCAAAAAAATCCTTGAATAAAAGAACACTAATGAAGGACAGTTAATTAATGAAATATACTTTTTTTAATCAATATGCAAATTAGTTAAACCTGAAGAGTGAGATCACTTACAAGTAAATAATATATAATACAGACATTGAGTATCATAAAGTAGACTTAGGTCCATTTTAACTTCAGAGATTTGTATTTGTTCCATATATAGGTTTTATTACTTAATTATCTGTTATGTTTCTCTAATTCTTCAAATGTTGAATGTGTAACTAATTCTATTTTCCCATCTTTACACTATATCAATTTGATCTTATAAATTGTCCCCTGTTCTGTCATCCATGAAATAAAAATAATTGTTTGTACGGAAAATAAGGATATGCGTACATCAAATCGTCTTTAAATTAAGTTGCAGCAGAAGAATTATCGTTGAACTTTTTAAAAAGCTTAAACATTAATTCAATACTTAAATGCAGCGGTCAATTTTGAGTTCTTCTGTAGTTTATTGTTGCCTATCGCATCTACTCTTTCCTAGCTACTGTGATGATGGCCAAACCAAAAGTCCTCCAAAAGAGCTAGCATAAATGCCGTCCGATAGTTTATAGTAAAACGTACACTGCAATTTTGAATACAAAAGGAAAATAAGAGTTACTCTCCTTGAACCATGAAAGCAACAATAATGGCTAGTATAATATATTAATATATATTTTTAACGTCGCATAACCTGGCAATCCTGAATCTGAGCTCAACGAAAATCGTTCCCTGCGCTAAGATTTTCTAGGGCTTTTGAATGAGCTATGAATCATTGAAATCGGACCAGTGGGAGCAGAGGAGTTGCTTGGGGACACACACGCACAAACACACGCACACACACACACACATGCATACACACACACACACACACACTGTACTTTATATATACGATAAGCACAAGTCCTTAGAAAATTTAAATTATCATTTTTGTGTGTGTAAAATATGACTAATAAAATATTTAATTAGAAAATATTTTAATTGCTTTTATGAATAAGTTATATTATGGGCATTAATGCCTTTATAAAATTCGACGAATAATTAATTTTTACAAGAATAGTTTCTATTTAAATTTTAATCATAAGAATTTATAAAGTTTTAAATCTTTTAAAATTCTGTCTAAATTTGTATCTGTTAGGTGATATTAAGTAAAAACTATATTTACTAATCATAAATGGAAAAGCTTACGACGACCACCAATATTTTAAAAATACTATTTGTGTGTGTGTGTGTGTGTGTGTGTGTGTGTGTGTGTGTGTGTGTGTGTGTAAACTTACCAATTTTTATAAATAAGGACGACCATACACGATATTATAAGAAAATAAGAGCGCTAACTACAAATTTAAAATGCATTGGTAATTTTCTCACATTTTCCTCGACAAACGACTTCGTAAGTAAGACTAAAGTACCTAAAATTCAATAAAATATTAGATTGCTTAGAATATTTTCTTAAATTTTTAAGATAATTGGGTAGTTAAAAGATATATATTAAAAAAATGCGTTCACGTTGTATTCATCAAATAATTTTCAGTTATGCCCCACTTACTTAAATTTCGAGATTTTTAAACTTACATATTGATTTTTTTTTTTTTTTGGCGTACCTAATATTTTTTTCTTTTTTTTTTTTTTGAGGTACCTATATTTTTTTGAGGTACCTAAATGTTTTTGTGGGGGGCGGTACCTAATTTTATTTTTTTAAAGGTACCTAATTTTTATTTTTTGTGGCGGTACCGAATTTTTTTTTTTTTTTGAGGTATCTAATTTTGTTTTTGAGGTACCGATTTTTTTCTATGTGAAGGTACCTTTTTTTTTTTGAGGTACCTAATTTTTTTGAGGTACCTAATTTTAAATGTCTTTAATGTTTTTAGTTCAGATTTTGGTGGTGCCAAATTTATTGCCATTCTTTCCTTCTTGTAAGTAAATGACAATAGTAATATAAACAACTGTTTTCCAGAGAAACGCTTCCCATCACATAAGTAATATACCTATGTATATTTTTTGTCACCTTTTATAGGCTACACACCAGCTCATTATGCCGCAGCCTGGGGTCAGACCCAAATCCTCAAGTTACTTATTGAAGCAAAAGCTGATCTTACCCTAACCAACAGTATTGGTGAGACACCGCATCAAATGGCGTTGCGTTATGGTCAGATGGAATGCATAGACTTTATTGACTGGATAGGTAATTGAGTTCTTTTTTCTTTGCATCAAGTGATACTTAAAAATTGGATGAGGCGACATATGTTTTTGTTCTACAATTCAGAAAATAAAATAAAAAATATCCTAATTTTAATAAAAAATGAAAATAAACGGTACTGAAAATATTCGCATACGAAATACTGGACAAGGAAAAACTGGGAGAGTTAGACGTCTGAAAGAATCAGCCCATATTCTAAACTATGAGGATCTCCTTGGTAGACCTAGCATAGAAACAAATACAATATGGGAGCCATTAATAAAGAAAAAAGATGAATGACAGCAAGTCTTCAACCGCAGTAGTAATGAAAACATGATAACCTGCAGCAGTTGCAACCTAAGCAGAAGCCAGGTTAAGTTTAATGCTCTAAGTTTACTACGGAAAATTGCCCTACGACAATAAAAGAACAAAGTGGGTAAAGGCGTTGGTATATGAATTTGGTGACATAGTGATTGTAACTTCAATTCCTGTGTCGAGTAATACGTACTTGTGTTACATTGCAACTCAGACCAGACACAAGGTTCGTTGGCAGGATGCAGCTTCTTCCAGTCAAAGGCTTGTGGTTTAAAAATTACCCTTTAGCCAGATCGTTACCCATGAGTGAAAAACAATACAATTTCTAGCAGTAAACCAGATTTTATTTTTGTGTTGTAACCTACTGCTATAAGTGAGCGAAGTTGACATGAGGCGTAGGTGAGCGGGAGGCGAATAGTCTAACGGATGTCTTCCCTGTCACGTCGTTCTCCGAGGCCCGCTTCGTACCTCTCTGCCCTTTCGGGGTACTGGTCAGTTTTATAGCTAAAATGGTTCTTTGTCCTGTAGTCTTCGTTTAAAAAAAGCAATTTATTTTAATTCAGTGACTTCTCTTTGTCTGGGCCGCTCGTTGAATCCCACTTCACGATATACGGATAACCATTGGTCGAAAATAAATATTCCGAACGCTTTTTTTTTTTTGCGCCACGTTCAGCTGTCTTCAACTTAACAAGACCTCACCTGACTGATATTGCTATACTTGCACTCAGTGGAAACAGGTGAACAATAACTGAACAATACTAAATAAAGTAAGAACTAGACGATATCCCTGGACATGAACAATGGAACGAGAACTGTCTACTCACGTAGATTAAATAAAGGGTTCCATTCAGAATTCCCTTTAGGTTACACAGATTGATATACACCTGCTAAAAGCCGGAGGGCACAACAGCCGTAACGCTGTGATAAAAAAAAACAAACAAACAAAAAAAACAAACAAAGATGTGGACTATTTACATTATTTACATTGTTCGGACTGGCTTAGTGGATAAAGGCGTTGGTTGGTTGGTTGATTGATCCAGAATTGACTTAACCCAAAAAGAGTTCTAAGTTCAATCCCTGGCAACAGCAGAAAGAACAAACCTTGAAGAGTTGAGTTATCAAGAGGGAATGAACTAAAACTGAGATATCCAAAGGCATGGCACGTGAAATTAGAACAATCTACTCCCGTCGACTAAATAAAGGGTTCGATTCGAAATTCCAAATATCACCTAAAGAACGGCGAAAACGCCGTGAATATGGGAATAGAGATGAGAACTGTTGTAGAATTGTTTCAGACTTTAGTATTCCACTACCACTTTTTTTTTTATCAATGTCGATTTTTGTGCAAAAAGCGGATCACAGAGCTTATACAACTTCAATACATATTTTCAGAAAACCTCAACTTCTAATTGGTCAGTTAATATTAAAATCATGTTCTCAACTACGTCCGAATAACATCGACCTAGTTCCTGACCTGATGAAAATAAATGCTTTTTGGAGTCTGTGACTAAAAACATATACACTAAACAGAATGGACGAGTGAACCTTGCCAAGGAGAATTTACGACGACTAGCATTTGTTAAACTAGTTCACGACGCTTGTATCATTACAGCAGTGAAGTACAAAGTTAGAATTTTAAGTTCTTCAACATGAAATAACTTCACTGTAATTCAGGCTAAAACATTCAACTAAACCACTCACACACCAACTTCTTCTGGAACTTACTAAAAACTATTCAATCACACGATTGAATCTTACAAAACTTAATTACAAACATTACGAACATTTACGAATCGGAATATTCAACTACAAGCAACAAAAACTAATTAAAAATTACGGAACATTCACTCCTTCATCTTTTCTGAAGCTAAAAGTTTATCAACATATTCTCAGCATTACAGAATTCTTTCAACACACAGTGAACATTTCGAGCGGAAAGTTTATTCAACTTTTTATGAGCTCAGATAAAAAAAATTTCATTAGTAAAGACTTTAATTCCAGTCAAAGGGAAGTAACTAACTATTAACTATTCATGTATATCATTTGACATACATAAAATATAAATATTGCTCTTGTTATAAAAAGTTATTTTTGTGTTCTTTCTCTTGTTATTTTTAGTTTGCTTACACATTCGTAAAGTAAAAAATGCACGGGTTTATTTAGGCCGTCAATCCTGCTACAAGACAATACGAATTTTTGTTTAATAGTAAGCTTTAATGAACTCGGTATTTACCCAAGTTCACAAGGCAGGATGTGGCACAAGGCGTACGCTCTGGCAAAAAATCCCCGTAGACCCCACATACCCGGGGTCAGGTGGCTGCATACCTCCCAAGAAGAGACTTTACCCGTAGGCATAGCCTCGTCTGAGTTCCTCTCCGTCCGAAGGCAGAGAGTCCGACAAGGTATGAACTTTAATGAATTCCTCCCCACAAGGCTGGACGTGGCACAAAGCTGATTTTTAACTCTGAATATATGTGATCAGGATAGATCCATTAATGGTGGGGGGGGGGGAGTCATGCCACAAGGACAACAGTCCGAACAATGTAAATAATTACAATACCTCATCTCGGAAATATAGACAGATGTTAAAGATGAGGTCAGTAGTCCCAATTGTAAATAGGAAATATTCCATAGACAAAAAAAAATGTTTGAATCTCGTTATGTTAAAAATAAAGACCAAAGTCATTTTGCAACACCTGGAATTCAATTTTAATGACTTCATCGAACGAAAGAATTTTTTTTTTTTTTTGTTGCTGTTTTTCTTTTGTTTTTTTTTTTGTTGAAATTGCAGATATGTGTGTTTATTAATGTAATTATTATCAAAATAATATTTTTATAATTATATAATGATCGTATATTAGCATTTTTTCTATTTAATAGAAGCAAAAACTAATCTGGAATTTACAATTAAAAGAATGCAAGAGCGTCTTACAGAATCTGAAAGGCGACCGACCAAGGAAGAAAAGGTAAGGCTTGATGGGATCAAGGGAGACAACTCTATTTTTTTAAAGATTACAGTCCGGCCTTTTTAATCTGTGGTTTGGTAACCCCTATTGTTGTAAGGCTTAGGGATTAAAATGAACATTTGATTTACCCACGCCAAGAAGATCAATGAAAGATGATAATGACAAACGTGTAATTTTAACAAAACAAAATAAGGAATTTATTCTCGAATTCACAGGCTTCAAGTTCTTGTTAGTAACTCTTTTCAAGAAAATAAATCAGAATTCTAAAAGTCCATAGTTTTAAAGAATTGCCATGAAGAAATGTTCATACAATAGATTAAATAGTCTATCACAAAATAATATTCAAAAATGTTTAAAACAAAGGCAAGATAGTTTGTTGCTCATCGAAGGGATATATGGTTTGAATACATACAAAAGTAGACAATGAGAGATAGTTTGAAATGCTTAGCTTTCTTGGATTGTTGAGAGAAAATTCTTTGAAGTGCTGCATGCTGGTTAGAGGTTGATATAATTGGTGAGTAATTTTTACACTGGTGAGTACTTTAATTCTGATCGAAATAATAATAACTCCCTTCAAATTCGAAGGACTGAGAATGAAGAAGGAAAGGAATTCGCGATTTTTTTTGACCAATGAAAACCTTACCTTCACAGAAATTAGCTAATCAGCCAAGAAGAAGAACGAAATAAATTTGTAAGCCCACGCAAATTTCTTTTTGATATAAAAATGAGAAAAATGAAATTAACAAGAGAAGAGCATCTGAAGTTATGTGAAAGGTTTCGATGCTAATATTTTCCACTGACATGAAGTGGAAAGATTATATTGAAACAATTTCTAGGTCTGCTGCTAGGAAAGTTGGAATTTTAGGTATTCAAACGGTCTAAGAATGAAAAATCTTTGAGAGCATTAGTATGCCAGAAGTCATGAAGTAGGTGCCTCGTATTATGTATGATTCCCTCTAGCTTAGCAAAATCTAGCAACCTGGTGTGGCATCTATTCCACAAGTGATTGAATGTCCTCTGGAGTGATGATGATCTATACTGTCTCAATAATAGTCCACAGTTTTCTGGCATTTGTAGGTGTGAATAGATGTGTTTACCAGATCCCACAACTGCTCAGTTAGTTTCACATCAGGTGGAAAAGCTGTCTAAATAATGTGTCCAATATTTCTGCCTAAGAACTGCTTCTTTGTAGAACTAGCTCCCAGAGGTATGCTTCCCAAAACACTACAATCTTAATATCATCATATCAAGAGACATATCATTATCTATTCTTCTTATACACATAATTCTTCCTCTTTCATTCATAATGCACACCTCCTTCATTGTAACCATTTTAACCTTCTACTTTGAGTGGCACTTGAGCCTTGTACTGAGTGAATATTAGTATTATGTTATGGCCTGTTAAGGGCCAGAAAGAAAGACACGGAAAGAAGAAGGTAGGGCGAACAAGTGTATTGAAATAACAGAAACATATATACAAAATAAGACTGTTATTAGTCAGCAGATAGAAGTGTCCATCTAAAGTGTCAGTTTACACTGCGTCCCAACTGCTTGCTTAGGAAGTCTCACAGGTTAGTATTTATGAAGGAGGAAGATTGATTTGGTTTGTTTTTTTTTTCCTGGTAATATTTTTGTTTTGTCAAAAATCCATTTCTGTTAATATTTTTTCCTCAAAAACGTATAGCTGGTATTTTTTCAAAAACACATAGCTGGTAATATCATTTTTTGGTAATAATTTTTTACAAAGTATTTCTGGTATTAAAACCTATTTTTACACTTTTATAATGCTTTTTACCTCAGTTTCAGAGTTAACTATTTGTCCATAACTGGGACCCTAACAGGTGCTACCACCCCCGGGTCAGGGTGGACCTGGGAACACCAGCAATCAAGAGGTGGTTCCACACTCCTCAAAACCTCCTGATCAGAGGCCATGATGTTGGATGAAGTTTATCGTCTTACCCAAGATGCAGATGTAGTTTATTATCATACCCAGGATGCGAAGGAGGAAGAGTTCATTCTAATGTAGATAAGTCACCATAAAATTTTACTATGAAGAAATTCAAAGAATTTGTTCTATCCAGACTTTAGAATCCACTTAGTGCTTTTACTTTATTCTTCTTTCAAAAGAAAATAGTATGACCATGTGCAGAATCCCTGCTATTGATTCACAAGCTTGTAATCAATAATGGGGATTCAAATTGATTCAAACTGGCAGAGTGTCTATTCATTCTATTCTGTGCATCCATAGATTTTTGGTATGATGTAAAAGATATATAATCAATAATAGATCAACAACTGCGTCAGCATTATCATCAGTTCCATGACCAAATGTGGTCATAGGGTCACCACACCCTTCCACATATCTGTGGTGATTCAACAGGTCTGCTTGCCCTTGTTGTGCCATTCCCTTTCCAGATTAAACCATCAACGATATCCTCCAACATTAACACTCACCATGAACATATGGCCATTGAAACTCTCTACACCAGATGTTGATTTAATGGCACCAGATGTTGATTTAATGGCACATTAGTGCTAAGTGGAGGGTTTCCAACTCTCCGCTTAGCATTACTGTGCCATTATCTCACTGGCTGAATGTATAGCTAAGGAAATCAATCTATCATGTGCTGTGCTAGATGGCACTTACTCTGTAAGAAAGTCTGGCAAACATGGACTTCTGTGCCCACAATAAGACATATTGTCAAAAAGACGTTGTTTTCCCATGACACCAATTTTTTAAATACCATCACTCTTCGGTAATGTTTATTGTCTTAAAAAGTGATGATTAGAATTGGAATAAAATCTAAACATATGAAAGTGAATTTATAAATTTTCTTTGTTCTTGTGAACTGACAACAAAAATAATAAACACTATTGAGTATTGGAATTGTTGGCAAAACATTGGCTAATTGCCAATTGATTCAAACTTTATAAAATGGTAAATAATAAGGATTTTCTTATAGTTGGTTCACATATTTTAATAATTTAGTAAATGTTTATAAATTTATGAATAAAAAATTCTTTTCATATTTCTTTGAAATTGGTAAATGAAATATTGCATTGCATCAGTTTAGTACAACCAAACTTTATAAAATGGTAAATAATAAGGATTTTCTTATAGTTGGTTCATATATTTTAATAATTTAGTAAATGTTTATAAATTTATGAATAAAAAATTCTTTTCATATTTCTTTATAAATTGGTAAATGATAAATATTGCATTGCATCAGTTTTAATTGTATTATTTTTTAGAATGTTGTAAATAGAAAATTATTCTTGTAAATAAACAAGCTAATAAATAAATTGTGTTTAATATTTTTGTTATAAATTCTCAAGAACAAAAAAAATGGATAAATTCCCTTTTGTCATATTTTTAGCTCTCATTCTAATTCCAATTATCATTTTTTAAAACAATAAACATTGCAATTGTGTTTTTTCAATTTTTGGCACTGTCAGAACCACCACAAGGTAATTTTACGTAGTCCTCTGAAGTTTTGTTGAAATCAGTTGAAAAATGTAGGAAATCCGATCCAATATATAAACGTACAGACACACACACACACACACACACACACACACACAATCTGCATTTTATAATAAGTAAGATGTTTCATCTTATTATTGTTTCTTTTTGTTTTAAATAGAGCCTTTACATTATTATTTTTTATTACTACTTTTAATGCATTTTCTTGTTTTATTTTAGAATCTGGTGTTAAATGCTTGCAAAGAGAAACTGGCCTGGCTTGAATCTGTCACTATGCCAACCACACAAGACTTTATTGTGCAACAAGAATTATTAGAAGCTGCTCTTAATCCAGTCATAGCAAAACTGCTGTCTCACTGTAAGTATCTCTTTATTTATTTCTTTTTGTTTTTTGCTAAATCATTTCGTCCCAAGCAAGGCAATAAAGCCACTAAGACACAAGGGGGTAATTGAGTATTAAAGCATATTTAACAAAACCTTAGACCTCATATTATGTTACTATTTGAATGGTCTTGGAATGATTACAAGATACTCAATATCTACTTTGTAGTAATTTAAGGTCAAATTCATGTACTGAATGTAGTTGAAATAAGTGGGAAGGACTTTTTTAAAATCTAATAAATTGGGAATTTTTATCTGAATTTTTGTTGCTATTATCCCCTGATCACCTTCTGACTGAATTTCTAGGATGAATAGTTATCACTATTTACACTATTTATATTCAGACTATTGTCCTCATCTTTGTTATTATCCCCTGATCGCCTTCTGACTGAATAAGTAAGTAAGTCACTGTTTTCTTTGCTATATAACAACAACAAAAAAGATTAGGACAATAGTACAAATATAAATAGTGTAAATAATGAATGGGGTTTTGGAAAAATCTGAGCGATGGGTAAGATTAGCCAACAATAGGAAGTTTCTTTCAAAATAAGCCAGGTGGTTAGAATAATAACAGGGAGCAAAAATTAATGAGCATTTGTTGGGGGGGGGGGTAATTATTACAGACCTTCAACTACCCTTTCCCTTTTGCACAATATAGATGAACTTTTAAAAATGAAAATAACGTTCTCTAAATTCTTCCAGTTGCTAAGGACATTTTGTATTGTTATTATTAGTTACTTTGCTTGATAAATTCATTTTGTTTTTTGCCTTGAAAAAGTCCACATCAGACGAAACGCGTCGGCAATTACTACAGTTTTCCTATTGTCTTTTACATTTATAAATATGTGTGTGTGTTTTATTGAATTGAATATGATGTCCAATTTTACATTACAGATGTATCAGAAAGGAAATAATTCAGCATTTGCAGAATATATATATATATATATATATATATATATATATATATGTGTTTTTTTTTACTGAATTGAATATGATGTACAATTTTGCATTACAGATGTATCAGAAAAGAAATAATTCAGCATTTGCAGAAAATGACAATTGAAAGAAACTTATCAGAAATCTGTTTTTTTTTTCTGAATAAATTTTTTTTCTCAAGAAAGGTATTCATTATTCTGAAAGAAACTTTTTTCATTAACTTTCTTTAAATATTGTATATACTTGCATACCATGCAACATTTGAAGATCTAATTTTGAAGTTAATTTGACTATAGTAAATTAATATATAGTTTTGTTGCAGAATTTATGCTAAGTAATGTGTCAGAAGGTGAAATTGTGTGAAGGCCTAAAATGTGCATGTACATTATGCATTTATCCACAACAAATAAATTAAACAAACATATGAAGACAATACAACTTGAAGAAATCAAGGAAAAACAACGTAGTTATAGATTTCAACAATAACATGAATTTATATATATATATTTGACATACACAGTGACAATTGTAAGTGTTGATTCAAGTTATGAAGAGTTGTGTGCCTTTGACTGATATGCTAAAGTTGATTAAATGTACAATTACTATTTCATAGTGATAATGTCACTTTTTTAGTAAATTGTAAGTTAAGTTTCTTCACGCGGCAATAGTAGTGCAAGTTGTGTTGAGTTGATAAGAAGCTGGTAGTGTTATTGAGTCAGTGTGTTGGCATGTGCGGAGTCTGCTGGCATCTCTCGAAACTCAGTGTCTGACTGACTTGAATTAAGTCGAGCGATTCTTTTTTATAGATTTTTGGGTTTTCAAATAGGCTCCAGACAGCTGCGTGGGAAAAAAGGATTTGTCTCAACTTGCTACATTTTTGTGTCCTTTTAACCAATGGGAAGTTGAGTTTGGAGAAGTGATGATTGGTTAAAGGTTAATTTGGGGAAGAGTGCATCTTCCCGCAGGGGGTGACAGGCAAGTGTGGAGGATTCCATAGTTTAGTCTATGGCGTAACCAGGGCCAGCAGTGCATACATCCATTCATTTTATGTTGTGTATGATGTGATCCCCTTAAAATTAGCTTAAAAATTAATTCTTCCAAAGTCACATGATACGCAAGCATATACAGTATATTTATTTTCTGTAATTGAGAAACATGTCAGCATCTTTCTACATATTTCTCTGATTATGAACTTGTTGGAGTTAACTCCTCCTTAATTCTCTAATTGTTCACTAGGGGACGCTCTCCCTACACTATAAATACTGGGCGACTTCTTGCATCATTCTCTTTTCTACTTTGCATTTCAGCGGACAGATTTTAAAATGTGATCTCTCATAGAGATCAGCATTTTTGCCCACTTATGGGAAAATGCCATGAAACACATATACACGTGCATACAAACATTCACCAAAATACAAACTCTTTTACATCTACACACAAACACAAATGTTGATGTTTTGTCACTTGTAAATTTGTTGTTTAATACACATATTTGTTGATATATATATATATATATATATATATACATACATCGGTCTTGTTTGTTTTCTTTACATCTTCAGTTGGACTCAACTTGAGTCTGGCATCGTTCTTGTAGTTAGACCTTCTAGCAGGAATAAACGCACATGTGCCTAATTCAACAACACACTCAAACCCACTCAGTCCTCTACAAACTTGCAGAGGGCCGTGTGTGTTTGCATGTTGTTGTATTAGAAACATATGTGTAACTCCTGGTAGAATATTAAAAGGTCCAACTACAAGAAAATGGCCGGACTTGAATTAAGTCCAACTGAAGATAAAGAAGACAAACAAAACCTATATATATATATAAACAAATATATGTATTAAATAAAACAATTTTATAATGGACAATAACATTTGTGTGTGTGTGTGTAAATATTGGTGTCTGTTCTTTGGTGAATGTTCATACATACATGTATGTGTGTATAATGTTCATGGTGTCTCCCACAAATGGGAAGATGCAGATCTTCTAAGAGAGCTTACATTATAGTCGCTGAAATAAAGAAAGGAAAAAGAGAACGAGGCGAGACATCACTCAGTATTTATAGTATAGGGAGAATGACCCCTTGTGACAATTTGGGAATTAAGGAGGAGCTAACTCCGACAAACTCATTCCACTATTCTATTTAAATCACTAAGAATAAAAACCTTTTTCCTTATTTTATCTTGATGTGTAAAGATGTTTTTTTTTTCTTAACTATGAAAAAAATTATAAAAATTCAAAAACCATGGAAACAAATGTTATACTTTAATAGAACTAATAAATATAATTTTATTTACCAAAATAAAGTATCATAATTTCTAATGGTAATTCCAACAAAAATATAGATGGCATTATACAAGGATTCAAATATCCAGGATAGCAGTAAATATCCGAATTTTTATTTTTAAAAAATAAAACATAAATAAATTAAATAGCTTTCCTTTATTTCAAAATTTTTAATGGTGGCTATTAAATGCATAAAAGCATTGGCATCAGATAAAATGAATGTTTTCAAACTTCAACAATCGAATTTTTTAAAAATTTAATTCTTGCAGCCCCACTGTGCTTTGTTTCAACTAAAGAAAATTGAATAATTTACTGAAAATGCAAAAATTAATTACGAAAAAGAAACAAGTGGATTGTTCAACAAGGGAGATAAGCACATTTTCTTCTCGTACAATAAGAGTTATCTTTCTTGATTGACTGTGATATATTGACAGATAAATTCATATTGAAGTTATCAATTCCTGCTGCTGAAATTAACCGTTTTGTAATTAATTTACATAAAAGATGAGCGTAGAACCTCACCATAGACTAAAGAGTCAATGAGCTTGTCTTGCAGCTGTGTAATGATTTCGAATCTTGATAGATGATCTACATGTGTGGCTTTTTAAAGCGGAGTCACGCAGACTAAGAAGCTAACTCGGAAAGAGATGCTCGTTTGATTAAGAAACAAGAATTATTGTTAATTAGAATTTTATTCTTAGTCACATCATCCACAGGACATTATGAAATTTTTTTTTCTGTCAATGATCAGACTGTATAAAATCATAGTTACCTCCCTTTAGTAATTGCAAATAAAGCAAGCTGAAATAGAATTGTGTACTTTAAAAGAATAAAACTTAGCATTTTTAGGTACACAATCCTCTTCAAATATTTATCTGAAACTTCCAGATTCTCTTTCTCATTTACTCATCTGAACTGATTACGTAAGTAAAAGAGTTTGCTATACACAGCCAAACAACTTCATGAAGAGACCTCAAATCTGCAATGAACACATCACTATTTCTGACAGTTATGGGATAGATCCTTAGTTTTGGTAAAGCTCATCTCTGTTTATTCAGTGATGGCTGTCCACTTCTTTCATGGCCGCCTGTTTTCCTGAAGGATGATCTTGAAAAGCCCATCGCATCGTGTGCAACCTCTTATATTACTTACATTATTCAGACGGTTATCCTCATTTTCATTTCTATATTCACAATGTTTCAGCCATTGTATGCTCCAGTCTTCGTCAAGTGATTGGAATTTCAAAACGAACACTTTATTTCGTCTATTGGGGTAGATTGTTCTAGGTCCACATGCCATGGCTCTTCTGGATGTCTGTTATTTCCCTTTAACACAACTCTCAAAGTTTTGGTTCACCACTGCTGTAGCTTGGTATTCCAATCACCTGAAGAAGGCCAGAGTGTACAGCAACCGAAATGTTGTGAATATGGCAATGAAGATGAGGATAACAGTCTGAATAATGTAAGTAATCATAATACCACATCTTAGAGATATAGAAAGAAACCACTTAAATGTTAGTTTTTTTAATGCAAAAAAATTAAACTAAATAAAAAAAATTCTTAAAAATGTTTCTCTGTAATCCTTTTGCCATCTTCTACTGACTATTAGGCTATGGCTAACTGAAGATAGTCTTCAAGGTCAGATATTTTGCTCGGCCAAAATACAAGTCACTGGCCTTTGTGATAATCACTACTGGTAGAAACCAGCTGGAGATCAAAATGGTTCACCTCCCTGCAGACAGATTTTCTAAGCGAAGCTTAGATGTGGCACAAGGCCGAAAGTAGGGAGCACTCAGTGAGGATCGAACTCACTACTCGGTCATAATTGTTCTAGCTCTCTCCCTGTCTGCAGACAGTGTTCAGAGTTATCAAGCAAAGATTACGTACAGATGTTGGGAGGGGGAAAGATTGTTGTGATTTCCTTTGAACCAACAAAATTGCTATATTTTACATCTAATTTCTTTATTCAGGGGCCAAAATTGCACAAAAAATATTAACAAAATTCACTAAGTCTCAAAGCAACCAACATATCGAGCAAACCAGGTTTTGCAATCCCTTACTCTGGAACCAAAGTGTAAATGAAAAACTACGTCAACTTTCATTCATTCAGATTTTCAACAAGTAATGTTCAAGTCTTCCTGTTCATTCAGGAATTGATTATATCAGCATTTTTCAAACTTTTTTTTTTTTTTACTACGACCCACAACAAGGATCACATTTTGCTTTGTGAACCATTATATGTACGTGTAATAAACCAAAGACAAGCTTTGTTAACTAGTTTCATTTATTTAGCATCAACAATTTATATGTTTTTATGATCTACACATATTGGAATTACATTATCTTTTTGTATAAATATAAAATTATTACTTTTAGAAATACAAATTTAAAAGAAATTCCAACACATAAATAATATTTGAAAAAAAAAAAAAAAAAAAAAATGTCACTTCATGATATGGATGTGCTTGTTTGTTTATAATCAGCTGATTCCAATTGGGAATCCAGGAAGACATGGCTACACATATATCAGGTGCTATGTTGAGCCTGTTTTTGTCCTTCATCTTAAATTGGGTTAATGTGCAAAATCTTAGTTCACTCAAGTAATTGTAAAAGGCAATAGTAATAAAATAGACTTTTTACTCAGTATTGGAAATTCCCCTTTGTTTTTAACCCAAAACAAGATACATAAACTCAATGAGAACAGAATGTGTGTGTGTGTGTGTATATATATATATATATATATATATATATATATCTTTAAAAAATAAAAACAATACGAGCTAAACTCGGTGAAAAAAAATAGCAATTATTTATGAGTGCTATGCAACATTTAGAGTTGTTTATATTGTGCACTTTACACTCACTCGCATATTTTTTCTTTTGGTGTGACCCATTTTATTATTTAATGGCCAACTGAAGGGTCGAGAACCACAGTTTGAAAAACCCTGGATTATATGACTACAGGTGGTGGTTACAGTTCAATTTGGATCTGATCTGCTTGACGCCACCTAGCCCAAAATTACCTGTCACCCACTTTGTAAATATATTTTGAATCTTGCCCAAATGTCAACAAAATACATCCATTGTTCAAAATCCAGAAGTACACTTGTTGACAACCAAGATTTTAGTTTATTAAATTTTCTGACCAAGATTCCCCATTCTAATAAGGATTTTGGGTGATTAGTATTTAAAATAAATATGCTCTTCGGTAATATCTAGTGACATGGTTGAAGACATCCAAGCTCACTTATCCTGCCAACAAACTTAGGGGAAAAATAAGAGTGAAGCAGGAAAGGTCAGTGATTTACTTAGTTGTGAATAATTTAATATGTCTAAATTATCCACTGATTTGAAGTTTGCCATAGCCTTCCTGACCAATTTCATTTATTGCAACTAATTAACATTTTTAATTAATTTTTATTGACAATTTTTCCCCACTCCAGATTTAGCTAAATTTTTCATTTTTTTTTTTTTTTTCATGGGCTTCTCACATTCCAAAATGGGATTTATTATTATTATTATTATTATTATTACTACTACCTATCTCTTAATTTACTGACCACTTCAAACCTTTTCATTCATTAAGTTGATGCTTTTCTGTATGAAACTGGTTTACTTATGGCAGGAAGCATTCAAAAGCCTTCCTAATCTCACTCGACCCAGTAATTGATTCAGATTTAAAAGTTTATCCCACTTCATGTTCAGATTTAATCGAATTTTTCTTTAGTTGCCTCTTGACTTCTACATTCCAAAATAAGATCTCGTATCACTCAGAACTCATTGCTGGGTTTACATGCCTCAGTAAAAAGAGGAATACCATCACTGTTACATCTTGTAGAAGAATGTTTGCCTACCTTCCAGTTCACACTCCTCACTAGTCTTTTGAACAGGAGTAGAGGTTTATCCCTTGTTTCATGTTTAGGATTGGGCTTTGACTTCCTTCTAAAGTCTTTTCATTCTCTTTCACTTTTGGTGACTATTTGAATCTTGGTGTCATTATCACCTTGCTTGAGGTGTTACCACTCACTCTGTAATCCTCTATCTCAAGTGGCTCTTGGGCCTTGTACAGGGTGAACATCATTGTAAAAAAAACAAGAGGGATTTCCTACTTTTCTGTTATACAGAAATATTTTTCTTATAAATACCATTCAGTGTAAGTTTAAAATATCTCTTATTAATGTCCAGACAAGAAAAATGTGTGTTATTTGAAAAAACAAGTTCACTTAAATGTTCCTCTTTGTACTTTCACAGGATTTCTTTATTGGAATTTTGCCAAGAACAAGTGAAATTCTTTAAGATGATTTAAAAAGTTTATTTAAAATTTTGTTTTTTTTTATGGCTTAATAACAAATTAACATCCATTATGATTCAATGCTTTTTTTTTTTTTTTTTGAAAAAAAAATGTTTCTGGAGGAATCATCATTTACAGGTTATCTTTGAACTTGTCTTTGTAACTCAAGCTATGGTCTCCATACATTTCTTTGTTTTTTCGTCCTGGAACTGGCTATACATAGGGATTTCTGGAATTATTATCACTCATTCTGCCAATACCATTTCACCTTAGTTGGAATTGCAGAAGGATTCAATGCCACTAATTTTACATTTAGAGAGAAAAAAGATAGACTTGAGCAACAAACAGAAAGAAAAGTAGTTTTGTCACAAGAAGCAACTTTAGACTAGAGACAAAACCTGTTACTTTGGATTTCTTTTTTCATTGTTATTTGATTACTTATTAATCTGATATATAGATCTTAGGGTTAAAAAAAAAACTACGGCAAACTAGGAATTTATTCTATTATCTGTAATAATTATCACAAGGAATACATAGGAGAAACCTCAAGGAAATTAATTAAAACACATGAACACAAAAGGGATTTTTTTTTTACAAAACAACTCACTAAATGCATTAGTTGTTTACCGTAAGGAGTCTGACAATAATTTTGATTTTTTTTTTTTTTTTTTTTTTAAGCATTTCACTTTCTGTAACCCACAAGGACACAAGGGGTTACAGAGGGCCGAGAACAAGAGTAAAGAGGTGAGATTGAGGAAAGAATAAAGAGAAGGACGGGGAACAAAATCAAGGCATCTGGAGATGTCAATTGACATTACACTTGAATATTTGAAGATTATAGTTATCAGGGAAGCAAGTAAGAGGAAGGGAATTCCAGAGACAGGAAGTGCAAGAGAAGTTGTTTGAGTAGAAGAGATGGCTACATTTAACTGTTTCAACAGTGAAAGGGTGGGACTGAGATGCCAACCTAGTAGCTCACTTAAATTCATGCAGTCTGGAAACCAGCAAAAGTAGCTTGTCGGAACAGTAGCCATGAAAATACTTGTGGAAGAGACAGAGGGAAGCCACATCACGTCTGTGAGAAAGTGACTGCTGCAGACAAAATACCGGGTCAGGATCTATCATATTGCATATCCATCTCTGGATTTTGTCAAGGACCTCGAGATTAAAAAATATGCTACTCTAATTAAAAGAGAAAATCAATTTACTAAGATGTATAGAAAATGTTTTAATTACTAAATCATCCACAGTAAATTTATGTCCAGGTTCTTACATTTTTTTCTTTTTGCAGATCTTCTATTATCACAATGTAGGATATGGAATAAAAAAAAAACATGATAATAACAAAAAGAAAGTAAATGAAATCAGCAAGACTATATAACCTAATACATATTTAAAAAAAAAAAAAAAAATAAATAAATAAATAAATTTTAAATTCTCAGTGCCCCCATCTCCTTCATGCACATGTGTAGTAACATCAATGTAAACATCACTTTAGTCGAATGAAGTCCTAAAGGCTGAAATGTATCACATGAAACTTTCCCCCAATGTCATTGTTTTTCCTAAAATTGTTCAATAAACATTTATATAGTTTTATATATTTCAATAAATTAAAAAAGTTCAAATGACTTAGCTGATTATGAGATCTGATAACAGAATTACCAAATATCTGATCCTGATGATTGTTTTTGATGCAAAACTTTCAAGTTGGCTAATCAGATGAGTCACTTGATATTTTTAATTTATTGAATATTATAGGTCAAGTTATCTGAGTGGTATTTGAGTTCAGCTAGCCTGGAAAAAGAGACCTCATTCTTGTAATTTTCATATATATATATATATATATATATATATATATATATATATATATATATATATATATATGCATGCATGTTTTCATTGAGACATGTTTCATTGAATAATTTAGACAAATTTTGTCTACTTATTTTCAATTGGATCCTTTCATATTCTTGGACAAGCATTTTGTGTCATTATTAAAGAAAGAGGAAAATCGCCGTGTTAATACATATCTTATTATGAGTACTTTTGACATAGCACAATGTCATCATCAAAACTCAACACACCATACTTAGTTACCTCCTCTGAAGTGGTAGTCAAGTGATCACATACTCACTCAGTGTTCTTCACAAGTAAAAATTTCACTTTCAGATGAACACAGCAATTTTATCTTTGAAAATGAAGAACATTACAATATTTGTCTTGAAATAAACAACACCTCTGATGATGACATTGTGCTATGTCAAAAGTATATGTATCAACATGGCGATTTTCTCTCTTTAATAATGACACCAAAAAGCTTGTCTGTGAATATGAAAGGATGTAATTGAAAATAAGCAGACACAATTTGTCTAAATTATTTAATGAAACATGTCTCTCTCTTTATCTCCCTATATATTATTTACATCATTTACATTCAGACTATTGTCCTCATCTTTGTTGTTATTACAATGTTTTGGCCATTGTGTCCACCAGCATTCATCAGGTGTATATCAATCCAGGTAGCCTACAGGGAATTTCAAACTGAACCCTTTATTTAATCTACATTTTCTTTGAGTCAAATTTGATTCTCAAACTTGTTACTTTTGGCAACAATTTAGACAAATGTAGTTTACACATAGATATATATTGACACAGGACATGTAAAGTATCTATTTTATTGGTATGAATTCACCCACTGCTGACTAGAGATCAAAAGGACTTTTTACTTTTGAAATTGACATGTGAATAAAATTTCTTCAATTGTTCATATTTTAAAAAACACTGATACATTTTTCGAGATTCTTCTAAAAATGTATTTTATTACTGTAGAATAATTTATTTTCCTTTTAACTACAAATTCAATCGGTGTAAATTAATTTCTCTTTAACAGAGATGTTTACTTGTCTCTGATGCCTTTTATCTTTGTTTTTCCTCTTCTCTTGTTGAATGAGAGTAACAGCTAGAAGACACGCCTTCATATTCTTCCTCCCTTTCTTTCTCATCACCTAGACAAGAAAATACAGAAGTAACTATGTGGTCATCAATTTGTTCTAATCAAGGAAACAAACCACTGTTCACAATAATTGCCAAATATTGGCGACAACTAAAAATACATTTTTCTTAAAGAACAATTTTAGCTTGTAAAAAAGCCAAATTTCTGAAATTTGGCATTTTGACTTTAATAAATTGAGAAAAGTTGTGTGGGCAGCCCAATTTAGAAAATTCCAGGACTTTTCAAGAAGCTTTTGGGATATTACTGTTTTTCCAGGTCTTTTCAAGCCCTGGAAAAGGCCTTGTCAATTTCCCAGGACTTTTCAAGGGTACCAGGACCTGTACAAAAACTTGTAAAAAGGCTGGCTTTAGAAGAAACCAGAAACCCAATCCTAAGCAGGAAACAAGGAATAAACCTCTTCCTGTTCAAGGAAAAAAAAAAAAAAAAAAAAAAAAAAAAACAGTAAAGGATGGTGAACCAAATGAGTTCACACACATATATATTAGCAATACACGAACAAGACAGTGATGATAGTCTGTTTCTGTTTACATGGAAGAGTTCCAAGCAACAACAAACTCATGCTTATAAAGATGCTGGAAGCGAAAATTGCACTGCAGCCCATGACGTCACACATGACCACACAAGAGTGAATTCGAGAACTATTAAGTATGGGAAGCCATTGATATAAACCAATGGCTTCTGTTACCAATTATAGGCATTTAAGAATATTTGTGGAGATTTTTTAATCCTATCTAAGCTTTCGGATTACATAAGCCATTATCAAAGATAAATGCCTATAATTGGTAACAGAAGCCATCAGTTTATACCAACAAATACTTCTCGAATTCACTCTCATGTGGGACATCATGGGCTGCGGTGCGTTTTTCGCTTCCAGCGTCTTATATGCACATGTTTAACGTTGCTTGGAACTCTTCCATATATATATATATATATATATATGTGTGTGTGTGTGTGTGTGTGTGAGAGAGACACTCAAAATAAATATATCAAAATAAAAAAATCATAAGCAATTATCTACTGGTTAAATTGAGATTCACTAATCCTAGTATGGCACAAGGCCATAAGCATGGAGAGCACAGTAGGAATCAAACTTACTACAGTGTAAGTCTGCAAGACTAGCTTGGTAGCTGCTGCTGTAAAGCAAGGCATTTATTTTTCTTAGACTAAATTCCAAACGATTAAACATTCCCTCCCCAATAACTACACATGATACATGTAAATAACCACAAATAAAGTGATATGCCAATGATGGTTAACCAATTCAATGCCAAGTATATTTCTTTTAAAGGTTGTAAGAATAACATTCTATTGTAAAACAAGTTATCTTACCCATGACAGTCATCAGACTAAATGCATAGACTCCTAGTTTGCATAAAAAAAGGACTTGCACTTGCAAAGACAAATAGCAACACTTGTGGTGAGATTAAATGCTGCCACACAGACAACTTTTAAGCAATATATATATATATATATATATATATATATATATATATATATATATATGTAAATATAAATATATCCAATATATAAATATGAAAGTGGAAAAAATGTCAGGACCTCTTGCATTTATTTTTTCACTTCTAAAAGACACATTTCATATTCAGAAAATATGTTATGCATCTCTTGACAATATCAATATATTTTATGCTCCAATCTAAGTTACTCATCTGCAAATCATGAACTGTGAAACTCAAAAAGAAAAAGAATTCAACAACAAATTCATATATACAGTTATATAATTTAATGTTTGACCCTGGTGGAGTTATAGTTTGATATAGGATTCATGAGGGCATGATCCTCTGGCACTTCCAAGAAAAAGGCTTTAATGAGGGAAGCTGGTTATTCTGTAAGTCAATGATCCTTGGAACTTATCCTCTTTCAGATTAGAGATGTTGGCCAACCCATTACAAGGAGAGACATTTGTTACGCCTTTTTATTTGTGTCTTCATTTTGGTCTTGTCAAGTGGTGATTTTCTTGGCTTTTCCCAGAGTGCCCACTGTTTAACTTAGGATGGAGGCAAGTTCTGTTTTAAAAGAATTTGTAAAGAAAAAAAATTCTTGCTACCTAAAGACACAGAAGAATATTCATCAAAAGTTGATTGGTTTGCCATAAGAAGCAGCTATGTTGGCTTCTCTGAATGCTTCAGCGACAGTCTGAAAAGAGAAAATTTATAAGTAAAATAACTTGGCATATATATATATATATATAGAGAGAGAGAGAGAGAGAAAGAGAGAGAGAGAAAGATAAGTGGACACTGAGATCAACACTAAGCAGTTACAGTGTTTCATTCTTGAACACAATCCTTATGGCCTGAGTATTGCGAAACTGTGTGACTGTTGTTACTAGGTGTTGACCTTCGTATCCACTTTTACATTTAGAAATGCTTTACCCCTGATATTGAGTACTTTAAACCATAAATATAGTATACATTAAAACTATATTTTTATCCTATATACCACATGACACCCTTGAGCACTTAGCCTTGGAGCGGGTAGAATAGAGATCAACATGTTTTAGTGGACTCAGCAGTTTTCAATCTGCTTGTCTGAATCATCTTCAAGAAACGAGAGCAAAAACTAAAAAGTTAGCCAATCTAACAGTGATCTAACAATCTTCACTCTTGCTCCATATGTGGCCTCCTTTGTAAATCACTAGCAGGTCTTAAATGCCACTTAAGATTATCGCACAAACTTTCATAATTGAATCAACTAAGCTGCCAGATACTCATACGTCAAAACCGATAGGAGAGTCCATTATTATATATATATATATATATATATATATATATATATATATATATATATATATATATATATATATAAATCCACACACAAAAAGTGCCCTAAAAATTCTTGGCCAGGCCCACTTCCCAAAATCTGGTCATCTATCAACATTATTCTGACAAGGAACCATTGTTTGCTATGCTAACATACTTCATGTGTATAATACAAGACACAAAAAAAGAGGGGATCATATTATACAGAAGTACATGTTTTCAAAATTTTTTACTCAGGTTAAAAAAAAATCTCATTTAAAACAGGAAATACACCCAGCATAATAGATAATAAAACACAAAATAGGCAGGTGTTGATAATTGTTTACAAAAGGTTTTTTATATGTCATCAATATTTGTTCTTTGAGAATCAGCATAATTTATCGTCTTTTATCTCAAAGACAGGAAATTCACCAAAATTAATTACAAAAAAAAAAAAAACATGAATGAAGGGAATACACAAGCTGTCATGTTTTGATAATATTAATGTTACGACAAAATGCTAACTATTGTATAAGTTATGTAATTTATCAAATGTTTTCTGCTTGAAAAATGGAAGTGATAATGCCCATGCTGTGAGGTTTTTGTTTCATATTCCTTCATTTGTCGACACATGTTTAAGATTAGAACAGTTTTGCTTTTTGATTTTAAAGTTTAATATAAAGTTGTCTCTTTGTTCTTAATAGAGAACAATATATTCTGATTTTCATAGTTTATTCATATATAAAAATATAGTAAAACCATAGCAAACAGAAAACTTGACAGATTAATTAACACTTTAAAATGTATTACCAGAGTATATCTAATTAGCACTTTTCCTTGAAAATAAGTTTTGAAACAGAAATTGGAAGAAGTAACACACAATGACAAAAAATCCAATCTATTTCTTTTCTTTAATATTGTGAAAAATTAAGTATTTTATTGAAATATATATACAACATTGAGATTTTAATGAATAATATGGTACAACTTTTCAAGAAGAATTCACATTGGGATGGCTGTACAATGGGGTCATATTATACACAATGATGAAATTTTATTCCCTGTTTTTAGCTTCAGAAACATGGGGTCATATTATACACAAGAAAATATGATGTGTGTGTGTGTGTGTGTGTATCTATATATAATAAAACACACTCATACAAAGCAGCACTGAAAAATACTTGGCAAAACTCATTTCCCAAAACCTGGCCAGCTATCAAAATTATTCTGGAAATGAACCCGAAGCTTCTTGGTCATTCTGAGACTAGTACATTCATCATGGTTGAATAGAAAGGCTTAAAATGTTAGTTCTTCATTTCAAAAATTTTAACACTTTAGTTCACTCAATAAAAGGCCCAAGAGCCACTCAAGGTAGGTGGTTAATGAGTGAGATCATTGTAATGTCAGGATTGTTGTAATTGGGAAGGAGGTTGCAAGAAGTGCATATTATGAAAATATATAAACAGATATCAGTTGATGCAAGACATGAAGAGACCAAGATTGTAGTGGTCAGAGAAGCATCCTCTCAGGAGTCTGTTTCACAAAACAACAATTCTGGGGAAGAAGCTGTCTGGGTGAAGCTTACTCTTTACCAAAAGGAATATGAAAGAAATGGGGATGGCATGGCAGGTCATCTGAGCTATGAAGGTTTGAGTTGGTGGGACAAGGCAAGAATGGAAGATTTAGATGAAAATTATGGCTGCCACCTTGTTGTTGACTATGACCAATACAAGATATCATGTATGAGGATCTCCTTAGCAGGCCTAGCATAGAAATAAACATGATATGGTGGCTGTTAATAAAGAAAGAAAGTGAAGAAAGTGTAAGGTTTCAACAATCATCATAACAGCTTTGGTTAAGTGAAGTCAAGCGTGATTACAGCATTACTTATCAGCAGGTAGGTTAGGTTTAAGGCTCCAAGTTCTCCACTCAGAATTGTCCCATGAGACAAGAGTCTAGTTAAAGTGTTGGTTTATGGATTTGGTGATATAGCAACTCTGAGTCCAATACTTAGATTAAATATAGAGTTCAGTTTGAAATTCCTTGATTGTTACCAGGATCAACAATCACCTGATGAAGGACAAGAGCGGGGGAGGGGGTAACAATGGCCAAAATGTTGTGTTAGCAAGAAAGATGAGGACAAAAGATTGCATGTAAATATAAATATTACAAGACTTGGTTGTACTTCAAATAAATATGGTTCTTTAAACCAGACAAATTTTTAAACCCTCTGGCACAAGCTTTTATTGATAATGATTGCCTTTTTCAGTAAAAATTTTATAATATCAAGCAATGCCAGTGCATGACATTTTTAAATTGAAGAAAAACGTTGCACTTGGTCAATCCAACTCTCTGAACAAGAACAGCATGAACCCAAAAGAAGAATGATTCAACTTCATTGGATGCTTTCATGCCACACGTGTTACATCAGAGTTTTCCTTCTATTTTTTTTTTTTTTTTAATCATGTTCACCCCAAGCAAGACAGTAAAGCCGCTAGGGGTTACTGGGTGTAGAAGTATTAGAAAATGGAAACATTACTCAGGAACAAGGACAAGAGAAGAGTAATCAGGACAGCAGATAATGATTGGCATTGCACTTAATTTTTAAAGATTAAAGCTGATTGGAAACCATGGAGCCGGAAGAGAGTTCCACAAGCGAGAAGTGTTAGTAAATAAACTGTTTGCATAGAATTTACGGATACATCTAACCAACTCAACTGTAAACTGGTGAGACCTTGCCATCAGTCTAGTACTGCATTTAAATTCATAAAGTCTAGGTTCCATAGCAAAGAGCCTACACTTTAACGAAGGCTAAGGAGTCTAACACTACTGGTGGGCTTACTATGCACCTTGACACCAACCGAGGTATACATATGGACACATATACATACCACTACATCATTAAAAGGTTAATTAAAATAATTAATACCTCTAGATCATTAAAAAGTATGAAATCAGAGTAGATAAAAATGTTTAAATGAAAGTAAAAGGGGAGAAAACAAATCAACTTACTGGATGGGCATGGCATACTCTGGCAATGTCTTCACAAGATGCTCCATATTCCATTGCTAAAGCGGCTTCATTGATCAGTTCTCCTGCACACTGAAATAAAAACAATAAGGCTGCCCTTTATTTCCATTCAACTGAGGCACGTCTGACACATTTGTCATTAGATAAATATTTATATTTGAGTAGATGCTCCGTCTATTTGTTAAACAGTATATTTATTTTCGTCTGATGGTCTGAATATTCAAGAAATCTTATTAAAGAAAAATATGTGCTCTGTGGATTTGAGACTGGAACTAACAATGGTTTCCACTAGTAAGCAACAGTTTCAATGAATATCCACTAAAAAATAATATTTAAAGTCATAGAATCTGTCAGATTAATAAAATAAAAATCAATTCCTTCTTTAGAAATTGTTTTGTTTACATTTAGATATGAATGTTTCAATAATCTATGATGGTAAAGATTTTGCTTAAAGGCACTATTCAACCTTGCTTGATTGGCAAAAGTTCTTTGTGGCTGAGTTGATATAAGCATGTTGCATTTAATGACAGTTTCTCCTATACTGGGTTACGTAGGTTCGAACCCTGCTGGAAAGTGTATATTTTACTTAAGATTACTTGAATATCCAGGCTGGTAGATGAAAATAAATAAATATACCATTTAATAAATAAATAAAACATCTACTTAAATACAAGTATTCACTAAAAATAATATTTAAAGTGATAAAATTTGCTGGATTAATAAATTAAGTTCATTACTTCTTTAGAAATTCCTTTGTTTATGTTTGGATAAAGAACTGAGCAGATATGAAATTTTGTGAATCTATGACAAGAAGGATTTTGTTTAAAGGCACTATTTCACCTTGCTTGATCAGCAAAAGTTCTTTGTGTCCGAGTCAGTATAAGCACGTCGGATCTAATCAGTTTCTCCTACAGGGTTTTGGGGGCACAGGTCCAAATCCTGACAGAGTGCATTTTTTTCTTAAATAAGATTTCTCGAATATTCAGGCCGGTAGATGAAAATAAATAAAATATACTGTTTGATAAATAAATGGAGCATCTACTCAAATATATGTAACCAATACAAATAACGTTTAAAGTGATAAAAAAATTGTTTGATTAATAAATAAACAATCCATTACTTCTATAAAAAATTAGATAAATAGCTTGACTTTAGTGTAAGTCCTAGCTCCAGTCCAAAAATAAAATCCATTTTCTTATACATGAATAGGGTGCTGCTCATCATATGGTAGAGTTGACTTTGCACAAGTGGATGCAAAAGAAAAAACTTGATTAAATGATTTGTTTTTTTATGACTTAGCAACCTTTTACATGTTATTTAAAGCCAGAAATTATTTTTAGATTGTAAGAATTTTTGGGAGATAATGATTTTACTAATACAAATCAGACTAATTAACCTACAGATGGGCAGTTGAATAGGTGGATTCATACCTTTCCCCAAGGATATTTGTGTGCAGATGAATATAACAAACCCAACTGGAATTGGAACTTGGCTTTCCAATTTCCAATTCTGAACCATTATTCATTACACCACCCACACATCCAAGTGTACAGGAACTAGTGTTTTAACATAATAAGGCTGTAAACCACATCACACATCCAAGCTTACAGCATCTGGAATTACCAGTCACCCATCTAGGTACTGACAAGGCTTGACATTGCTTAACTTCGGTGATCGTACAAGTTTCAACATGATATGGCTCCAAGCCCATTACACCACCCACGCATCCAAGCTTACAGCACCTGGTATTCCTAAGCAGTCACCCATCTAGGTAGAGACTAAGCTCAATGTTGCTTGACTTCAGTGACCATACGAGAACCAGTATTTCAACATGATATAGCCATAAGCTGCAAAGGAAAGAGCTGAATTATATGATCTAATGTAGTCATTAAAGTTTCCCTTTAAAAAAAACAAAAAAACCAAATATCTTTACCCTTGTCACAACAGTTATTAAATTTCCCTCCAATTTGACGTTCTAGTATGAAGTTGAATGAACCACCATCCTGGAAATAAATGTTCATTTTTTCGCAACTATGTTGCTCACTTTGCAGTTCACTTTTTTGAAACATTATTCTAATTTCTTTGCAAGCAGCAATCATCTGTTCCCCAATATTTCTTCTATTAAGCAAGACATGTTTCACTCATTGCAAAGCAAAAAACACACTGACATTTAATTTAATTCAAATATCTTTTCTTTTTTTTTTTAAATGATCAATGAATTTCTTTTGAACACAGATACTTCCAAGACAGACTTTAAACAGTAAAGCAATTTTTGTTTGATTGATTTGTGTTTTACAGCTTATCAACTTTTTACAGGTTATTTAAAGCCAGAAAATATTTTTTTTTAGATTGTAGGAATTTTTGAGGGAAAATAATGATTTGGTGATACAAGTCCTACTAATTAACCCATAGCTGAGGGGAGGAAGATGAGACAGACTCATACCTTTTCCCTAGGGTATTTGCATGTAAGTGAATATAACAAACCCAACTGGAATTGAAATCCATCTATTCATTTTCCAATTCCAAGCTGTTTTACATTACAACACTTGCACATCTACGCTTACAGCAACTGATATTCCCAAGTGGTCACCCATCTAAGTACTGACCAGGCTCGATGTTGCTTAACTTGTGATTACACAAGAACTAGTGTTTCAATGTGATATGGCCAGTAAAGCAATTTAGGATACACTTATAATAATAGTAATAATAATACACAGTAATAAAAATTGAACTATTTTGAAAAAAAGAAAATAATAATTACAAGCCTTTTTAATATTTAACTATCTTAGCATAGTGTGACACTATTAAGAAGGTGCTGGTAAATTGGGGAAAAAGCTTTCAAAATAAACTGGAAAACAAGAAAAACAATGTTTTTTTTTTCAATAAACTAAAAATATACTGATAACAAGAAAAATGAGAGAAACACCATTTTCAATAAACTGAGAGCATACTGAAAAGAAAAACAAGGAGAATGGCAGGAGAAAATGTTTGATTTCTTTTCTCTTCCCACCTCAGTGTTCAGGTGTTAACGACTAGCGTAGAAGCCATCTGTTCATAGTCAACTTAATCTTAAGTGATGATATTTTTCTTAAGTGCCTGCGCAGTAGAATAAATTACATTTTCACAACTTAGAACAGCTTAGAACAAATCTCTAGATAAAATTCTGTTAGTTGATAGGACTTGGAAAACTGGAATGGCATTGTAGTTATAATTTTCCTTCGTCTGCCTAAGATGTGATAAAATTTATTAAGAGGAATTGTCTCTATTTGTCACTTGTTGACCAAAAAGTTGGCATGGAGACGCAACAAGTAATGAATCCCATATGCAGCCAACTACACAAGGACACGATAAGAATTCCCCGCTGATGAAAATTTTGGATGATAATTGAATTTAGCACTTTGGGCCAGATCACACCTAGCCTCAGGGGACAAGTTTAATTAGAAGATAAAGAGAGAGGTAAAAGGCCCAGGTGGAATTTCAAAGAAGACAGAGGAATTGCCTGCACTGTTCAGGCGGTGATGGTGAGAGACACCCATGCGAGATGGAAGGAGTTGGGCGGATTTATATTCTGCCACCACCACCCTCCCCTTGGTCAGGCAATCAATTTTCCGACCACCTCATGCCCCGCACTGGGTTTGTGTAAGGGTCAATAAATACAGGCAAATGAAGCAAGAGACAGAACGGAGGTATTAGGAGAAGAAGGAACCATACTGATCAAATTGCAGGTTGCGAGAGAAACACGTGCCAATTGGTTCTAAACTTGCTTTGACAAACCCCACATAGCTTCTACAGAAAGAACTTATACTCCAGCCTTGTTCCAAGTCGGCCCCCAAAAAAATCACAGAATGGAAGAAATCAAACTTCAGCCTTGTACCAGTTTACCAAGAGTAGCTAGACATAGTGTCACAGGGCATTGGGGGGGTGCTGAAAATCTGCATGTTGTTAATCTAGTGAGTAGAATATTCATTGTATGAACTTTTGGATATAAAGTTGTTGTTACGCAGCTGTCTCTTACTTTGTTCCTTGTGATGTTATACTGACAAAGTTACCGGATCAGCGATGTTAAGTATAGAACTCGGCCTTTGCCCACCCTGCGATTTAAAACAAACACAACATACGGCAGGGTAGGATTGAGGATCAGAGCGATCAGCTCCAAGGCTAGTGGTAAGGATCAACCAGGAACTCGCCTGGTGACTGAAGACAGGATTGTGACATCATAATAGTACAGCAGAAAGTTAAACAAAATGTCGTGGCAATCTTTCAAATGGAGTGGATGTTTACCTTGAAAATTAGCATTTAAAATTCAATCTTTTCATGCCGGCTTGAACATAGGCCTTTAACACCATTGAGAAACAATGATCTCTGCTACAAAAAAGTTCTATCAAAGTGATATTTTTTTTAAAAAAAATCTCAGTTGTTTTTATAGCTAAATATCTGAAATATGTACTCACTGAGCCAATGATATGTGCTCCTAACAAACGATCTGTTTCCTTGTGCCCAAGAATCTTCACTAACCCATCTGTTTCATTGTTAGCTTTTGCTCGGCTGTTGGCCATCAGTGGGAATCTACCAACGTTGTATGAAACTCCCTATGGAGAGGAAAAAAAAAAAAAAAAAAAAAAAAACAATAATACAGACGGTGAAACAACTAAATACATTTTTACATGACAATGTTTCTTTTATTACTTCTTCCACTGCTAAAATTCCACAAAATGCATTTAAAAACCAAATTTTCAAGATTTGTTCATATTTTTTGATATGTCTTCAAAATTGAGAGCATTAATATTTATCAGATCACACACCAAAATTGTTTTTCTCTTAATCTCAAAGATGACATATAAAATTTAGCTTATTCTTATATAATATTATAAAAAGGTATAAATTTTATTTTTTCTTCTCATATGGACTTCTAAAAATTTGTTTTTTAGATTACAATCTTTTGTGTGATATCTTGGCACCCTCTCCAGCACAAACAGCATGAAAGATCATCTGACAATCCCTCCTACCTCGTGAGATATCTTATGATGCCCCCACCCCCGTGAGATACCTTCTCCTAACTCCACCCCAGTGAAAAAAAAAAATATATATATATATATATATATATATATATATATATATATATATTTTTAAGTGAATATTTCCTTTCATATGTTCAATTTCATTTCCACTTAAAAAATAGGAAATGAATAAGTTTTATTTTGTGGCTAATTAAATTTGAACTCTGTATAAATTAGCAAAGATTCATCTTTTCTTAACATTGCCCACTGACTTTACTACTACTCCACCATACCGCCATTTGGCTAATACAGAAAATGACTAAAGCTAATGTTTCAAACAGTAGGGAAGTAAAAAATAAAATAAGTTTTAGGAATAATTAGCAATTAAATATTACAATTATTCTAGGAATAATTGTAATTAAACTGGAATCCTTGACAAAAGCTGAAGAATCGATTGACTGATTTGTTTCTCCAGTTTCTCAAGCTTTTATCAATTATTTAAAGCTGAAATATATTTTAAGAATAACATTTTGTTTTTTGCAAGTGAATATTGTATTAACAATTTTTGGGGGATGGTAAGACAAATCTTACTATTTAACCCATAGTTGGGAGGAGAAGAATTGGATTCATACTTTTTCCAAGGGTATTTGTGCATAAGTGAATGTAACAAACCCCACTGGAATTTGAATTCTGTAATTCAACTTCTCATTCTAAGCCATTATTCATGATACCACCTGCACATCCAAGCTTACAGTATCTGGTATTCTCAAGCGGTCACGTATCTAGGTACTAACAAGGCACGACATTGCTTAACTTTGGTGATCATATGAGAAATGGGGGTTTCAACATGATATGGCTATAAGCTCATTACATCACCCACAGATCCAAGCATACAGCACCTGGTATACCCAAGCGGACACCCATCTAGGTAGTGACAAGGCTTGTCATTGCAACTTTGATATGAGAAATGGGGGTTTCAACATGATATGGCTGTAAGCCCATTACATCACCCACAGATCCAAGCATACAGCACCTGGTATTCCCCAAGGGACACCCATCTAGGTAGTGACAAGGCTTGTCATTGCTTAACTTTGGTGATCATATGAAAATGGGGTTTCAACATGATATGGCTGTAAGCCCATTACATCACCCACAGATCCAAGCATACAGCACCTGGTATTCCCAAGTGGTCACCCATCTAGGTAGTGACAAGGCTTGTCATTGCTTAACTTTGGTGATCATATGAGAAATGGGGGTTTCAACATGATATGGCTGTAAGCCCATTACATCACCCACAGATCCAAGCATACAGCACCTGGTATTCCCAAGTGGTCACCCATCTAGGTAGTGACAAGGCTTGTCATTGCTTAACTTTGGTGATCATATGAGAAATGGGGGTTTCAACATGATATGGCTGTAAGCCCATTACATCACCCACAGATCCAAGCATACAGCACCTGGTATTCCCAAGTGGTCACCCATCTAGGTATTTAACTTCAGTAATCAGACGAGAACCAGTGTTTCAACATGACATGGCCATAAGTCTAAAGGCTGAAGAATGAATCAACCAAAATGTTATGGCAACAAAAATACAAAAGAGTTCAATTGTTTAAATAAAATTTTGGAACTAAATCAGTAGAAAGGGATTGTCAGTGGTGAAGAATTAAGAAAAATATACTCAGAATCTGCTTATGATAGGCATAATTTCATGTCAGTCAAGAAGGGAAATAATTGTTGTTTAATGGCAAAAGACTTCATGTTTAAAACTCCTAAACATGTTTAATTTTTCATCTAAAAGAACATTATTTCAGAGAGCAAAGAACTTTTTAATATATAAGTCATCATTGACAGAGAGACATTCATGAAAAACATTGGATGATAAATATTGGCTCACCTCTTCTTTGAGCGCTTCTTCTGTTTTACCAATCCAGGCAACTTCTGGATGAGTGTAAACAACTGAAGGTACGCAGTTGTAATCGATATGTACAGCACCTCCACAAATGCCTTCCACGCATAAAATACCTGAGGTGGGGAGGAAAAAATAATATATAGACAATTAATACCACATTCAGAGCAGAAACAAGAATTATTATGATGATTATAATCTTGCTATAATTTACCAAATGTCTTTCATCACAAAACTCAAAGACAAAGTTATGGCCACCAGATTTTCTGCAATTACTAATTATTAATAATTTTTAGCTTTTGAAAATTCAAAAACTTTTTAAAGCTTTTAGCAACTGATTCAATTTACAATCTATATATAAAATTCTGTGACTTCTGTTAGTTCGTCCATCACAACTTCTAAAATA
This sequence comes from Acanthosepion pharaonis, assembly GCA_903632075.3. Classification (NCBI taxonomy): domain Eukaryota; kingdom Metazoa; phylum Mollusca; class Cephalopoda; order Sepiida; family Sepiidae; genus Acanthosepion; species Acanthosepion pharaonis. Next base: position 357,981 of record CAHIKZ030000696.1, on the reverse strand, counting down.
ACCATACATTGATCAATCAAAAACCAAATTTTGGGAAGAAGTGAAAACAGGTAAGGGTGTACAAAGTACAGCTGGTTTTAATTAGCACAATTTTTATTCATTTTTTTGGAAAAATTAAATGTTTTATTTAACATACAAAATACTCCCACTATTTTAAAAACATTTTAATGATTAAAATAACAAATAGTTTTTTTTTAATAAAAATGCATATTATTTTTTGCATATCTTTTCTTTAAGATTTTATATATACAAGAATCCAGATTCCAGTTCACCCTACATTTGTCAGAATTATAAACAATCACAAGGCCAAATGCTTCAAAAAGTTGGAATTTGGCTCCAGAAAGAAATATTTACATGTGCCCAGAGTAAGAAATCCTAAGAATTTATTCTTCACCGTTAAAAAGAAATAAGGAAAAAAAAAAAAAAAACATTTTCTTAAAAAAATATTGTTAATATGAAGTCCTATAAAATTAAATTAAAGAAATTATTAAACTGCAAAGTAAGATTTTTATCAAATTATTTTTCCAAACAAATCAATTTAAATTTCATTGATTGGTTTATGAAGTTGAATGAAACAGAGTTTACAAATCTCAACAAAAAATGTTAACAATAACTTCAACAATACTAAATACATGCATGTTGCCATAAAATTCTAGTAGTTAATATTACAGCATTATGAAATTAAGGTTAGATATAAGTAATCGTAGTCTATGTCATCTGGAAAAATATTAAATGTCTCATGCAAAAAATTCTAGTGCAAGTATAATGTTAAATGAACCCTTACTTTATGTCCACATAGTTAGCTCAACTGAATCCTTACCTCTCTGTTTAGCAGTTATTAAGTAGACATGAAACTAAAATTAAAAGTCAGAAACGATAGTCATGACTTTTTGTCAAAGATTTTTCTACTTATTTTGTTCCAGTCATTTGAGTAAAAAAAAAAAAAAAAAAAAAAATAGTTACATACAGAGGGCCATAAATTTCAACTTATCAATAATGTTTATTTAAACATAATTTGGTATTATGCCTGTGCTTATTGAAGCAATAAAAATTCAGTAAAAAATAAATATTTAAATATAAAAAAAAAAAGATTTTCAAAAATTGTGGGTACTTGTGAAATCCCTTCCCAATATTTAAACTGGATTTTTTATACTTTATTGTTCACCCAATACAAGGCCCAAGAGCCACTCAAGATGGAGGGTTGCTGAAAGAGGTTGTTGCATAAGCGTAAAAGGTGGAGGCAAGTGCATATTATGAGGATACAGATAACATTGTAAGATTGTAGTGGTCAAGTAAGCATCTCATCTATTCCACAAAGTGACAGTGTCCCAGTGGAACTTCCTCCTCACCAAAGGAATATGAAGGGAATAAAGATGACATTGTGTACATGTCCTGGCATTTCCTAGCTGTGAAGTTCTGAACTGGTGAACCAAAGGATTGTAGTTCATCTGAACATTTGTAGATAGAAACGGTAAAAGGCTAACAGTTTTTCACCTGTATGAACGAGGTTGTAGGGTGGAAAATAATTCATCAACCACAAGGCCATGTAATTGCTTTTGACCTCCAAGGCTAGACAGTGAAATCTGGGCAGCAGCAGCAGCACGGATACAGCAGCAATACTCTATTTTTGGTCTGATCTGACTCTTGTAAAGATAGAGAGCATGGCAATAGGCAGGAGATGGTGGTTATTTTCAAATAAGATAGGATTCAATACATTGTACAAATTTATGATCTCTTATTTATACCAAATGCTCCAGTGACACCTTCCACGGGAAACAGTTTAAAATCCTGCCTATAGAGAGAGTTTTCAGCTAATTACCTGAATTTAAAGTTAAAAAAAAAAAAAAAAAATAAGAGAATTTATTCCAATGGTATTTTAATCATCACCTAAGAATTAATTATACCGAGAATATTTACTATTTCAACAACTGAATTCAAAACTAAGGTGGTAAAAAACCTATGACTGAATAAAAGAAACAATACAACTTTCTAGTCTTAACAAAAATGGAATTAATGGAAAAATCACCTTCATCTTCTGCTTTGTGTGCCAACATGGGACCCTGGATTACATCACCAATTGCATAAATGCTACAGGAGAAGAAAAAAATGTACATTAGTTTTGCAATATATGCTACTGAATTGGAGAAAAATGAGTCTGTTTTTTTTTTTTGTTTTGTTAACAATTGTTTTCATCTTCGACCGTTATAGATCGCAGGCCTGTACAATTAAAAACTGTAAAGGGTCACATTGATCATATAAATTACAGAGTATGAGTAAGGTAGAAACAGATATACAGAGAGGAATAGTGAGAAAATTCTTTTTCTATGAAGAGTTAAAAGGATTAATTAAATACAAAGACTGAAATACCAGTTAAATAAAGTCATACTTCCACAAAACTGAATGAGTGATATAGAAAAAAGAAAGATATATATATATATATGGAAAAGATATGACAGAATGAAAAGTTTTTGTATCCAGAGTTTTGTCCTTGAGACTTCATCAGGCTAAGTTCCTTTTTACATTGGCAACAACAAAAATTTCCAGTGTCTCTTGTTCATGTGCATCAATGTAAACATAAACTTGGTCCAATGAAGTCATAAAGGATGAAATGCATTACATGAAAAATTTTCCCACTTTATCATATCTTTTCACCAAAATTGTTCTTGATATAAAATTTTATGTCATTATCCTATATTAGAGATATATATATATATATATATATATATGCACGCACGCAGGGTGCGAGGGGTAAATTGTCGCTATTATATATTTTTTAATTTCACCCATGCACATTGTTTTTGATTTTGTTGTCTGCACAGAATAGTAGAATCAGTTGGGCACTGATCTGAGAGAAAAAGAGGACCATGATGCTATTCACTCTGCCAGAAATTTGGAAACAGCATGCTGTACTGCTTGGCATTTTTGCCAGAAGCTCCATACAAACATTTCAGAGTGTTTTGGGTGTCAATCTGAGGACAGTGCAGAGGATTTGGAAATGGTTGGATGGTATATCCAGTCAACATGATGATGTCTGGAGTGATCACTAGTGATGGTGACATTATGCCTTCATTCATCTTCCCACAAGGCCTCTGACTCAACATGGAGGACTGCATTAAGTTCTTTGAGGAGTTAGTGCTGCCCTGGGTGAAAGACCCTGCATCTGACAACAGGACTCTGCACCATGCCACACAAGCAGGAGAACCCAGTCATGGCTGTCAGACAATTTCAGTGACCACATCACTCCTTACATCTGCCCACCTAACACCCCTGATGTGGGTGAAGCCGATGACAATTTCATTGAATAAATTTATTCTTTAGTACTTAAAGATATTTTTGTGTAATTTCAGTAAATATATCTGTTAAAATGAGATGTCAGTATTATTTTCATTTTTGCGTAATTTAGATGGCAATTTATACATCGCACAGTGTGTTTGTGCGCGTATATATATATATATATATATATATAGAGAGAGAGGGAGAGAACAAGAAAATTCTACAAAGAATTAAAAGTATTAGATACAAAGACAGTAAAATATTGTTTGAATAAAGTCATTCTTCCACAAAACTGAATTTTTTGTATGCCATCCGTCACCAAATTTATTCTAATGAACAGAAAAAATTTACTATTTTTAAAAACTCTAATGAACCAACACTGGGTAGAAGTTTTGCAGGCCACACTTTGTGCAGATTTGTTACAGATGTTTATTATAGACAATGTTTCAGCCAAGTAACCATTTAGTAATTTTCAGTTGTACATTATTGGTTCATATCTTGCTTGAGCTGGTGGTGTTATTTTTTTTGTCCTTGAGAGGCTGTTTTTTGCCCATACATAGATTTCACTATCTGAATCAGGGATTGAACTCACAAGCACGAGGTGACAGTAACCAACATTTACATGCACTACACCATCATCTCAGAGGACATGTGTATTTTTGGAGCCTTTTTAAATCCCATATCAGATGGTTTTATCATTTGCTCATTAGAGTAGACTCATATCACATTTAGATAATTTTGTCCTTGATTCTGAGATGAGGAATTGTCAATATACTTTGATAGCTGTATAAATTATATCTAAACTATAATCAGTTTACAAGATATTTCTCCAGCCAATTCGATAACTGAAGATGGCTGAAATATTGTCTTCATAACATCTATAAAAATCAATATTAACAATAATAATAATAGTAATATTAGAAATATAAGAGACATAAATCTTTAAGAGCCCAATGATTCAAGTGGAAACTTTTTTTTAAATCTATGTCGCTTTAGGACAGAGGCAATTATGACTCTCCATAAGTTTCTTTTCTTTATCATCTGAATTGCAATGCATTCCTAGGAAAGACAGTGGAGTGGTTTCCTGTGGCCTTCTCCACGGTATAGACTCTTCCTTCTCATAGACTGACTGCTACCCAAAGCTAGAGAGCCCAGTATACCCAATTATATAAGTAAACAAAGAGTCAAAATAGCAAAAATATACAATAGACAATCTAAATCCATGTTACTTGTACTTATCAATTCAAAGTAATAATATGCATTAACTATTTGGAAGTGAAGCAAATATTCTAAAAGGAAAGAAAAATGGAAAAGACAAAGTATTTACTTTGGTACAGAAGTTTGGAATCGGCTGTTGACTGGGATACGACCTCTGTTGTCAAGTTGAATGTTCATTGCTTCTAATCCCAAATTCTTGGTGTAAGGGCGACGACCAATGCATACTAAAAGGACATTACAATTCATCTGTAAAATAAAAAAGGCAATAAATGAATTCTCTTGGAAGTATAATAAGGTTAATCTTTAAATGATGCCATATTGCAAAGATAAAAATGTTTACAAAAAAGCTTGTTACTTCTAACAAAAATAAAGAGAGAAACAATTTGCCAGAGAGATATATAATTCAATTTCTGTACTTTTGTATTTGTAATGCAACAAAAAAGTCACATTTTGACAGTTTTTGATAGTGCAATACTGTTAAAATGTTTTTGTAGAGAAAATAAAATGGTGATGAGGGGGGGGGGTCAAAAAGTTCAGTGCTTGCTGACAGGCCAGCTGTTCTTTCTTCTTCGGTTGCTTCAAGGAAATGGATTGCATGCCTCTTTCTCAGCTGTTACACTGGGCAGTTGTGAAATAGACACCAACTCAGCCGCGCCTACTTCGACTTCCTCTTTGTCCGTCTGTCAATTCGTACATCCAGCTCTATTGCACGCAGTCTGCCAAACGACTCCCGATCCCCTCATACTGCTGGCACCCAGTTTTTTATGCTATTCTAATATGGCCAAAATTTGCATGTGTGCAAATATAGTCTTGCTTTGGACGAGATCGGCACGCATAAATTGCGTCTTCAATAGCAGCCATATTTCTTTTTGTCATCATTTTGCAGACAAGACACGTTCACAACCGTTTCGAATTCTGAGGTAAGTCATGTCTTTCGTCACAGTTTTAACTGAGAATAAAGAAATTTAAAGTTCAATGGAATTTTTAATCAAGTATAGAGTATGGCAGAAATATCTCCCATATATACCTCCCACATAATGAAAAGACCTTAGCTAGATGAAGACAACATTGCCACTAATATATTACCATTATGTAGGAATTATTTCCGGGAGGCATTTCTGCCACACCATGTATAAATTAATGAAAGTTTGTCCAAGGGAGATAACTTGGATCTATTAAATATTAATTAGGCAATTTTTTTTTTAAGTTTTCTTAAAAAAATAAAAACAATAGGCAGGGAAAAAACCCTTGACTTGTATGCAACTATAGTAGTATACCAATATTGATACTTTAATAATGATAATCATACTTAACGATAATTAGTATCACCAAGTAATTATAAATTAGAAGGGGATGACAATATATAGCAGTGGCCTCCAAAGTATGTAGTTTCTAAAGACAATGTTTAGTAAGCTATTAACTTAGGCCATTGATATTGAGAAATGTTCATCACAAAGTACTCCTTGAATGTGGCCTTGTTCAATTAGTAGCTAGAAATAGACTTGATTATTTTCTATACAAAATGTACAAATGCTATCAGATCACAGAAAAGGCTTAATATCTGGTAAAATAGGATATTCAGGAACAAAAATCAAGTGTAGAAGGTAGAAATTTAGAAAAATAGGTTGATACTTTTTGGTAAGTTACATATTAGAGCAGTGTTTCTCAAACTCTTTTACTTCCTGGCCCACTTGTAGAATAACTACAAGTTAAAATTAGTCATGAAATTTTGAAAATCGGAAGACAAAGAAGTTTCCTGGAGTCAGCCTTTATTTTGAAGACATTACCACATTTAAGTGGTACAGTTTTCATTTAAAGGGATTTATGAAGAATCTGCTATTTATTTTTTTTAGAGAAGCTGATAACAACAGATTTAAATGCAAAATGGAGAGGATTATCTACTCCTACTTAAAGATTAAGGGATTTAGCATCCAGTTTAAAATATCAAATTACAAAGACTTGACTTAGACTTTTCTCTCCATATGTGGTCAACCACGCCTGATTTTTCCACTTCCCCTCATGTTACAGCTTTCTGGCGTTCTTGAAGCCTTACCTTAAGGGGGCAGCCTATCTTCCCTTTATATTTCTTTCCGCAGCCACCCCCTGTGGTATCAGGTTGAGATCATAGACAAAGAACACCATTAGAAAATTCATAAACTTAAGGAATCAGCACATATGCTAGGCCAAAAATCTCCTGAGCCAACCAAGCATAGAAATGAATACAATATGGGAACCAGTAATAAGGAGTGCCAATAATAACAACAAAAATTGCAATATGAGTTCTGGTAAAAACATGAAATGATAACAGCAAAAAATTACAATATGAGCACTGGGAAAAAATGATTGCTGAAGACATTAGGTTTATAATACCCAAAAATTCATACACAGATGTCCTCAAGGACACATGGCATAGTGGATAAAGGCGTTACTTAGATCTAGTGACAGGACCCAAAAAGAATGTGAGTTCAATACCTGGTTAAGGCAGTGGAGAACTGACATCCATTAGATATGTGGAATTAGAACAGTCTACGAGCGAAATAAAGGGTTTGGTTTGACATTCCAACCACCTGAAGAAGGCCGGAGCATACAACGACCAAAAAGTTGTAAAAAAATATGGCGACAAAGATGAGGACAATAGTCCGAATAATGTAAATAGTGTACATAATACTTCATCTGAGAAATATAGACAGCTCAGTATTCTTTTCTTTGTTACCAAAGAAATCCTGCCCAGCTTTTGGAATGTGTCCTTGACCATCCCAATACATCTATGGATCTCAGTGTCACACTTACCATCCTCTGTCAAATATATCCCAGATATTTAAACTTCTGCGTTTGATTGATTCTAGTGTTCCCAACCTGCAAATCACATTTTGGGCTCATCCTCATACTAGGTAGTCATTTACATATCACTACATATTTTTGCTTATTTTAAACAATTTAATCGTTGTTGATTTTCAGTGCGGCCATTTTTGTGTTTTAAACTAAAACATTTTTAATATTTTTAGAAAAAATTATCTGGAACTTACAGAATCTGTATTTATTAATATCAGGTTGATTAGTTAAGTATTAACTTTGCAGTTATTTTTTTTTTTTAATTCATTTATTTATGTAGATTTATAGCATCATTATTCAGCCATCAATGTCTTTTCTCTGGCCTTGCAACTAAATCCTGTTTCATCATAAAAAAATACTCCTGTCCTTTTGAGTCAAAGAATTATTTCTTTCAAAATCTTGAAACTGTGAACAAGAAAAGGAATGCAGCATGAATCAAAATAAGTGATAGTCTAAATAACAAAAGAATACACCACATGCAGAAGAACCCCTCCCAATCACAGTCAATGAACATTTGCTGCATCAGAGTTGCAATAAGGCAGGTGTTGTTCTGCAGCAAGAATTACTGGCTAAATTCCATGCCTTAAAAAAAAATCTATCAAACAATCATTCGAACAAACCATTTGCTTACTGTAATATTACATAGTAACAGTTTGCCCAGCTGCTTGTAATAAAGTTTTCCTTTTGAATGCTAGCAAACCTAGAAAAGCCTTTTTTCCTCTAGATCCAGCTATAAATTTCTTCATTTTAGTCTCATTATTATGAGAAAGTAATTTTTTTTAACTTGTAATAATGAATTTATTAATTCATTATTACAAGTTAAAAAAATTACTTTCTTCTGCCTTAAACAAGAAATGAAAGAAATGTTTAAACACTGGCCAATTTCCATTCCCCTATGTTTGTATGAAATCCATTTTTACAAGGATTGTAAATGGCTTACTAAAGTTGACAGAAACAATAAAGAGATGAACAATTTCAGAGAAAATTTCAAGATTTCTCCAAGATTATGCAAAAGAGGGCACAGGAAACTTTTCAAATCAACTTAAAGATCAGCAAAATTCACTGAAATCAATACATGCATATTGAAATACACAGATTTTTATTTTAAATAATGAAAAATGATAACATTTCTTGTTCAGCTTTTTACTCACTTGCTATGCCTACAAAAACTGCTAGAGCTACCTGGAAGGAGTTTATAGAACTGTTGCTCATATTGACAAACTGTCACATGAGACACTGGAGACAATGTTAACAACCCCTATATTTGTGTTTTATGGCTGATGAATCTTGGGCTGAGTACAAATTACATATAGTTCAAAATAATTCTCTGATCAGGGGAATACACAGTGTCAAGCTTGCCAACAGAATTAACCTGGTGTCATTATACAAACATCTGAACATCCCTCCTCTGGATTTGCTACTGATCACCCCAAGACTACAATGGTTCGGATATGTACAATGAAACAATTCATTATTAAAACAGTGTAATGAGCTGAGCATTGAAGGAAGTCATGGCAAAGAATGAGTGAATAAAAAAACCCAAATTAACTTGAAAAAGGCATCAATAATAAAGACCTAATACAAACTATCTAATTTGTTACCTATTATGGGTGATTCCTTACTTTGCTGGATTCAGCAGTAGCAGCAACAGAAGCAATCAATCAGGTACAACCAGAAGTCCCAGAAGTCATAAAAGCCTTGACTAAGCCCTATTCAGCCTCTTTTCCACTGTTCCCTTTCAGCAGCCTCCAGCTTCAGGACCAGCTTAAAGTGCTGTTCACAACCTTTGCTGCAGAAGATACATGGTCCTATCCTAGTAGCTAGACTTCAGATTTCTCGTTCTTTGTGGGAACAGGCAAAGAAATCTCCTTTAAAGATACCTACCCAAAGGAAAGGCTACACACAACTCTTGCTGCAGAAGATTCATACCAGTCCTAGCAGTTTCACTCAGATTTCTTGTACTTCCCGTGGGAACAAACAGAGAAATCTCTCTCTATAAAACATCTACACAAGAATTTTATTAACTGGGAAACCCCACTTTTCCCCACAAAATACTACTCTTTGCACTCTATTTCAATCAGAAATAAAAGATGTTGAACAGTTATTTTGAGCCCTGGGATTTGTTCATTCCACTCTCACTGCTGCACACACACATAACCCAGAAAAATTCCTACAACCTCAAAAACTTGAATTTTAAAAAAAGACAAGACACTAGAGAATGCATTCCGGAGAAACACAGTGAAACAGTATTCCAAAACATCCAACCCAAGAATGTTGAAGAAGCAGACATGGTTAAGTGGAATTGACAAAATTCTCAAAAGCAATAAGAAGAACAGTAAAATAATACGAGACGAGATAATGCAATGGAAAGCAACTAAAGTAAAGTAAAAAGTTCACAAAACAGAAATCATGTTCACACACAAAAGGGATACAGTCAAGTGAGTAGAACCTTCTGAAATCAAGACAAGAAATAAAAAATGTGTGGGTAAAACTGAAAATTGTCCATTTTTATTGGTTAGGAAAAAAATCCCAGCATACATCTGTAGGATTTGTCTATAAATTTGTGTCGGAGAATTTTTATCAGTTATTACTCAAAATTGAAACCAACAAAGGAAAGACAATAAAACCAGTGAGTGATATATTTGTGTGAAGCCTATTTTTACAAGGATCATAAATGGCATACTCAAATTCATTGGCAATCAATACAAGCAATTTTGGTTCCTATCCTGATAGGGAATGACTGTAAAACGCTTGCCCCTCCCTAATTTATAAGCAGAAACACACAAATGCATGCTGGGATTTTTTCCTAGCCAATAAAGTAGGCCGGCTCTCGGTTTCATCTGACTCAGTCCCGGTCCGTCTTGTCTTGAAGTCAGAATGCTATGTGCGTTTGTCCAAACTTGCACTTATGCATCAACCCCAATTCTTAGTTTGTGAACTTTTTACCATATTACTATTGCTTTGCCTTGAATATATTGTTTGCTTGCTTTATATTATGTTTTTGCCCTGTTTTTTTCTTTTTCTTGTTATTGCTAACTTTGTCAATTCTGTTGGACAGTTCTGTCATTTATTTGGCATTTAACCATCGATACTCATTCCACAGGCATACAGAAATACAGATTTTTATTTAAACAAAAAATAAAATTTCTTACTTGTTCAGCTTTACCCCCTTTGGCTGCCTCAACAGAAACTGTCACTGTCCCATCAGCATTCTCGACAGCATTTGTCACCTTTGTATTAAGCTTGAATTTGAGACCTTGTTTTTGTAAAATCCGTTGCATGGTTTTGGCCATTTCCATATCAATACCCATACCGCCAATATTTCCCAAAAACTCCACCATGGTGACATTGCTTCCCAAACGGCTCCATACTGAACCCTGAAAAACAAAGTCTAATTATAAACAGAAAATATACAAAAGCATATTTAATGGGTTTTTTTATTTTCTTTTTACAATTATACAAAATCAGTTAATATGATAAAATGTTAAAAAATTATTTCACCTGGAATGTATAATAATGTAATTCATTGGGTGGCAATGGATATAACACTAATAGCTTAGATTTTCATATCAAAAACAAAGTCATTTAAGCAATGGATTTTTTTTAAAACTCGCAGAAATCGCACTTTTTTTACCAAAAATTTCGCAAAATATTAGGGGTGCGACCTAGCTGCTTGACATAAATGTAAAACAACACTACCTTATCATCATGATTTCTGAGAAATCCTGAAGAAACGATTATTAAGTCCTTCAAAAAATGTGGCATCTCATATGTCATGGATGGAACTGAAGATGAGATATTATATGAGGATTTAGATGCTTCAAGCACGGAAAAGGCCAAGAATGAGGATATGATTGCTTCAAACAAAGAGGAAGATAGTTATATCACAAGTGATGATGAGTTGAACAACTACTACGAAATGGACAATGATGAAAACTTATTAACTGATGAACAAACAAGAATGATGTTTGACGGCGATGATAGTGAAAAAGAATTCTTGGCATTCAGTTCTGAATGAATTTTAAAACTGTAACTTGATATATAAAGAGATAAACACTTTTTTCTTAATGTAACATAACATTTTCTTCTGTAGTTATTTCTTTTTTTTTTTTGTCGTGTTGACTCAATATAAAAATAATATGTGGTAAGTATAAAAATACCAGTACAACAGTTACTTGCTTTTGTTTACATGATGAGTGACGAAATGTATTTTAACTGTAAAAGTGTATTAATAATTGTAATATATAATAATAATGATAATTCTTACGTTTAAAAAGGGCTATGTAACTCCCCAGATTATAGTGCGACCTATCTGCAAGTCAACAGTAAATCATCAATTACTAATCCATAAAGTAGTGGGGGCAACCTATCCGCGAGTATATACAGTAACTGTTCTATCAGTATTTCCATGAAAAGTTTTCAGACAACTACATTCCTTAGCTCCACCAGTTCTAACCTTCATGGCTAAAACCTGCCAAGCCATTCACATTTTAGTGAACCACCTTCATTCCCTTCATATTCCATTAGTGAGATGTAAGTTCCACTCAAACAGTTTCTTCTCACTAACTGCTGCTTTGCGGAACCAATTCCCAAGAGGATGCTTCTCTGATCACTACAATTTTAATCTGTTTAAGTCTAGGGTTAGCCATTATCTTCCCCACAAATTGTACCTCTTACTCTGCATCCTTTTGCCTCAAGTGTCTCTTGGACCTTGTACAGAGTGAACATTATTGTAAAAAAACAAAAAAAAAAAAACAAAGTGCAGACACATACAACAGGACCCCTCTGTCTTTCACTGTATCCACTCTAAACAAATCATTCCCCCATGTTGTGTTTTGCTACTTGACTTGCACAGTGTGTACAAAGACAGGAAAAGACTCAGTACTTCACAAGAAATGGACAATGAAATCAACAAAGAAATGAAAACACAAATTGAATCGACAATTCGGTATTTATTCCAATTAGGCTCCCTGGTGAGCCTAGTGTTCTCTCTGGTAGGACATAAATGCTACATAAGTCATTTTTAACTCTTCTTACTTCAGCCGAGCGACTGCTACTGACTGGGTTGACGGAAGGCTTCTCTCTCTGGTTAGCCCTAATAGGGACTCTACTTATGTAAGGCTGCAACTGGAAACATCTGGTTTCCGACTAAGTACCACTTAACCCCATTTTTACTTCCACTTCACTCAAGTGGGTTGCCACTTTGAGCCCAAGACTTTAAAGACAATCTGTAAGCCATTTAAAAAAAAAAAATATTTCTGACTCTAATAACATCATTTAGGGTCCCACGTGATTTTGTGTTTGTTCAGGCAGTCATATAGGGGAAGCTATTGTGTCATACAGATGTTATTTTAGTGCATGTACCCTAAAATAAAGTTTACAGTAAAATTGAAATATTGTCAGATGTGAAATCAAAGAAAGAAAGTATGAAAGGAAGGAGGTATAAATTAATTGCTGAAATGAAGATATTCTTTGCAAGAAACATTCCTTTTCCTCTTTTGACATTATCTCTGCACAGATCTGTTATACTAATGCTCTGGTTAAGAATGGATTGATTTTTTTTATTTTATTTTTTTTTACAGTTTATCAACCTTTTGTGGATCATTTAAAGTCAAAACATATTTTGGATTGCAGGAGATTGTTTAGAGTACCCAGTATTCCCTCTTGTTATGGAAAATGCAATGTAGAAAACTCTTGATCAAAATAACAGTTTTTAGCAAATAAACTGCTGCATTGGGATTTTAACATTGATGTTTTTCATTCCACTAAAATTAATATTTCTAATTAATTAACGTATAATGGGGTAACTTGTGATAGAAGAATTAACATTAGTTACATTAGAGACAAGGAGGTATATTATATATGTAATAAATCAATATGGAGATGCGGTGAATGTTCTAGTAGCACAGATTCAGAAATCAGAGAGCCGAGTTCAAATTCAAGTTGAGCTCATTACATTCACTTACATGCAAATTCTCTTAGAAAAGGTTTCAATCCATCTCTTCTTTCCCCCCAGCTCTGGGTAAATAGCTGGACAGACTGAGTCCTATAGTCTTAGGTGGCAACCAGTCTATGAAAAGGACAACACTAAATTCAAAACTTGACAAGAGTCGTTTGGGAACCTTGTGACACACTATGTGCACTAGTTCTCTGCATTCGGATCTTCCAAAAAGTGGTTGGATGGATGTTGGATTTAACGGCATGTCAACTCTTATTTGGGTCAATTTATGCCAAAGCCTTATTAATTTATGAATTTAAGATGGTTTTGTATAAAAAGTTGAAAGGCTGTTCGGTTTCATAATCTGTATTTTTTGGGATTGCTTTTTCTTGTGACTGTTTTTGATTGCGTATTTTAATATTTACATTCATACATGCATACATATGTTTATAAACACATATACACATACATATGCACTATTTGAAAGGGTTATATTTTATTGAGGATCTTTATTTCCTTGAGAAAACTGTATATTTTTTCTGTGTCTGTATTTTTGAAAATTTCTTTTAAATCTTTTCCATTGAGATATTTTTGTCTTATTCTAGTTATGATTTTGCATTCCAATAGAATATGTTTTATTGTGATTAGGCTTTCATCTACATTTTGGTGGATTTGTCTTTTTAATATATAAAGAATGGGTTAAATATGTGTGTCCTATATGTGTTCTGGTTATGATGACTTGTTTTTTCCGAGTATTTCCAAGATTATTTCCCCATTTTCCTATTTTAGGTTTAATTTGAAATAGTTTATTTCCGGTTTGGTTTTTCCTTGAATTTTGCCATTTGTTTCTTATGTATTTATTTATTTTAGATTTTAAGTCTGTATATGGAATTTGAAGATTTTCATCAATTGTCATTTTTAAAGAAGATTTAGCAGCAGTATCTGCCTTATCTCCTCCTTGGATGCCAACATGGCTAGGAATCCAGCAGAAGATGATATTTTTGCTTTTTTCCATTGAATGTAGTTTATATAGAAGACTTTGTATTAATGGATTTTCCAGTCTTTTCCCTTTTAGGGATGTTAATACAGATAATGAATCTGAGAAAATAATATAGTTTTCTCCTTTGTTTTTTGATATGAAATTTAGTGCTAGTTTTATTGCGTAGGCTTCTGCACTGAAAATTGATGCTTCATTTGGCAAGCGTTTTTTGATAATTGTTTTTTTTGTTATTGCTGCGCTGCCTGTTTTTTCTTCATCTTTTGAGCCGTCCGTGTAAATACTTTCATATTTTTAATATTTTTCTTTTATTTTTGAAAATTTTTCAATGTATGTTGTGGGGTGTGTTTTTGATTTTGATAATTTGTTTGAACTTAATATTATGTTTGGATTTTTGATTATCCATGGTGGTATGTTTGATTGGTTGGTTTTAAGTATTTGATTAGACTGTATATTATTTTCTTGGATGATTCCTTCCATTCGGAGTCCCAAAGTTTTGATTTTATTTGTGTTAAGATTAAATTTCTCTTTGTGATTTGGTGTAAGTACACAGTTGTGTGTTGGGTTAGAAGGACAGGAAGAGAGTTTTAGATAGTATTGAGTTGCTAGTTTCTCCATTCTTAGTTGTAATGGGGGTTCATTTGCCTCTACATGTAGACTCTCTATAGGTGAGGTGGGATAGGCTCCTAGAGCTATCTGAAGGCCTTCATGGTGTATTGTGTTTATTGTTTTTAGATAAGACTTTCTAGTTGATTGGTAGACCATGCTGCCATAGTCCAGTTTGGAGCGGATCAACGTTCTATAAAGTTTAAGAAGGGTTTCTTTGCTAGCTCCCCATTCTGTATGGGCTACTGTTCGCAGTAGTTGGAGAGCTTTAAAACATTTTGTTTTTAGGTAATTGATATGTGGTCTGAAGGTCAGTTTATTGTCAAAGATCATTCCTAGAAATTTATATTGCTGAACTACTGGTATTTCTTCATTTCCTAGTTTTAGAGTTGGGTTATTGTGTAATTTTTTTTCATTTGGCAGAAGTGTACAGATTTTGTTTTTTGTTTTGATATTTTAAAACCGTTTTCGAGTGTCCATTTGTTTATTTGATGTAAGCATTGTTGAAGTTGTCTTTCTGCTGTGTTGAGGTTTCTCGATCTGTAATATATTGTAAAATCATCAACATAAAGGCTACAGTGTATTCCTGATTTGATGTTTTTATTATATCATTTATTTTATTTTGAAAAGTGTAGGGAGAGTACACTTCCCTGTGGTACTCCCTCTTCTTGCTTTTTGATAATCAGAACGTGTAGCATCTATTTGTACTTGGAAGAGTCTATCTGTTAAAAATCCTTTTACAAAGTTTGGTAGTCGACCTCTTAATCCTAGTTTATACAGATCTTTCATTATACCATGTTTCCAGGTTTGATCAAATGCTTTTTCTATATCAAAGAATATGGCTATTAGATGTTGTTTGTTTAAATTGGCCTCTCTTATGGCTGTTTCTAGTCTTATTATGTGATCTATTGTACTTCTTCCTTTATTATATCCACAT
Organism: Acanthosepion pharaonis; assembly: GCA_903632075.3. NCBI lineage: Eukaryota > Metazoa > Mollusca > Cephalopoda > Sepiida > Sepiidae > Acanthosepion > Acanthosepion pharaonis. The sequence continues at coordinate 342,180 of CAHIKZ030000696.1, read as the reverse complement.
TGATATTTTGATATGTGTTTTCCTTCTTCTAGAAACCAACTCAATCTGGCGTTGACCATTTGCTCCATTGTCTTACATAGACAGCTTGTTAATGCTATTGGTCAGTAACTTTGTGGATTGTTTCCCTCTTTTCCTTCTTTGTGTATGGGAATAATTACCGATTCTCTCCATATTTTGGGAAATTTACCAGTAGTCCAAATATTGTTAAAAATATTCAAAAGGTATTTCAGCGATTCTTGTGGTAGTTGTTTAATAAATTCATAGTGGATTTGGTCTGGGCCTACTGCTGTATTATGGGATTTTTTTATGGCTTCTATTAGTTCTGCTTTGGTGAATAGATTGTTGTAGGCTTCTGTATTTTTAGACGAAAAATTTAGTTGGTTATTTATATCTTTTTGTTTACACTTTTGTAGGTTTTGATTTTTACTCATTTTAGAGTTTTCTGCAAATGTCTCTGCCAGTAGGTTTGCTATCTCTTTTTTGCTAGTTGCTTTAGTGTTGTCCTTTTTAAGATGTATTATTGGGTATATTTGATTTTTTCCAGCTATTTTTCTCATCATTTCCCATATTGTCTTGGTTTTGGAATGTGTATTTAGGCTGTTTACATATTTTTTCCAACATTCCCTTTTGGCTTCTTTAACAATTTTCCGTGCTACTACTTTGAGTTTTTTCATTTCAATCAAATTTTGGGTTGTGGGTTCCTTTTTGAATTTTTTAATGCTGCTTCCCGGTTTCTGACTGCTTTTTTGGCAGTTTTGTCAAACCAGGGTTTAGTTTTTTATAATTATTTTGCTTTTTTTGGTATATTTTCTGAGGCAATGGTTATTAATGTTTTGGTAAAGTATTCTATCGAGTTGTCTGTGTCCTTTGACTGTATCAGTAATTGTTTACATTTATTTTTGAAACCCTCCCAGTTGGCTCTTTTCAGTTTCCATCTGACGGGGCCTATCTCAAAAAGTGGTTGGTTCTACACAAGCCTTTACAATTATAATCAAATCATATGTGTGCATAGTACTGGTTGTTTGGTTCTAAGAATCGACTGGAGAGTCCAATATAAACCAATATCATTGAAAAGCTATGTACAACTTGTTGTTTTTCCCTGCTCAGGAAATAAAAACTTCAGTTAAATTTTAATCATCAATAAATATAGGCTCAGTAACAGAATCTGTTATAGAGATGGTAAAGAATGTAGAGAAAAGTATTTTCTAAAGTTAATAAATAAGCTTTTTCAAAAAAATAACCCTCTAAGAAAGATCTTCAATAAGAAAACGATTAAGATTAGCTACTCTTGTAACAACAACCTTTATAAAATTATTAACTCACACAATAACCAAATTTTAAGGAATTTCTATGAGACCAACAACAAACTTGGTATCAAACTCTCCTGTAGTTGTAGATCAAAATATAATTGTCCAGTAGAAGGCAAATGCAAATCTACCAGGGTTATATATCAAACTTGTAGAGAAAAATAAATGATGATGAGGGGGTCAAAAAGTGCAGTGATCGCCGACAGGCCAGCTCTTTTTCTTCTTCTTCGGTTGCCTCAAAGAAATGGATTGCATGGCTCCCTTTCTCGGCTGTTACACTGGGCAGTTGTGAAACAGACACCAACTCAGCCACGCCTACTTCAACTTCCTCTTTGTCTGTGTCTGTCTGTCAATCCATACTTCTAACTCTAACACAAGCATTCTGCTGAATGATTTCTCTCCCTGTGCTGCTGGCCCCCCGCTTTTTATGCTATTCCAAGATGGCCAAAATTTGCATGTGTGCAAATATCATCTTGTCTTGGATGAGATATGCGTGCATAAATTGTGTCTTCAATAGCAGACATATTCTTTTTTTTGTCATCACTTTGCAGGCAAGACACGTTCGCACTCGTTTCAAATTCCAAGGTAAGTCATGTCTTTTGTTACAAAGAAAAAAATGATGACTTATTCTTACCAATTCCACTCCAATAACACCAGCTCCAATAATGACCATTTCTTTGGGAACTTCAGTCAAATTCAGTGCGTGGGTAGAATTGACAATGTTTTTTTTATTGACCTGCCAAAAAGAAAAATCAATTTAATGTTCATAGATATGAATAAAAGGATCAAAATTAAAAGCAGTTGAACTAGATTCAGAACTATTCAGCAAATGCTATTATAGCGTTATCTTGACTATCTGAGGAAGAATATTGTTACCATTCTCAATGGATTCTTACAGATCAGTTCCCCAAACCCAAAACTGTCATTGTTATCACATTTCAGCCTCCATCTTGTCTTTCTCAAATGTCTGCTGAATTGGGTAACTTTTAGAAATGGCAAATGAAACACCACCTTTGGTCTATGAAAATAACATTGGTGTCATTCCTTTTATCACATCTGATGTTCTTCAAGAAACTTCAGAATGGTCTATTACAATAGTCTCCATTGTTGGATAGTGTCACTATCAATGATCAACTAAGGGTGGCTGGAAAGGGAAACTCATTTCCATTAAAGTTCAATCATATTGTTCACCAAATTGTCACAAATGGATTTATAGTTAGAACCGTCTCTTAATTGTTTATACTTCAGTGCTTATTAATTTTATTGATTTTGTAAAATTCTCAATTTAATTACTGTTGGAATGGAATGTTCCACTCTCCCTATTACCTATTGTGGACTGACTATATCAGTAATATATGTAGTGTGTACAGGACATACCAGAGTCTGTCTCTCTGTCTGACTGGCTTCGGAAAGTGCTAGTTGATTCCCTGTCTTTCAGTAGTGTATTCTCTTTAACAATAAACTTCTTTCTTCTATCTACACCTGTGTTGCTGTTCCTTTCACTCGAGTACCACGTTTGTCTGTTTGTAACCTTTTTAAGGATACAACAATTACACAATAATAATTAGATGTAAATGTAATTTCATTTATTCTGGCAATATGGATAAACCAGCCTGATTCTGGAACCAAGTACACCTGTAAACATATGTTGTATATGCATTTGGACTTTACCTCAAAGAGAGTAATACTTTTCACACTTTCCTGGAGATGGCTTTATATTAATAAAGTCTGATTTTAAGATTTCTGCCATATTTTTTATTTTTTTTTTACACATTTGTTTAGAATTCCATAAATACGATATGATTAAAGCTTTCTTCTGTAAAGAACTAAATCTAATAAGAAAGTTGCAAACAGTAGTAGAGCTATCAAGAACTGCTCCATCTTCAGATGGTTAGTTAACTGCAGCTTCACAGTTGATACCTTGTAGATAAACTAAACAAAGTCAAAACATACAATAGAATTTACTTATGAAATGCAAACAAATAACATTTTAACTTTATTAGATATCATGTTACCCTGCAGTGACAATAAGCTAAAATGAAGTGTCCATCACAAATCAACTAATAAAAATGATCTTATAAATTTCTATTCTCACCATGACAAAATAAAATCCAGAATAATTATCAGATTCTATTTAAAAGAAATCTGAATTTGTAGCTCTCAATATTTATAGAGAGGAGAAATACAGAGGCAGAGAGGATGAACATTTTTGAAATGGCTACTCAGCCCCAAGAGGAGGTATATATGTCCAACAGCTACCATTCAGTCTGTGGTATCTTGGCATATTTTTTTTTCTTTTCAGTTGAAGCCATGACAGTGTGGATGATAGAGCATCATGTTTTCGCCTATGACAGTTACATGAAGAATAACAAATCTGTCACAGCAGTTCAGTATGAGTTTCAATGCCAAGTCAACATTCACCAAAATCAGGTTGTTCCCATTCATAACACAATTATACATTGGGTTCATGCACTTCATACACAAGGTATACTAATGAATAGCAGACTGGTGGGACCCCATGAATGGTACGTACCCCAGAAAACATGGAAGACATCAGACAAGCTTTGCTGTGCAGTCCAATTTGCTCTGCTCAGAGGCATGCTACTGAACTTGACATCAATAATTGTTCGGTAAGGTGTATTTTGCATGAAGAACTGCATTTCTATCTCTACTGGCTTCAGTTGAGACCAGAGGACCATGTACTGCAGCATATTGAAGCAATTTTTGAAGCAAATGACAACCTCATTTTGTTAATGAGTGATGAAGCTCATTTTCGTCTCAATGGCATGGTGTATCAACAGAATTGTTGTTATTGGGCTCTTGAAAATCTGAGAGAACTACACGAAAGACCACTGCACAGCCTCAAAAGTAACAGTTTAGTGGACAGTTGGGAAATGCTGGCGCCATTGATCCTTACTTGTTTTGGAGGCCATAATGGAAATGCTGTTACTGTGAACCAGAGGGTTTGAAACAATAAAAACATGTCCAGATTCTGTTGCTGACCAGATATGGCTTTCAAGATAATCTGAACAAGTGAATGTACATTAAGTCAAATTAGATCCATGTTTAAATGTGAAGTTCCACGTAACAGACGGTAGTTTGTCCTGTAAAGGGGTTGGGGACAGGTTCAAATTCTAACCTGTGATCAGCACTGAAACACCACACCAAAGTTAAGCAATGCCTAGATGGGTGACCGCTTAGAACTAAAAGGTGCTGTAGATGTGCTGGTGGTGTAATGTATAATGCCTCGAAATGGATGAAGCTCATTTTCATCTCAATGACATGGTGAATCAACAAAATTGTCGTTATTGGTCTCTTGAACATCCAAGAGAACTGCATGAAAAACCAGTGCACAGGCCAAAAAGTGACGGTTTGGTGCACTGTTGGGAAATTCTGGTGTCATTGGTCCTCACTTTTTTTGAAGACCATAATGGAAATGCCGTTACTGTGAACTCCAATCATTATATTGAGATGATAAACAACTTCTTTGTGCCTGAATTACAACAAAAACTTATTTCTATCCAATGTGTGTGGTTTCAACAGGATGGAGAGACAGCCCACACAACCAGACCCTCAATGGAAGTTCTTTAGTGATGGCCACATTTCCAGATTTGCTGACACTTCTTGTCCCTATCGGTCCCCTGATTTGTCCATATGTGATTATTTCTTGTGGGGAAACCTCAGGGCATGTGTGTATATCCATAAGCCCCATACATTGAATGATTTGAAGGAAGCTATTCACATGAAAGTCGCCCAAATCGACAGAGCAATGCTGGAAAAAGTGGAGGCCAACTTCCAAGAATGCCTTCAGAAATGCATCAATGAAAATGGACACCACATGAGGGATGTTGTTTTCTGTACTTCAAAAATGTCAAGTCTTCTCTACTTCAACCTGTACATCAGAAATACTTTTAATCTCCTCTAATACCCTAATTATTTCAACTTCTACATGAAACAAAAGGCTCATAAAATATTTCAAAATAGAAAAGTGGACCTTCCTAACAAACTCGGTGAATCAAAATCTATTGTTCTACCCACCAACTCTATCACAACTACAACTGAAAAGCTTAACATAAAATTTGTTACAAATCTTTCTAAAACAATAAAAGACTTAATACTAAACAAAATAATAAGCTAAAAGTTGAATGAAGAATTTACTATCACCTGTAATAATTGTCACAAGTAATATATAAGAGGAACCTCAAGGAATTTCAAAAGATTAAAGGAACACAAAAGGGATCTTTTGCAAGACAACACACTAAATGCATTAGTTGCTTACCATAATGACACTGATAATTTTGATTTAAAAGAAAGCAATTTGCTAAGACGAAAATGTATAGTAAGTGCTTTAATCATTAGATCATCCACAGTAAATTTATGTACAGGTCATAACAAAATTTGACCTTTCTTGGCAGATCTTTTATTATCACAATGTGCGATACTTAATAACAAAAGTGATGGAAACATGAACAAAAAGAAACTAAATTAAATCAGCTAGACTGTATATTCAAAGCATATATTTGAAAAACAAAAAAAAAAAAGGTTTTTAAATTTATAATTCTCAGTATCTCCTCTCCTTCATGCAAATGTGTAGCTGCATCAATATAAACATTGCTTTAATCTCAAAGGACAAAACATGTCACACAAAAACCTTTATATTTGTCATAGTTTTTATCCTGAAAATTGTTCTTGATATATAAAAATATATCAACCATGGGAAAACGATATATAAATTTTTATATATTGCTTTCCCATAGTTTGGTACTAAAACTAATAGAATGTGCAAACTCTAGGGTACTGATAAAAACTGTCAAATACATTAAGAAATGGTCTTACATCAATGCCTGGGAATGGGGTAACTTCTGAGCCTGTGGCTATGAGAATATTTTTGGTAGTGATGATCTCCTTTGAACCATCATCTTTTGTGACAGTCACTTCATTGGGTCCAGTAATTTCACCAGATCCCTTAACACGAGTTACCTAAAACAATAAAAAATATTATTGACAATAAATGGAGATTCCTTGAGAAAATCATAAAAATAATAAAACATCACATGATGTTAAAAAAAAAAAAAAAAAAATAAAGCAAAGAAAATTTTGACAGTATAGAAAATTTACCTTATTTTGTTTAAAAAGATGGGCAATGCCACCTGTGAGAGCTTTGACAACATTTGATTTTTGATTCATCATACTTGACAAATTCAAGTTGACACCTGTACCTAAATAAGCAAATACAAAAGAGAATTTAATCGTTTTTAAATGAAATTATGAAAGTTAAGCAACTGTTTACAATATAGGAACAAACTTATGTCAAAATGAAAGTCAAACTAATATTTGCAACCATTATGCAAAAAATAAAAAACAAAATCTACAAAGTAATTTATAAAAATGAACTTTGTGTTACAGTAGAAGATTGGTCAACAACCCAACATGCAGTTATAAACTGAATTTTGATTTGTAATTTTCACTGTATACGAGGGGGTGCTGAAAAGTTCTTAGACCTTTAAGTCTAGGGTCAATCCATATCTATCGCACATATCCTCATAATAGGTGTTTCTTACTTTTTCATTCCCCCTCCCTTACAACAATCTCTCTCAGAGAGCAGACTTACAATTACTGTTTAGTTTGTTATATTCACTTATGCCATTGGTTTCCAAAAGGCGTGGTGGAAGAGGATAGTAGGTGATGCAAAATGATTGAAAGACAAAGATTTAGAAACAGCTTCAAAAATTTCATATGCCAAAAATAAATATGATTTCAAAATATAAAATATTATGGATTACTTGTAATTGCATGCATGAGTCTCTGTATAAAATAGTTATAAATAATTTTTGCATTCTATCAAGTATTAAGAATATAGTAACTAGGGTCCACAAATTGGTGGAGAGAGTTATCACTGATAATGTTCTGACTTTGAATCTGTGGTTATCTCCCTTTACTCCTCTCTCTCTCTCTGGCCCTTCTTTGCCATAGGGCTGCTTGTATCTTTTCACTAGGACTTTTCTTCCCTTGGGTCAGTGTCTTCATACATGTACTTTTTATTGCATAAAATTTGGTGAGTTGTGAGCAAATTTTCATTCTGAAAATGCAGCCCAGAAAAAAAATGTTTGGGAATCACTGACTTACACACAAATAGCCAAAGGAAAGGTATGAACCCACCTTTTTTCCTCCAGCTAAGGGTTAATTAGTAAACCTTGTATAAGTAAACCATAATCTCCGAAAATATTTCTTACAACCTGAAGATATTTTGTGGCTTTAAATAACCTGTAAAGCATTGATTAAGCTGTAAAAAACAAATCAATCAATCTTACAACAATCTCACTCCATAACCTTCTACCTTGAGTGGCTCTTGGACCTTGTATTGGTTGAAGTAAAATAAAAAAATACAATGACCAAAAGCTATCAAATGTACATGCTAGTCCACATATTCACCCTCATTTCAATATGCTTGGCATGCCGTTCCTCAAGTTTCTTTCCCCCTTTCCCAAAAAAACATTCCAGTGTTTGGTCATTAAAATACTGATTTTAAAAAGTGGGTTGGTCTGAAAACTTTTCAGCACTCTCTCATAATGTCCAATCTATACATAAATATTTGTTGCGCAAAATAAATACAATGTTTTTCATTTTCTTTTGGTTCATTGATGTACCTACATAAATATTGAAAATCTTTAATTAGAGGAATTGTCTCAGTATCTAGTAATCTGTTCATGTTGCTTATTGATTAAAGCAAAATGCACACTAAAATGAAAATACTATTCATATTTACATAGATTGATTAACAACCAGAATTAGTTTCCATAGAAAACATTGAATTGTTTTCTTTTTATCTGATCCATATTTAAACCTCATCTTGTTCCAATTGTCTTTTTTTTTTCAACTGCAACTTACATTCAATGCCAAAACAAGAGAAATCTTTGAAAACTCAATTATTTTCTGTCACTATTAAAATGCATTACAAATTATTTCCTTCAGATAATTCATCATAAAATATACATTAGAATATATTTTTTAGATCTTAACATGATACAGAACCAGCAGATATTAACACGTTGACTGGCAGATGTCTATTACGAGATCTGACTTCAAATACTAACTTTATAGATTTGGTTTGGTTTATTTTTTTTTTTTTTTTTTTTTTTTTACAGCATATCAACCTCAATGGGTTATTTAATGCCGACAACATTTTTTATTGCTGGTAGTATTTTATTCAGTCAAAAATCTGGTAATATTTTTCCTTCAAAATTATATTGCTGGCAATAATTTTTTTCAAAAAAGTATTGCTGGTAATAGTTAACTATTTGCCCATAGCTGGGATTCTAATAGGTGTTATCCCCCACTTCCTTTCTTGGGTCAGGGTGGACCTCAGAACACCAGTAATTAAGTGGTGGTTCCACACTCCTCAAAACCTCCTGATCAGAGGCCTTACTGCTGGATGTAGTTTATCGTCTTACCCAGAACGCCCAACTTTATAGTAGTCAACTTAGACAATAAAACATTTTCACAAGTTGATTTATAGCCTCAACTGAAATCTTAACATTGTTTTCAAAATTGCTGTTGGCACCTACAGATGAAAACTGTATCAGAAAATGCCAAGTACAAGATAACTCGTAGTTGACAAGAGATAACTTGTAGTCAGTGTCATAATAAAAAAAATAATTTCTTAAAATTGGACAATGTGTTAAGAAATTTGAAAGTTTATAAATGTTATGGATGTAAAGACGATGATAATAATAAAAAAGAAAAGATCAGCTGACATGATGATTTCTTCCTTATGAAATACAAAGGCTTGGAGAAAGCAAAGACTGAAGGTAGAGGAAACTAAGGTCAAGGTTTTCTATCACAAACTTACCACCATTTTCAGGAACAACAATTAATGATCTCATTTAATGATTTAATACAAATCAACATTCATTAATTAAAAAATCTCCAAACATGAAAATGAAAAACCTTCATTCAAATCTGAGGGGGCATGTACATAATGCTTGACAAAAAGTCCATATATTAGAGAGAGAGAGAGAGACACACACAGACAGATACACACATGCATGCACGCGCATACACACACACATACACACACAGAGGCAGAGATGGGCTTAGAGATGGATGCATACACAAGCACAAAGACAGGTGAGCAAGTTCGCACAAAGATGGTAAGCCAGTACACAAGCAGGGGTTACAGGCAAATATGCACAAAGAGAAACACACACACATACAGAGAGATAGAAATAGAGAAACACACAAAGACATGCACAGAGAGAGATACATACAGGGAGAAACATGCACTGAGACACACAAACATAGTACCTGTCAAAAATTAAGATTATGTATGCACTTTTGCCTGGGATTAAATTGCCACTCCCCAGTCAAGATTGTATTATCTGTGTGCTCCTCAAAAAGTGTTACACACACAAACACTTAAAAGCAAAATAATGTTCATTTAACAGCTAATGATTAAATGCTAATGTCAAACTCTTCACAACATAAAGTCAATTCAACTTTAAATGAACCCAAAACACATAAGCAAATGATAAATACTTACATTCTATACCACGACTGCTGAAGTCTTTCGACGTAGCTTGATGGTAGAGATGAGAACTTTGGAGAAGAGCTTTTGATGGGATGCAGCCAACATTGAGACATGTGCCACCTAATGTTTCATATTTTTCAACATTTACTGTCTAAAATAAAATTGAAATATTAAACAGAATTTTTGTTTTAAAAAGAAAAAAAACTTCAAGAAAAGATGATTTGCTTTGTGCACAATTTGATTTATTGAATGATTAATAGATTACCTTTTTGTTATTTTTAAAATACTGTCACATTATAAACCAGGGGTGGCAAAACAGTGGCTCATGAGCCACATGTGGCCCTTTGACCTTTAATATGCAACTCTTGGAAATATGTTGGCTAAGCTCCTTTTTCCATTACAGTTAATATAAAAGGTAGTGTCAAGCTATATAATTATTCACTGGGTATGAAACGAGACAACATTAGATTAAAACACAAATTTAATGTTCATGGTTAGTAAACTGTTTAAAAAACTGCATACATGAAAAATATTATTGCATACATGCATTTCTTAATATTGTGTAACAAAATGTGTCTCCCTAATATATGAACTTTATCATATGTGGCTCTTATATTAAGCAAGTTTGGCCACCCATGTTATAAGCAATACATTACAGTTGAAAACAAATTTTTAATTTATTTTCTTTAAACTTTTCTTTCAATTATTGTACTTATTAGTTTAACATTATACTAGTAATATGACATATGTAATAATATTCATAGGCTAATGATCTTATTTTAGATACTAACTTCTTTCTAGATGTTGGTGATCATGGTTCTCTACAACTTCCATTCTTTAGTTGGTCAAAGTAATTTTTAACATTTTACCATACCTCTTTTGTCCTTGTTCTGTCATACACACACACACACAAACTCATTAAAGTAGGTTACTTGAGATTTTCACCTGCTTTTGTTACTTTCAATAGGTCTTGTGAGTGTTTAATTCTCTAAGCACTCTTTTTCCACCAGTAGTTAATAAACAACTTTTTAGAGGGCATGTAGACATTGGAGACGTTATGACTTTATTGAGCTTGAATGGGGAGGCACAGCTAAACCATTTATTTATAGTTTCTGAGGGAGAGTTTTTTCAAGGGAAACAATCATTATCATCAAAAGAAGTAATTCCTATTGGTCAATACCAAAAAGGTTTTAGAAACTTTGATAATGCAGCAAAGCTCTGTTTATAGGAAAAATAATTTCTTAAACTTTGACATAATGCTTTACATAAAAAAATGCTAAGTAAAGCCAAATTATTATGTCAAAAGCAAAAATATTTTTTTTAAATAGCTTCATTTAATAAGAATATGGATGTGTGGCCAAGTGCTTAGAGAGTTAGCATTCTGACCATGAGACTTAAGTTTGATTTATCAAGGCAGTGACTTGTTGATCAGTCTAGGATTTGATCCCATATATATATATTATATATTTATATATATATATTCAAAATTATAACATATGCACGTTATAACATTACAAAAATTGCAATTTTGTTTCAACACTATTGGTGTATTTTAAGAATAGTGTTTTTGGTTATTGGAATTTTATCTCATCTGTATCAACCCTGTGTGTGTGTGTGTTATTTTTTTAACAATTGTTTGCCAGCTGTTGATTGCAAAAGCATGAAATCCAGAGACACACTCATATCCATACAACTAAATATGTTAACTATCACTGATATTGAGCACTTTCCAAAAATTACACACACACACATATATTTTAAATATTTTATTTTTTTTGAACAGTTGTTTGCCAGGTTCTAAAAGGGGTCTTTTATTTATCAACAACAAAATTTTATATAAGAAGCTGAACAAGCATATAACTGGCTAGAATTATGCTAAATCCCCCACCTCTTTCACTTTTGCTTCTTGGGAAGTTTGAGCCTCAGAATTCAGTACATCTTACATTTAATAATGTAACAATCTGTATCTGTCCATAAGGAAATTGTCTAGGTTTTATATGCAAACAACTTTGTGTCATGACATACATTAAAATTTTTTTCCAGTGAATTTGAATTTAGTATAGGTCACTTTCAATTGCTTAATCACAGCAAAGCCCACAAGTCTATTTTTTAAAGTTTTCTTGGTATCCTTAGAAAATTAATAATCAATTTTCTAAAGCTACCAAGAAATTATATATACCTCTCATTCACCGACAGAAAATACTCAAACAGCACTACACTATCCACATACATATGGCATCTAAAAGACAGAAATATTACACCAAGAATAAGCTGGAAAATATTGAAAAAAAGCACCTGCCTACAACAACATTACAAAGAAATGCTTACTTTGCCTACACAAAAAGGTAGCAATAATTTCTCATACCCAACAAAAGAATTTACTAAACATAAGATCAGAAATAATTTCTAAATGCAGACATGAAAACAAAATACCTATTTTCAGAATTTATGACAAACATAAAAAAATACCAACCAACACTACTACTTAATCCACCATTGACCCTATAAATATGAAAAGGGAAACCACTGACACCATAACACCAATTATTTTCTAGTTCAAACTATCATCATAATAATTATAATTATTGTTATTATCATTCCACCACCATTACTACGATCACTTCTACCACTTTACAATAACTATTTGCTGCTACAATTGTTATTATCATCACCCACTCCCCCCACCATTACTATCACATCACAATTACCATTGCCGTATTAGTCCACAATTACTACGGTACCACAAGTACCTTTACCATATCAGTTCACAATTATACTTACTTCTCCCTCCCCCAGCAAAATTAATACGACCACATAAATACTAAGTATTACAAATTGGAATTTCTACCATTTACATATGCACAATCACCAAAAACAAGCAAATAACCAGCTTTAAAATAATAACAAAACAACCTTAAAAAATTAAAAATCATAGCCTTACACAGACCCCATCATACATATATATGTGTGTGTGCAAGAAAACATTATTCAGTGAACAAAATAGAAAAATGGTCTGCACATTGACAGAGCAACAAACAAAAAATATTCGCTACACAATCCAACATTGAATACAGTGACCAAATGCGTATGTATGTACGCAACGACACATGGATGCGCATATATGCCCAGTCCCATACTGTTGACATATGTTTATGTTTGTACGAGCTCCAGTGAGTGAGCGTGCATGTGTGTGTGTGTGTGTGTGTGTGTGTGTGTGTCTGCGTAAGTATGAGTGGCATTCAGATGATAATTTTTCCTCCATAAAAACACCGATATACACAACCATATATAAATCCAAAATTTAAAAATTAATCAGTTTGTCTGACAATCGCAAATAGCATGAAACCCAGGGTCACAAATCCAAATCAATATAAATATATATATATATATATATATATATATATATATATATATATATACACACACAGAGAGAGAGATAAGTGGGTTCATTGTAAGTGGAGACAGCATAACATCAACAGTTCAGAATGCACGGCTGTCAGAAGAATTTGCTAATAACTTGACATCTCACAGCTAAAACAACCAAATATAATCCATATGCTAATGATAATAACGAACCAGCTTACCTTGAGACCAAGTTGGGCAGCTTTAATAGCAGCAACATAACCCCCAGGGCCACCACCAATGACCACTAAATCATTTTCAGCTGAAAATAGAACATTTCAGACTTAGTTAAACTCAAAATTTATGAAAAAAAACAAAATTAATAAAAATATTTAAATAAAAAATTTAATAATTACTAATACAATGTAAAATAAATGTGAAATTATGAGAATTTAACATCTTTTAAGATCAGCAGAACATCTACCAAAAGTGCTCATTAACTAGAGCTATAATATTCAATACATGTTCAAAGGACTAATCTCATTGACTAACCCCAGAGTTTTGCATCAAAACAATTGTCAAGTCCAGTTTAAGAAACCTGTTGAAACTATTATCATTATTGGAAGTAGTACTAAGTGTGAGTTAGTTAACAATACAAACACTGTGGACCAACATTTCAATGTCTAGCATATACATTATATATATATATATATATATATATATATATATATATATATATATATATATATAGACACACATCCACCATAGACTTTTTTCGCTGTATTGCAGCTCATCAGTTTTTGCTAGACATCCGATCACTTCAAGCCAGGACCAAGACCTGACCGATTTGGCATCAGTCGGAGATTCTAACTCCTAGACTATCACCACCCGCAGAGAGAAAAGACTAATTTTTTAAATTTATTTTTTTCATAAACGCCCAGCGACCTAGAGGACTCAATCCATTGGGAGAGTCTTGTATTAATAATAGTAATAGTCACTGTTTACACACACATATATATATATATATATATATATATATATTGAATATATATAATATATATATATATATATTTTGAACATAAATGTACTTCAAAATGAAAAAAAAAAAAGATTTTTTTTTTTTTTCAAAAAATGACCAGAATAGTAAAACCCATTTGCAATGTGTTTTAACCCTTTTTCCTCTGCTTAAAAAAAAAAATAAATAAATAAAAAAAGCACGATTTAAAATCTTTTTAAATTATTTCAAATTTATATAAATTCTTTACTATACAGTTTTCTTCTATTAATGTAAAAAATCTAATGAATAGTAATGTGTTTCACTTACCACTGGCAGAGTACTTCCTGCTGCAGAGAGCCTGTATCACAGCCAAGTATTTTCCATTGGGGCCAGCATTATTACCAATCTGTAATAAATACAATTATATACGTTAATATTTTAAAATGGTTACATGTTTGTTATACCTATTCAAATAAACTACGCCAGATTCAGAATTAATAGCAAGTTATAGGAATCCATTTCTCAAAAAATGCTCTATTCAATTTTACAGGCAGTCTCAAATTTTAATTAATCTATACTTAGGCCTTTTGTTACAGGATGAAGTGCCCGAACTTGGATTTTTGATATAGATGAGTCTGGAATGTTTTTGAGACAAGACTGGGGTTTGTATTTTTGCCATGTGTAACTGCAATGGCATTTCCTTAGTGTGAGGCTAATTTTGACTAATAGACTATATATATTATTATGATTGATTTGTTTTCTACAGCTTAACCCTTAAGTAATCCTTTGTTACTATATATATATATATATATATATATATATATATATATATATATATATATATATATATATATATATATGCATGTGTGTGCACACAAAAGACTGTTTGGCTGTTTCACAGCTCATCAGTGTGGCTAAACATCGGATTGCTTCAAGCTGGGATCAAAACTCAACTGATTTGGCATCAGCCAGAGACTATCCCTAAGGTATTGGCACACAGAAAAGAAAGGGAACCTTTTAACGTATTATATACGCGATGTACATAAATGCCAAATTTTCTGTTTATACATTATTTTTATAGATAAATAGAAAACATATCATATTAAATAATTGTCAGACTTGATCCATTTCATATATATATATATATATATATATATATATATATATATATATATATATATATTCAAATATAAATTATGTTATCAATATGGAATTGGATCAAAATAAAAGTGTATATACACCAAAATATGTCAACTTTTATAAACTTCTCTAATTTTGGTAAAAATGTCTGAAGAATTTTCTGTCAATTATTGAAAAATAAGTTTTTTTTTGGCATAATATATTATTAGTTAAATTGATATATGCATTATTTTTCTCAACCAGATCTTAAATACAGTGTAACCCGGATATAAGAGATTTTCTCTGGTCCCAAAGTGTTCCCATACTTAGCTAAACAAAATAGACCAAACCCGGATATAAGAGAAACCCGGATATAAGAGACTTCTTCTCCGGTCCTGACAACTCTCTTATATCCGGGTTACACTGTACCATTTGTTGTAACAAATATTTTAAGGTGTCTTACAATTAATCACTATATGTATTGTCTGATATTCATTGGGCTTTGACCTCATTACATTTTTTTAATTTATTAATTTTTTACTTGAAATTTTTTTATATAATTTTATATATTATTTCATTTTTTTTTTTTTTTAAACTATTGTCCCTCCAATCACAAAAAGTATTTCAGGACGTTTTTTGTCATTTTTAAGCGAGTCATTTTCACCAGGTCGTGTTCTCCTGCTGTCTCCTTGCCAACTTGCAGAAACTTGCTTAGACCATTTTCAATGCCTCAACAATATCAGGTTCAGCCTTCTTTTATTCTACTATAATAAATTAACACTAGAGCTGATACTATTTTCTCCCCTCATAAAGGAAATTTTCTTTCCATAATCCTTCTTTATTAACTCACAGGATTAAACAGACAGGTAGTTTTGTTTGGATCTACTTATGGTGAGTTTTACTTCTGTCAAAGTTCTGATCACAAATCCTGTTATAGTATTAATCACCATATTAGGTACATTTGCTAATGGCAATTTTCCATACCATATGTACCGATTCCTTTAGCTTCTGTATCCATTCTAAAGGAGGCACAGACTTTTTCCCCTTCTATATACAAGTAATACCAACAATACCAAGCAAAACTTACTGATGACCCAAATAAGTAGCAAATGAAAGATAAAACATGTGGGACATTCTTCAGAAAGAGACAGTTACCCAGCCTACAAAATATATAAAGGTCTGCTAGTACCAACAACCAAAGGAACTTGGCAAATGGAATTAAAAAAACTTTGTATCAACAGACATTCTAATCTACAAGAGAGAATGGACAGAAAAATAGTCTATAAACTAGATTACAAGTGCAGCTAACAACAGATTGAAAATGTCACCTTCAAGCTCAGGAATAATCTCATTAAAATGTAAAGAAAAAGCAAAAGATTACAATAGTTTAAAGCAAGCTATAATTTTATTTCTTTGACAAATTTATCTCTCTCACTTTTTTTTTTTTTTTTTTTTTAATCATACCAAATTAATAACAAAAAAGAATCCAAATAAATTTATTCATTCATTTAAATATTATCAACTCAATTATGAAACAGATTTTTTCTTTATCACTTTAAACACTTAACAGTAGCTTCTTCTGTCCTGGGGAACACAGGTTCAAACCCTGCTAGAGAGTGCAAATTTTTATTTAATAAGATTTTTTGAGTATTCAGGCTGGTAGACAAATATATATATATATATATATATATATATATATACTGTTTAATAAATAGTGTGCCTACTCAAATATGATCATCCACTCATAATAATGTTTAAAGGTTTAAAGTCAATAATAAAAAATCCATCCTAAATTTTTTTTTTCTTCGACTTGTGAAAATGTGTCGCTATACAATATGACCTTAGTACTGAAAAATTTGGAGACGGCTGCTGAAAGTTAACGTCTATTCCATCATGAATTGAATACGGTTATTTAATAAGCTTAGAGGAGGCATGGTGGAGTAATGAATAGCAGCTCAGATTGAGGAGTCAGAGAGCAGAGTTCAAATTCCAGTCAAATCCATTACATTCACTTATGTGCTAATACCCTTGGGAAAAGTATGAATCCTCTTCTTCCCCGCCCCTCTAGCTATGGGTAAATAGCAAAACAGACCAGGTTCTATAGTTTTGAGTGGCAACTGGTCTAAGAGAAGGACAACTCTGAATTCAAAACCTGATCCTCCAGATTGAAGGTTTTTACAGTAGGCTAACAAGCTACTCACTTAAAAACTGGCATGCAGCCCTGTGTTCCTCAAGGAATTTAAAGGCATAATATATATAATATTTAATACGCTTTGCATCATTTGGCACAAGGCTATATTAAAAAAGAGCAATAACAGTCTACCAAAATAGCTATCTAAAATGTGTAAAACATACAATGTGACCTATGTATGGGAAAATTTGGTTTGGTTGATTTTGTTTAGCAACATGGGGTTTATTTCATGCCAAAACCTAAATATTTTGTACACAATTTTATGCCAACAACTACAGATATTTTGTACATAATTTTATACTTTCAGGGAAAACATGTTTTTTTTGGGTTTTTTTTTCAAGATACACAGTTTGTAGATAATAAAATGTATTGCTGGTAATTTTACTATAAAAATGTGTTTTTGTCATTTTTTAGTGTTGCATTCATTGTCATTTTGCTATAAAAATGTATTACTGCTCATTTCATCATAAAAATGTATTGCTGATTTTTGTTTGGAAGTTTACTATTTACCCATAGCTGGGACCCTAACAGGTGCTACCAGCCCAGGTCAGGGTGGACCTGGGAACAACAGCAATTAAGAGGTGGTTCCATGATCCTAAAAACCTTCAATTTCCCTATCAGAGGTGGGAAAGTTTGGAGACCACAGGTTTAAATGACAAAAAAAAAAAATAAATAAAAATAAAAAAAATAAACCCAAATCTATTTTATATTTTTTATAAAATGAATTTACTTGGAACAGCATAAATGCTACAAAACACTCATGATCTAGATTTAAATTTACTAACAGTGAAGTAATGGATAGCAGCTCGAATTGAGGAATCGGAGAGCCGACTTTAAATCCAGTTGAATCCATTACATTCACTTACGTGCTAATATGCTTGGAAAAGGTATGAATTCTCTTTTCCCCAACCAGCTATGGGTAAATAGCAGGACAGACTGGGTTTTATAGCCTTGGATGGCAACTGGTCTACCACAGAAAGAAATGGCAACCTACTGCAGGAAAAAAATATGTCTCATCAGTCAGATATCGAAGGATACATAATCGCCTAATCATGTATCACACATGGCACATAACTGACTGATTATCATACAAAATTACAAATGTGAGACACACAGTGAGAATCAAACCCTCTACAATATTTATAGTCTTTGAAACTATTTAGCTAACAACTGATTTATATCAAGGTAGCCCAAGAGTTTCTTAACATTTTAACCTTGTATGGACCAAGGTTACAAATGTGAGGTATTCAGTACTAATGTTACACAAGATAAGTTTAGTGACCATCACCCAACAACAAGGTGCCCTTTCTGGTCTGTATGACTGCAAAAATTTGTTTATCTGTTTAATTATTTTGACATTGTAATGTCACACACAAAACGAAAAAGGTCATGCAAAAAGGTCAACAGTCTCACCTTCATAAATGACACACAAACATTCTTCATTATAAAGTTCTTCAGAACTCTGTACACTTGGTAGCTAAACTATTTCAAAAGAACATTCAACAGCAAATCCAACACATATAGATCAAATTGATCAGTCAATATTGTTATCTTTGACCTACTGAATCCAGAAACCATTATCTTTGCTTATTTGGGGTAAATGTCATATTTTAGAATTGCTTGTATAACAAAGAAATCAGCATTGAAGAATAACAAATGGCTAGTACAAAGTTGCTCATATGAACAGCCTTATTATTCTATGTTAAAATGTATAAGACAATGGAGCCAGAACTACAGATTCAATAGATTGATTGATTGATTTGTCTTTTATGCCTTATCAACTCTTTGCAGGTTATTTAAAATCAGAAAATATTTTTAGATTGTAAAAATTTTTTTTGAGATATTAATGGTTTAGCAATACAAGTCTTTATGAATTAACCTATAGCCGGTTGGGTATAAATGTAAGAATGCTGGAAAAACAAAATAAAAAATTAAATTTTTTTTTGTCTGTTATATTTAAGTCATATTTAACGAAAGATGTTTAAAAGGTTGCTACCCATATATATATATTATATATATATATATATATATATATTGTGTGTATTTAGGCAGCATCTTTTCATTTATACACGTTTCATTAAATAATATAGACAAGTGTTGTCTATTTATTTTATGTAAATTTTTTTCGTAACATCTGATAAGTTTAATAACATTATCGTTGAACGAAGAAAGAAATTCACAATATTGATCCATATTTTTTTAATACAATCTAAGCTTTCAGCTTACTTAAGCCATTATCAAAGATGTCAATTACAACATATTAAGCAATATACGGACAAGACAGTGATGATAGTCTGTCATTGTTTACATAGATGATTTCTAAGCAACAATAAACGCTAAGATGCTAATAATTTCGCGCACGCATCTCATGACGTCACATGACCACACGAGAGTGAATTGGAGAAGTATAAAGTATGGGAAGCCGTTGGTATAAACCAATGGAAGTATAATTGTGTTTTACAAGTATTTTACGGAATTGTGTGTGGTGGCAGGCATTTGTTTAGTAATCATCTATATAAACAATGACAGACTATCATCACTGTCTTGTCCGTATATTGCTTAATATGTTGTAATTGACATCTTTGATAATGGCTTAAGTCTTAGATTGTATTAAAAAAAATATGGATTATTGTGAATTTTTCTTCGCTCAATGATAATGTTATTAAACTTATCAGATGTTATGAAAAAAATTTACATAAAATAGATAACACTTGTCTATATTATTTAATGAAACGTGTGTGTGTACATATATGTGTGTGTGTGTGTGTTCATGTAAAATTTCAGATATAACTGAAAAAAATATCTGTAAAAGGACATAGTTTGGAGTTTAGAGTTTTCCTTCTCTTGGACTGTTTGGCAAGCAGGGTAAAAGAACCCAGTTTATCCTACTATTTAAACCATAACGGGCAGGGAGATGATAAAAAACAGATACATGCATTTGCCAAGGTCACTTGTGTGAAAGGGAACACAGGAAGGCAGATTGGAATTTGAAAATTGGCTCACCAATCCCACTTTCCATGTCAATAACCACTGTACTGTCTGCACATCCTAAGTTAATCTGGTTAAGTTTAATTAAAATCTTAGATAACTTTCTGTAGAGAAGTGATAAATAAACCAATCTCACTTGCCTGTTTCTGGTGAGTTTGATCTGAACAGTGTGCATAAGAATTGTGGTCTTTTGTCAAATCAATGCTATGTACAAAACAACAGTTTAAAAATACATAATTCAAAGTCTTTGAGTAGAATGACTAATGATCTTATGAAGGATCTTTTTCTCCTGTTTTATATATCATACAGCCATTAATGTAAGACTCTTCTCATTAAGGGTCGATGTTGGTTACAATCAGTGTAGGAATAATTGCAAAACACTTCCCCAGTCCCCAATTTATAGGCAAAAAACACACAAATGCATGCTGGGATTTCTTCCTAGCCAATAAAACAGGCCAGTTCTCAGTTTCATATGACTCAGTCCAAGTCTTGAAGTCAGAATGCTACATTCACTTGTCCAAACTTACTCTTGTGAGTCACCTCAATTCTTACAATATCTGTCTGTATTTCTGAGAGGAGATATTGTAACAGACATAAATACAATATGAGAACCTGTAATACAGAGTGCTAGTGAAAAACAATAACAACAAATTGTAATATGAGCTCTGTTAAAAATGATTTATAAGTCTCAAAAATTCATATACTGATATCCCCAATGACATATGGATAAAAGTGTTGGTTGAAGTAATCCAGTGACTTGACACAAAGAGTTGTGAGTTCAATACCTGGCCACAGCAGAAATGAACAAAAACTTGGAGTTTGAGTTACTAAAGGGAAAATAACAAACTGTGATATCCACAAGAGGCATGGCAAGTAGAATTAGAACACTACCTTGGTGAATGAAATAAAGGGTTTGGTTCAAAATTCCACTCACCTGAAGAAGGCAGGAGCATACAACGGCCAAAACATTGTTAATATGAAAAAGATGAGGATAACAGTCCAAATAGTGTGACTAGTCCCAATTTTATTTTGTGAATTTTTTGCCATATTACTGATATTACTGTTAATTTGCCTTGCATAAATAATTGTCAGACTTAATCGATTTCATTATATATATATATATATATATATATATATAGCTAAAGAGAAAAAATTCTAAAACACTATATAACAAATTTAGTATCAGGGATAAGGAAATTGAATATAAAATAGGCTATACAAGGTTAGTTTCACCCAACACCACAAGATGCTACAAAAGCAAAACACCAACCTAAGAAATCAAGTTGGGCTTTTAAAATGGACTTGTCAGATCAAGACTTTCATATGGATGTCAAGCATGGTGCCCAACCATCCAAAATTGTCTGTCAACTATATGCATCCACTTTCTCAGATCAATGATTACGGTCTTGGATATAACCATCCTTATATATATATATATAGTTGCCTTGATATTAACTGAAGAATAAAATTCCTGCATAATACAAAAGATATATTTAAAACAAGGTCATGAGATTTAAAACAATCTGCATTTTAATTTTAGATCAAATTATTAAAATGTATTCAGTTACTTAGTTGTTAATTACACACATTAATTAATTAATTAGGGTGTATGGTCTAAAGCTTCTTTTGTTAGTAAAGAACAATAGAATAGAACATTACTCACTTTTTCAGTATTGCTAAATTTAACATTTCTACATTTGAAACACTAATTTACATCACTCACATTCTTAAACATTTTTTTTAAGTAGTCTCATATTCTGAATTCAGTGTTTTCTTTTTGTAGAGAAGTCAAAACAGAGTGATTTTTCATGCTTCTGTGAACTTTTTAGACCAAAATATTTTCTATTTATATTGACTGGACTGCTGTCCTCATCTTTATTGCTATATTCACAACATTTTGTCCATTGTATGCTCCAGACTTCTTCAGGTGATATTAGCTAGAATTTTGAACCAAACCTGTTATTTAATCCAAGGAAGTAGATTGTTCTAATTCCACAATGCCAAGCCTTTGGATATCTCAGTTTCAGTTATCTCCCTTTAGTAACTCAACTCTCCAAGTTTTTGTTCACCTCTGCTGTGGCCAGGGATTGAACTCACAACTGCTTGAATCAAATCACTTTTAAGATCTCTCAACCAATTCTTTTATCTACTAACAAAATATTTTCCCCCATGTAAATCAAAATATAACTGTGTATTTTTCTTTAAAATTTCAATTCTTAGTAAATTTTGAAGCCACAAAAATCAATTCACATACAACTTTACCTACATAATCTTTGTTAAAATATAAATAAACTGCAGTTTTAAATTGGACAATTACTGCAAGTTTATTTATTACATTAATAGTAAGTAACGCCACAGAAAAGCAATACCTAAAGTTTAAAATAAATTTTTAAAAATGAAAAATCTTTGACACTTTTATTTTACTTTTAATTTAAAGCTAATACCTTAAATTTAATATTTCCAAGGAGTAAAATACTGAGTTGTATTTCAAAATAAATCTAAATTAACTGGAAAGAAGTTTTTGTTTTGAAATCACTAGTGCCATTTTTAGCCATCTGTCAGTACAATTATAATTTTTTTATTAAAAAAAATCTTTCAAAAATAAAATATGCTTTCCTGAAATTTTACTTGAAGAATATTAGCAGATTTAAAGTTTAATTAATCTTATTTAAAATAAATATTATAGTTTAAAATATCACAGAAATGCATTTTTAACTCACAGTGGTAGCTGTTTATTTAACATGTTGACAGCTTGACTGACTGAGAAAAGTTCATTTTTTTTTTTTTTTTTTATGGTGGACATATCTAAAAATTACTTGAGGAATGTAACATAAGTGCCTTATTATTTAATTTTTAACTACCCAGTAATCTTAAAAATTTAGGGAAATATTCCCTGTAACCTAATGTTTTATTGACGGTTGTGGTACTTTGGTTTTAAATTTACTATAGTTATTGTTATAGCTATTTTCTGATAATGTAATGTATGAACATCTGTATTTACAAAAATTGTCAAAGAAAAAAAAAATTCAAAAAATACTGGACAGGATAGTAATCTTTTCTATTCATGATTAGCAAATATAATTCTTATTTAATAATATCGCCTAATTGGTACAAATTTAGACAGAATTTTAAAACTTTATAAATTATTCTAATTAAATTTTTTAAAAATGAAAACAATTCTTGTAGAAATAAATTATTCATAAAACAAGTGTCGTTTCTTAAGACAATAGTGTCTATAATATATTCTTATTCATAAAAGCGATTAAAAGCTTTTTTAATTAAATAATGTCTTAGTCTTATTGCATTTTTTTATTTTATGATTCAGAGCAGATTTTCTCTAACTGGTGATCATGTTTTACAAAAAAAAAAAAAAAAAAAAAAAAAATGACTTAAATTCTCCAAGGAGTTCTGCTTGTAACTAATATTAACATTAAGCAGTACCAAAATTTCTTGAAATTTCATAAAATTAAATAAGCGAGAGGTAAACAGATGTAAAATAAAAAATATTTTCACCAAGATTTTCTAAAGAGGAAACATTTCTAAAATAATTTCATTTATTTGTAAATAAGTCTTGAAAGTTTCATTAAAATCCAACAATTATTTGATTTTTGCAAGAATTTCCAAATCAATGTATTTTTCACTACAAAAAAAAGACGCTAAAATTTCCTATAGTAATCTTTGGTTCCCCTGCTGATGCAAGAAAAACAAAATTTTTAATCAAAATTTTGAGCATTCTAAAAAAAAAAGATTAAAAATTTAATAATCCAAAATTCTTTAGTCTTTGCTCTTAATAATAACAAGATTTTGTCAATAAAACTGTGTTTTTATTAAGTTTGGGGTATTTTAGATTAATTTTTAGGCACTTGTTGATATCATATTTTAACAATTATTAAAAATTAACAAACAATTAAAAAAAATTGACTATATAACTAAAACACATTTAAAAAATGTTTTAAAATTTTTCATTTAAAATGTCAGTCCCCTTTCCTTCATGTGCATTGTAGTTACATTAACATAAACGTCACTTTAAGTCAAATGAAGACCCAAAGACATGAAAAATATTCTTCCACTTTGTCAGATTTTCCAAGGAAAAAAAATGATAATTCTTAATTCACCAATAAATTTTATCATTAAAATCTTTTTCTTTAAAAAAAAAAAAAAAAAAAAACTTTAGAGAAACCAGTCTTTGAAATCATAGAAAGTGGTACAGACAATTGAAATTTCTAAGACATAATGTAATGAGGAAAGAGAGCCTGGAGAATTTAACACTCACAAGACATTGAACTGAAGGTAAGAGGGAGCAGCAAAAAAAAACTGCAAATAGCCTACCGAATGTGCATGTGGATGGCAAAGAAATGACAATAATAAAGAAAGAGTTAATAATTTAGTTGCTTAGAGCTACTAAGGACAGGAAGTTGTGGAGAGCAAGATCCTCTAAATCCTGACGGGATACGGAAAATAAGAGATGAGCCTTGCCCTTGTAGACAATTTTTTTATTGAAAGAATAAATCAATCAGGTTAAAAATTTTTTCAAACATTTCGCATTTCACATGAAATTTCATTTGTTGTCATAATCCATATATAATTTTTTTTTATTGCTGAATGACAAGGCATAACCTTTTTGCGTTTTAAAATGATTAATTATTATTTGATTTTATTTTTAAAAAGTATCTTTTTCTTATGGGAAAGATGGTTATTATTATCAAAGAAGTTTTTTTGCATTTGTTTTTTATTCACACAAACGAAAATTCACATTTTCAATTTTTGGATATCGTCATCTTTTCAGAAAAATAAAATTTCAGGATAACCTGTCCCAAATTAAAAAAAAAAAAAAAAAGCATTGACTATTGAAATTCGCAAAATGATTCAATGCACGATTTTCATTTATTTTTATTTTAAGAGAAAGAAGAGCTCAAGAATTTTGAACTTAAAATTTGATCTGAAGAAGAAAAAAAAATTTTTTTCTTTTCAAAAGAGAAACAGGAAAATCTTTTTCGCAATAAACCAAAGAATGGAGATTAAAAAAAAAAAAAAAAAACTTGATTCACATTGTAAAAATATTCTGTTTCTTTTTATTTATGAGATAATAAATAAATAACTTAAAAATGATGAATAAAAAAAAAATAGTTGAGTTCAGGAGGGGATCAATTTCTGAATGACTGCCAAACATTTTTAAAAAAAAAGCCCAACACGATTGAAATCAAGGTCGGGTTTTTTGTCCCATTTATTATTATTATATTATTTAATATTTATTATTTTTCTGGTAATCAATTTCTAAATTTAAAGACCAAGGTTGGATCTTTAAATTTACAAATTGTCAGGAATCTTTTATTATTGGAAATAAAATTAGAGATCAGATCAAAAATTTAAAAGCGTAATGAATGATTTCTAAGAAAAAAAAATCTCTGATGAAAATAGTTTAACCCAAAATGTTAAGCATCTAAAAAGACTATTAATTATTAATTTATTACTTAACCAGAAAAAAGGACATGACACACAAGGTCATGGAAATGTTTTTATTTAGATGGATTTTTCTCCTCCAAAAATGCAACCTTGAACTTAAAAAGATCAGATATTTTAGATTAGAACAAGTAATATTGCTTGGTGAAAAGTTAAACTGCATATTTATAAGGGTAATTATTATAATTAACGATTATAATAAGGGAACAAATTAACAATTAAGAATTTCCCTCTGCAATTAAAATTAAAAAGGAAAAGGATTTCAAACAAAATGTCATACTCAAAGTTAGCACAACAACTATTTTAATTTGATACAATTTTAAAATAAAAAGTGGAAAATACTTTTGTTATTTTTTTAAAATATTATATAACAATCAACAACAAAACAGGGTTAAGAAATATAACATCAAATCTACGGACATAATATAAGGGGATCATTTTGTAATAAAAACGTATTAGTAAAATGAACCCCCAGTTTGTGGCCAGCAAAGAGTGGGCACCGCGTGACAGTTATTTAGACGTTTGATCGAAATAGTGAAATTAATGCACAAATACCAACAGAGCCGAATTAAATTGAGGGACTTTTAGAGAGCCCAAAAGGGCTGATATTTTCGAAACCTACCTGGATAAATCTCGAAATATTGCGGACTGACAACATGACGTGAAGGTCATGCAAAACCCAAGCCTTCTCAAAGTGACGGTGTTACTGTTAACAGCCGCAGATACGCACCTTTTCGGGTTTAGTTACGTCTGGCACATAAGCGGGGGAGAACACGCTTGCGTTGATTAGAGTTTTAAAAATATCCGCGTCTAAGGGAAATAACTCATATTGCATTTTTCTTAAGCAGCATCAATATACAAAGAACTTAAAACGATTACTACGTTACTTATTTTAGTGCATCATTTTTACTTACAATTATTGCTACGTGACGCAAGCAATAGTCAGTGCATTATTTACTTAAATAAATTAGCCGTATCTAATATACAACTGTAACTTATATTATTGCCAACTAAAACTTTTACATTTACATAAGTAGCAGAATAATCATTCTAAGATGTTTAATTGAAATAAGTGCTGTGTAGTTTACAGTATTAAGCTACTGAATTTTGGCCTAAGACTACAAGCACAGGAACACACAGTAAAAGCTTCACATTAATGATCTACAGGTTTGATTCCTGTTGAGATGCACATTGTCTTCAACAAAACTTCTTTATCTCTCGGCTGGGTGACATTAATTTCACTGTTGAAAAGAAGTCAACTCAAACATGTCTACCCAATAAATATGTTTATAGTAATACATACATACATACATACATACATATATATATATATATATATATATATATATATATATATATATATATATATATATATATAGTTATTTAATAATTGTAATTGATTAGATCCAATATAAGCCCTAAGCACCCAATGTGGACTAAACACACTACTCTGTAGTAAAGATATGTAAGACAAGTTTGATAAACATTATAACATCGGCAAGTGTCTGCATGTTCACTCTATCCAAGGTCCAAAAGAGTTACTAAACAAAGTTGTTATATGGATATATGTGAAGGAAGTAAATGCAGATTATGAGGATAGAAAATGGTTGACTTTAGACTTGAAGTGGTTAAAATTGTTGTGATCGGTGTAACATTCTCTTGAGAGTCTGTTCCACAAACAACACCTTTCTGACCAAAGTTAAATTAGGTCTCATTTGAATACACATGGAGACTTACCAGACCCTATTCATAACATATAACAGCATCATCTACATGCAAAAAAGGCTAAAAATAATGGAAGCCTTATTAATAAAAACAAAAAAGGCAACATTCAATGATATCAACTATGAACATGAACACAATATCTTGACTGTGTTTTGAAAATGAAAACATTATATAAATACATACATACAACAAACTATTTCTTGCTAACAGTTAATATATTTTAACCTTGAAAATGGCTAAATGTATTGCCAAAAGCACTCAGAAAAAAAGAATAATTGGATAGTTTTTAGATAATTAATCAATCGAAAAGAAAAAATTATTAGATCACATGAGAAATTGTATAAAAAACTAAATCAAAGCAACTTGTCTGTCATATTCAATGAATGTGCTTGAAAGAAGGATTTCTGCCTAAACACACACACAGATACACACACACACACACACACACACACATATAATGTCATTCACATACAGGCCTGTTTCGCTGTATCACAGCTCATCAGTGCAGTTAGACATATATATATATATATTTAACTGGACAGCTCCACTGTCTTAACAGTAAGCTATTAATATTAATATTTAAATTTTACAATGATCAGTTTTCAGTCAGTAACTGAAGATTGTGCATGAAACCCAGAACAGTACCAATTATTTTACATTGAACATTTTATTACCACTAGCACTCATTCTTCAATATGTTACATATATATATATATATATATATATAAATATATATTTTTTTTTTTTTTGGTAAATGTATATATATATATATATACCCAAGTATATAATTGGTATATACGGAATGAATTCCAATAACCAACAATTACTATTCTTAAAAAAGAGTGCTCAATACAAAGTAGAGCAGATATAATTATTTTTATAAAAAAAAATTATAACATAAGTATGTTATAAAATCACTACAAAAAATAGCCATTTTGTTTCAACACACTCTGTGTCTTATCAAGTGATGATGTTGAAAATAAAATATTTTTTTTTATTTGTTATAATTTTTTTTTATAAAAATAATTATATATATATATATATATATATATATTATATATATATATTGTGACATAGAATCTCCAATTATATATAAAAAATGTCCTAAATAATTGATGTACAAACATTGACAGAAATCAAGTTTTAGATAAATTATTAAAGGTTTATTTACAAAAATACATTAAATACGATAGTTGTGAAAAAACGCATTCAAAAGATTTAATAAGTAAAAAAAAGAATAAAAGGGTAAAAGAAAGATAATATATATATATATATATATTGTGACATAGAATCTCTAATTATATATAAAAAAAAGTCCTAAATAATTGATGGGCAAACATTTACCAAAAAGAAAAATAAATATATCTTGGATATCCTGAGAAGAGTTAAAAGAAAGAGAAAGATAAAGAAAGACAAGAACACAAAGGTTCCTGAGGAAAGAGAAAGGAAAAGATACCCAACTTTTTATTTAAAATAAATAATAATGATAATAATTAGAGCAAAATAAGGAAAGAACAAACTACTCAAAAACTAAGTAATCACCATTAACATTTTTACACCTTTGCTCTGATTGATTTATATGTATATGTCTGTCCTGAATCTTTAACAAGAATATTGAAATCTTCTTCCTATAATATATTTTGCTATTATCTTTCTTTTACCCTTTTATTTTTTTTTTTTACTTATTCAATCTTTTGAATGCGTTTTTTTGACAACTATCATATTTAATGTATTTTTGTAAATAAACCTTTAATAATTTATATAAAACTTGATTTCTGTTACTGTCATTCATTGGATATGGTTTATCGGTCAGGTTCATCTGTGAGGAAGACCTGAAGTAGATGACCCAAAATATACTTTAGGTTTAAAAATTGATTCCTTAAATTTGCCTGAAGACGGTCATGAGACCAGAAACCCGTGTAGCAATTATAACCAAAAATGTTAGCAGTTTCTCTCTTTTTTTAAAATACACTTTTTTCTCTCATTGGAACAATTATAACCTTTTTCCTATATATATATATATATATATATGTGTGTGTGTGTGTGTGTGTGTGTGTGTGTGTGTGTGTGTGAAATAAAACCTTATTTCCAACACAATTACATACATACATACATACATACCATTTTAACATGCTCACACTTTTTTCTACTCAATAACAGACAATATTAAAAACCTGACCCCAAAATTCCACAATCCAATACACACCGCTTAAATCAAAGTATCTATTGGTTAGTACTTAACATGACCATGTGAAATATTTGACCAATCAGAGAAAGCTAAAACCCTATTTTTCTCTAGCCTACTTCCGGGAAAAAATTCTTATAAAAACCACAGATTTCGACTTTCAGAGAGCAGAGATGCAATTGTCTCCTAGCCATTCAAGATGTGACTACATAGATTTTTTTCTACCCCCACAGCACATGCTGAAACATGTGTTGGCAACTTCAAATGAATCAACTACAACAGCAGCAGCTTGGGCATTCAGTGAAATAAATAATGGGAATAATCAAAATTAATTGCAAAAGTCACAAGTGAAATAAAAATAATTGTTTGTATAGAAAGTAAGGACCTACGTTCATCAAATTGTTATTAAATTAAGTGGCAGCAGAAGAATTATTGTTGAACTTTTTGAATTTTTTTTTGAATTATTGTTTGAAGCTTAAATATTAATGCAATACTATATGTGATAGGGCAGCTTTTAAGGTAGTTATTAATAATTACCATTTCTCTGTCTCTTGATATTAAGTTCTGGAATAAAAAGTGGAGTTATAAATGATCATTTATGAGAGTAAGTTAAAAATTATTCACACTTTTGCCATAACATATCTTTAGGTTTGTCACACTGCCTTGTGCTCATGTGTGCTTATAATTGGTACTGTTGTAGTCACGTTATTTGAGCTTGATTGTGCCAGTTTTTTTGCTGCTGTTACAGTGTGAACATGGTTGCTCCACTAGCAGTGTGCACCAACAAAGAACAAAGAGCAGTGGTCCAATTTGTCTGGTCAAAAGGTGTATCAGGGGCTGAAATTCATCAGAGGCTTTTAACACTATATAGTGACAGTGCACTACTGCACAGAAGTGTGTATGAGTGAATCAAGAAGTTTAAAAGTGTCCAAACAAGTGTGATGCATGAAAAAAGAGCAGGATGCCTGTCAACCTCCACTACTGAGGAGATGATTCAGCCAACTTGGGAGATGGTAATGGCAAACTAGTGGGTTATCATTGATGAAGTAGCATATTCTTTGCAGATTCAGATCACTGCTCTTTGTTCCTTCTTGGTGCACACTAATAGTGGAGCGGTCATGTTTGCACTGTAATAGCAGCAAGAAAACTGATGTGATCAAGTTCAAACTTTGATCATGTGACCACAATAGTACAAATTATAAGCGCACATAAGCAGAATGTAGTATCACAAACCTAAAGATATGTTATGGCGAAAGGGCAGATAATTTTTGACTTACCATCATAGATGTGGACATGAAATAAATTTTTAAGTAATAGTTTTAAAAAGTAAAAGTACTTTTGCAACAGCCAAAATATTTATATAGCATTTTCTTGATGCCCTGTAAATTTTCTTCATAATTAATTAAGGTCTCTGTATTTCTTAAACAGTTTTTTGCATGTGTGACTGCGTGGCCGAGTGGTTAGAACTTCATGTTATCAACCTAAAGGAGACGATCACAGGATGAGTCACCTTTGGAAAGTTCCTAAAAAGCAAAATACAGATATAATCAAGCCTTGTGAGTGAAATTGGGTTGACAGAATTGTTTATTTTCTACATTTTGTATTTTATATTATCTTTCATGTTATTTAATAAATGTATTTGTTATGAATAATCAAGAGTGGTCTCCCTTGTTTTGTTACTCTCCTCTTTCGTAAAGCCTACATCTGCATACTTTTGTCATTACAGTATTATTTTTTTCAAATTTCACAGCAGTGTAGTGTCTTCTGTTTTTTTTTTGTTTGTGTCATTCTTAATACTTGGAATAAGAGATTTGACATTCTCTCTTCTCCTTCACTCCAAAAAAAATCCTTTTAAGTGCTCTGTTTTATCTTTATAGTCAATCAGTCAGTCAGTTATGTGCTATACATGATACACGCTTAGGCAATCATCTCTCTTTCAATACATGACTGACGAGGCAGATTTTTTCCCACAGTAGGTTACCATTTCTTTCTGCAGTAGACCAGTTACCATCCAAGGCTATAGAACCCAGTCTGTCCTGATATTTACCTATAGCTGGTAGGTGAGGGGAGAAGATGAGGATTCATACCTGTCGTAAGGGTATTAGCACATAAGGGAATGTGATGGATTTGACTGGAATTCGAACTCAGCTCTCTGATTCCTCAATCCGAGCCACTATTCATTACTCCACTGTGCCTCCTCTTTATAGTACGAACAGTAATTATTGAATCTATATGCTTTAATCAACAGAAAGTGGGTGTTTTATTTGATTCTAGAAATATATGTGTATATCTGAAAACCTTAACATGGGTTGACTCAAGGTTTGTGAGTGGGATTGGGTCAATTGGTATTTCCCAACCTTTTTCAACCAGTATTCCCTTTGGACACAAACGTTTTTGTCAGTGCCTCCACTGAGAAATTAAATTTTGAATATTATACTGAATTCATTTTTCATGGCAAGATAACACTTAGGTATTAGTGCAAAAATAATAATTTTAATATTGTTTTCATTTTTATTTAAATGCCAAAGATTAAAATCCAAAAAAAAAAAATTTTATTTGATAGCTTATCTCAATGTTTTCAATGCAATGGTTGACTTTGATGATTACTGGCTAAGCCTCTTACTCTAGGTTCCATGCTGCTTAGAAGGAATCATGGATCTTGCTTTTTAATTTGAAGGCAGTTTCTTTGTTTAGTAAAAAGTTGTGTAATTACGTTGAAACCACATTCAGCAATATAGGAAGTTGGGAAAGCAATGAAGAAAAGATTGATAGCTTCCCACAGCTCTAGATATCTTTCTGAAATTTCCTTTCATAGACAATATTGAATAATTTTTGAATATTTAAAAAAGAAAAAGGATAAATACCTTCCGCCACCCCCTGAGTATGTTCACCACCTACAAATGAAATAAAAACTCCCAGTGACCTCTTTCAACATAACAAAACCCATAAGAGGGTGATAGTGGCCATGATGAGAAACACTGGCATAGATGGAACTGTTTGAAAGCCATTAATGGTTATGCCATCAAGAAGTCACATGTCATCGAGACTTAAGGTTTGAGTATATTGACCTTTTTCTAACTGTTGATTATGCCAGATTATGCCTTCTCTCTCAAAAACTGTAACTAAAGTTCAATCAACATAGTTGCAGTACAAACCACAAGTGGGCTCTCAGGGTGTTGAACAAATGCAAATGTAACATCTGCAACTTATTGTTTATTGGAACAGTTGGCAAAACATCAGCTAATTGCCAATTAATTCAAACTTTATAAAATGGTAAATAATAAGGATTTCCTTATAGTTGGTTTGCATGTTTTATTAATTTAGTAAATTTTTATAAATTTATGAGTTGATACTTTACATACATACAAACTTTAAAACAGCTCATGATCTGAGATAATAATAGACATTCACTGTCTGTTATATTTAACAATATATATTTAAATAATGATCTGCTGCCCCAATGCACTATATATATATATATATATATATATATATGAAGAAATATACTCTTAAGGTGTGCTATATTTATGGGATAAAGTACTCAATATCAGAGATAGAGTGTGTGTAAATATAAAAGTGAACATTGAAGTCAACTCTTAGAGGTGACAGGCTGATTTATGCTAGACGTAATAGTCAGGCTATGTGTGTTGTTTTTTTTTCTCAGCTATTTATATATATAGGTCAGTGGTGCATTGTGGGTAGTCTATTTTGGCAGTTATTTTGCCAGAAGTCATTTATTTGTTGTTATTTTTTAAATGACTTCCGGTAAAATAACCACCAAAATAGACTACTGACAATGCACCACTGACCCGTATATATAAATAGCCAAAAAAACAAAACACTAAACATGGCCTGATGATTGCGTCCAGCTTGAAACAGCCTGTCGCCTCTAAGTGTTGACTTCAATGTTCCCTTTTATATATATATATATAATATGTGTGAAATAATTTATTTCATTGCCTTAGCTTTAATTGTATTAGTTTTTAGGATGTTGTAAATATAAAATTATTCTTGTAAATAAACCATCTAATAAATAGTGTTTAATATTTTTGTTGTAAATTCTCAAGAACAAAAAAAGAAATATAAATTCATTTTCATCATATGTTTATGTTTGATTCAAATTCTAATCATTGCTTAGTATTATGAATGGCACAAATGAAAAAACACAGAACTCTTACTCTGGTGTTAAATTTGAAAAAAATTTATATTATTAAATGACATGAAATGCCATAATAATATAGAATACAACATTTATGAAACAAACTTGCTCAAAATTTTCCTTTGTGCACCAAACACTTAAGTAAGATAACAAATTCTAATTACAATTCTGTTGGACTCATAAAAACAATTATTATTATTTTCAACAAAATATTCACTTAGTTCCATTTATTCAACTGTCAAAAGGAGTTGAGAAGGTTGACAATTCACTGGGTTTCTGGTTTGTTTATTTTTTAGACAAATTGAGATTCAAAATTGAGATAAAAATTGAATTTTTATAAGTACAATATTAGGGTTAATACCTCAGATATTTGTAACAAGCTTTCGCAAATGACAATAGAAAGATAATTGTATATCTCTCTAAATCTGAAAAATCTTTCTCTTTCTTTCATCTTCTTTTTCTTCCCTTTCATTGTCATTGTTTTCAACTTAGTTTTCCTTACAGTATTTACATTAGTCGGAATATTGTCCTCATATTTGTCGCCATATTTGTCACAATGTTTCGGCCGTTGTACGCTCCGGCCTTCTTCAGGTGGTTGGAATTTTGAACTGAACCCTTTATTTCGATCACTGGGGTAGACTGTTCTAGTTCCACATGACATGATGGATGTCAGTTATCAGTTATCTCCTGCTAATTTTTCCTCTGAAAGTTCTCCACTGCCTTAACCAGGAATTGAACTCACCTTCTTTTGGGTCTGTCACTGGATCTAACCAATGCCTTTATCCACTGTGCCATGTGTCCTTGAGGCCATCAAACATGGCACATGGAACTAGAACAGTCTACCCCAGTGATCGAAATAAAGGGTTCAGTTCAAAATTCCAACCACCTGAAGAAGGCAGGAGCATACAACGGCCGAAACGTTTTGACAAATATGGCGACAAAGATGAGGACAATAGTCCGACTAATGTAAATACTGTACATAATAGCTCATCTCAGAAATATAGACAGACTTAGTTTTTCTTAGTTCAGTTCTGAGAAACAGCCCACACTCATTCACCTTTAAAAGTCAATACCCTTCTACTTTCTGACATAAACCCTTCTGCTTTTCTTATACAGATATTTAAACACTATAACCACTCTGAAGATGGTTCATGTGAGCCAAAAGTTTAGATCAAGGTCCAACTTAATAAAAAATATCCTAGTGTTGGATAATATTTTTTTTCATTTTCACTCAAAATTAAAGCAAACATACAAACTTTAGAACAGCTCATGATCTGACATAATAATAGACATTCATTGTCTGTTATATTTAACAATATATATATATATATATATATATATATCTGCTGCCCCAAAACACTATATATATAATACATATATATATATGAAGAAATATAGTTTTAAGGTGTGCTATATTTATGGGATAAAGTGCTCAATATCAGAGATAGAGCATATGTAAATATAAATTTAAAGTGAAC
Source organism: Acanthosepion pharaonis (assembly GCA_903632075.3). Lineage (NCBI taxonomy): Eukaryota > Metazoa > Mollusca > Cephalopoda > Sepiida > Sepiidae > Acanthosepion > Acanthosepion pharaonis. The sequence continues at coordinate 306,702 of CAHIKZ030000696.1, read as the reverse complement.
ATTGAAGTCAATACTCAGAGGCAACAGGCTGTTTCATGCTGGACGAATCGTCAGGCAGCCTGACGATTGCATCCAGCATGAAACAGCCTGTCACCTCTGAGTGTTGACTTCAATGATCACTTTTATATATATATATATATATATATATATATATATATATATATATATATATATATAGAGAGAGAGAGAGAGAGAGAGAGAGAGAGAGAGATAGATAGATAGATAGATAGATAGATAGATAGATAGATAAACTTTAATTACTTTTACATAATTGTACATTTCTTTTTTATTATATAAATATTTATACACTTAAAAATTGCAGTAAATATTACTGATATATTATTTACAAAGCTTGACTTAATATAAGCACAAGACCATAAGCTTAGGGTACTCAGTGAAATTTGAAATGAATTATGTAATGATCTGAGACTGATTTCTCACCTACCATTACACTATGGCGAGGCACTCATAGATAATAATATGTATGAAATAATTTATTTTCTCACAGGTTTTTTGTGTTATTGATAATGTTGTTCTTAGATAAATTTCAATCAATTTTTAACTTATCTCTGAAGTTAGAAGTGTGGTTAGTTAGGGCGGAGTAATCAGCTGTAGCTAACCTTAACCTAGTAAATATGGTGTACTTTTAATAGAAATTCATTTTGACAGCTGAAAAATGAAATTTTAAAATTTCAGACATTTTTAATTGTTATTTTTTAATTCTTTTAAAAAACTTTTCCAATCTCCTCTCTCTTCATATATTAAAGTTATAAAAAGATTTATTTATTTTTTAAAAGTTATTTAAATATTAATTTATTTTTAATTTGTTACTTTTTTTATATTTTAAATTAAAATATAACCCGAAAAAAAATTATGTATGAGTATTACTATTGAATGCAAATGAAAGAACGTGCTATCACTTCCAATTTGAATTCAACTAGTAGTAGTGTTAAAAAAACGAAACGCGGATTTGTTAGAATATTTCATTATTTGTTTAAAATTTAAATTCAACTACAAAATATTATTAGTAAAAAATACCAACTAAATATAAAAATAAATAAATGGTAATAAAGTTTAATTATTAATTTTAAAAAAAATTGTTTTGAAATCTCATCCGAACGCGTGTTCGAATACACCCGGCTATTTCACTCATAATTCCTTTTGAGTCAGTTTTTGTTTTGTTTTTTTTAATTGCAATTTGGCTAAATGTGTTAATTTTTAATCGGCATAAAATAAATTTTAGCCCCCCCCCATGGAATATTTAAAGTTTTTGTAACTTGTGCAAATCAGAATAAAATAGATAATCGATTAGTTAGACCTGGACTGTGTCGCCTTTTAGCGGAAGTAAAAACCAATCGAGTGAGAGAAAACTAATAGACGAGCCTCGACAAACCAACTCGTGTTACGTTTTTTTTTTTTTCAGTTGTCATAAAACCAGCCAAGCGATCACAGTATATGTTGGTTCTTAATATATAAATTTCCCAACTGTGAACCAACGCTCATTTACATGTCGCTACGTTGAGGACCGTTTTTTTTTTTTTTTCCACAGTAGGGTCGCCGTTTTTAGGACGAAGTGCCATGTTCCAAAGAACGGTTTCAGCCCAGGACCCCAGTGTAATTCTTACAGTATTACATACAAGAACTCTTATTATTGTTGCAGTTCTACTTTCTTTTGTTTATTCATCGTCATTTACGATGATATTGTCCAAGTTTAAAGCTAACTGTTGGAATGAATCTGATTCTTTTTTGCGGGGGAATAACTTTCGCGAAATGCAGGAACACAAATTCTTCAGTGGGCTGATTGTAAAATGGTTGTTAACAAGTTAAAAAAAAGTTTAAGAATAATGAAAATAACCTAAAAAAAAAAAAAAAAACTTTTACTCAGTTTGAAGAAGTGGGTGATGAAGACTGATGCTTCAGGCTTGTTGAAAACAAAACAACTCATTTTTGCTTTCATTTTTAGAAAAAAATAATAGCAAAAAGATAACATTTTTAAAACTTGGACGTTGTTCGTAAAGTTGACACAAATACTTTTTTATCTTAAAAAAATATCTATCTTTAAAGAAAAAAGTTAAAATAGTTCAAGAGACGTAAACTAGTCTTTCTTTTGTAATGGAAGATAAACTCTTTAAGAATTTGAAACAACTTTGTTGAAGAAAAGAAAAAATCGTAATCAATTTTTTACATTTATTTCACAAGTGCTTGTAAAATCGATGATTTATAATTTTACCAACAACTTGAACGGTTATTCCATCCTAGATATACTGTTTTAAATAATTACTTGTTAAAGTTGTTAAAAAAAACAAAAACAATGTGAGGACTTTATTTAAAAGTCAAATTAAAAAAATGTGAACAAAATAGTTGAGAAACAAGCTTACAAAAAGACTCCTTTCATAACATATATTTATTGAAGAAACCAAAAAAAAAAAATCTACAAAGTAAGCACTAACTAAATATTTTTATACTTTGTAACTTTAGTAAAGAAAAAAATATTTTTTTTAAATCTTGAAAAGATAAACCAAAAAAAAATACTTAGGAAGCAAAAAAATTCTATAAAGTTTTTTTATTAAAGAAAAAAAAACTGGACAAAGTGGGGGAAAAAGAAGAAAAGTTAAAAAAAAGTAAAACAAATGCATAACACATCTTTGACCAATTCAACCTCATCACCGTCGTCTGGGACAATTTCATCCCGGCACGGACTCCACATGGCAGGTGGCCACTCCTCAACCATAGAAGATGGCTTCTATAGTGACCCCTCAACAGCGGCTAGCTGTGGTCACATGTCCATTGTTTCCCTGACCGTCATTTCCATCATCTGCCTGTTGTTAATCTTCTTCAGAAATTACATCAAGGACCTCCTCCTTTGGCTGGAGACGACGGATGCAATGGTCAGTTACATAGCCTTTCTTTGTATGTTCACTCTTGTGTCATTCCCCGTGGCATGGGGTTACTTCTTGCTTCTTTTGACCACTGGATATGTGTACGGTTTTCTGCGAGGCATCATGGTTGTCCTGTCATGTGGGGCCGTCGGGGTAACTGTTGCGTATTTGGTCCTCCGGAACTGTTGTCGGTGCATTACTGTGAGATTTTACAGTAAAAGACTAGAAGCTGTCATTAAGGTTGTCGAAGGTCCACAAGGATATAAAGTAATTGCTTTGGCCAGGCTAACACCAATTCCTTTTGGCTTACAGAATGGACTCTTTGGTGTAAGTTTCTTTTCTCTTTTTTTTTTTTTTTTTTTTTAAACAATAATACACTGCCACCAGAAAATACATTTTTCATCCCGAATATCAAAAAAAAAAAAAAAAATCCATAAAATTTTATAAAAATCAATAGAGGAGGGTAGTTAATTGTAAATTCAATTTTAATGTAAAATAATTCCACCTTGATAAGCCAATTAAAAAAACAATAGAGATGATCTTAGGATCATACGACGTTATTTTTTAAAATGTCAAAAATAAAAATTTAAAATAAATTCATAATCTGGAGTGCTTAATCAACAGTCTAAAAAAAAAAAACATCTCCAGGTTACGAATTTAATTTTTTTTTAAAGAAATCATGTAGTCTGGGCATATTTTGTTTGGGTTTCCGTCGGGGGATTAATTTAAAAAATGAATTTACATAGCAAACTGGACCCCCTATTAACTTTTAGAAAATATTTGTGATCTGTAATAATAATATGAAAAAAAAAAAATTTCTGGTTGCAGTGCCGATTGAACAATTTCACCCCCCCCTTCAACAAAATTGTGAAAATAGAAAATTACTTTTTTTTTTCTTTTCCAAAGGTAAAAAAAAAAGCGTAAAACTCTGTAGTAGTGTAAACAATTGTCAACTAAATGTCTAGGCACTTAAGTTAGTAGTTTTCTGTTTTAAAACCCCGACGATGAAAGTAATTGTTAAAAAAAATGAGGTTAACCATTTAAATTTAAAAAACTCAGATGTTTAGTTTACTTTATTTTCCTACAAAAATATTTCTTTATTAGTTTTTTTTACTTTCTTTATGCTTTGAAGTCTGAATGACTATGGTCATCCTTATTTTGGGAAATTAACTTTTTAGTTTTTAAAGATATTTTTTTATTTCTCATTTTTACGCAGGGGTTGGGTCTACGGAAATCAGTTTTTTATGTTTTAGTCCATAACGTTCACAATTTTAAACTACGGAAACCTAAGAAAATTACATTTTCGTTAGTTTTTTTTTTTTTTTTTTTTTTTTAATTTTAAAATGCTCACCGTTTGAATTTCTAAGACTAAGAGTTTTCATAGGAGGGGTAACAATATGTGAAAAAAAAAAATTATTACTTTAAAAAAACATTTAATTTCAATCATTTATGAATAGTTTCTGAAAGTGTCATTAAAATTCGACAATTTCTTTTGTTTTTGCAAGATTTTACAATTCAATGTCTGTCACTGCAAAAAAAAAATGCGCTAAAATTTACTATGCTATTTTTTGTGATACTGACGCAACGGAAAACAAGATTTTCTAATCAAAAGTTAAAAAGAATGGAAACATTTAAATTAAAATAATCAAAATACTTTGATCTTTCTTTTCTCTTGATAACAAACATTTTTACGATAAAACGTTGTTTTAATTTTTTTTTTTTTTTTTTTTAGCAAAACCGTAGTATTAGTTACCTACTTTTAGTTTATTGATACTTTTTCAACCCAATCTGTAGCATTATCAAAACCCCAGCCCGAAGTTATCAATTCTTCTTTTCTTAGCCTACACCGGATAAAAGGCATACACAAAATCAGGGTCCAGTTTAACAACAGTATAGTTCTTGCATTGCAATGTGCAGTTTTTTGGTGTTTTTTTCTTTTTTTCAGTATGTGACACGAAGTCAGGGTACAGTCTGACATTACATTTTTTACACTTACACTATTGTAAAATTGAGCCACTTCGTTTCCACTTTCCACTTTAAAAACTTTTTCTCGAAAGTAAACTTGTTCCCTTCAAAATAATGACCACTTTTATGAAGAGACATCTGCAAAAAAAAAAAACCCAAAGTCATTTTTGTAGTTGAATAGCTAAATCTTTCTTGGGAAGATATTATTAAAAACTTTACTTCTGTTTCATTTTAACTTAAAATCTTACTTCTATAAAAAACAAAAGTATTTTCCATTAGACTTTTTTTTTTTTTTTTTTTTTTTTTTTTTTTTTTTTTTGTACACTGAAAAAAATCCATAAACCATAATATAATTAATTCAATAAACATTCAGTAGTCACGAAGTCATTAAATGAGGCATATCTGTGATGATAAATTATATGTACAACCTTTGTAATTTCCTTAGCTATTTTTCATAATAAACAAGAAAAGAAAATTCATGCCAATATACACCAGAATCTGTGTAGTTGGATCATTTCTTTGTAGCTTTGATGCTTATTAGCAGACTTCTGCAACCGGTAGTTATCCAATTCTGTCTCTGAAAACAAAACTCGACTTAAAAAAGAATGGTGTTTCTTCTTCAAATAGACTGATAAATTTAATAATCTCTATTTTCCAGTTTGGTTAAATTGACAGTTTTTAACTAATTGCCCATTTTTGTCACCATGTTCTTCGATCTATTCTAACAAAGCTTTTTTTTATTTTTTTTTTTAACTGTCTGATTTTTTTCCACAGCACTTGTCTCTATTTTTCAGTTTCTGCTTATTTAAAGTAGCAAGTACGATAAAAAAAAAACGTGAGCATTAATTAGAAGGCAAAATAAGGCCTGCTTAAACAAAAAAAAATTAAGACAACTGCCCAGTGTTAGTTGTGATTAAGCCCATTATTTTGAATTGCCTTAATCTAAACAATCTATAAAAAAAAAAATCAAAGCTAAGGGAAATTTTTCTTAAATATTATGAAATATGCAACATGGAAAAATAAAATGCAAGAACTAGCAGATACAGTGAAGTGGTGCTCGAGATTCACAAAAGTTTAAGCTCTAGTTTTCAGTGGAAAAAAAGACTACACAGGTTTTACAATCAGAAATTATGAAATTTAATGATTTTTAGTCCATTTTGTTATTTTTAGTTATCTTTTTGAATTTGCCTCTACAGTTGATAGTACTTGAAAAAAAATATGTAAATTTATGCATTACATGAGTGGTGAAAGTGGAAAAGATATAAACTCCTCATTTACTTTCTTGTTATCCTTTGTTTTGGATACATCCCCCCCCTATATATATATATATATATATATATATATATATGCTCAGGTTATAGGAATGAATTAAATGTGTTGATTTAATTTTAAGCAAAACTTAGTCTAACTTAAATAATTTCATGTTCCTAAGTATCTGTTTTACTGTTAGGCAATTTTTAGAGAAGTTGGATAACTTGAAAATAAAATGTGTGATTTGAGTTTTTTTTTTTTTTTTAAAGATATTCAAACTTTCTAACTAAAGTTATTCACTTCAATTGACCCCCATGGTGTATTTATTTTTAGTCCTGTAACTGAGATTGAAAAACTGTCTTGTTAACCATTACACTATGGTAACATAATTAACTTTGTAGGCCATTTATGCTATGGTAGTCACCTAATTATTTAGTTGACCTCAGCTCTGCTAGTTAAGTGGGATGGTAAGGAGAAGATTCTAAATGGAGAGGACCTGCTTGATTTGAAGATCAATAATCAATCACAAACTACTGGATCAGAAGGAATATATGACTACCGTAATGGTATATGAAAGCACAAAGTATATATATATCTGAGGGTACATCAGTAAGTCTCTACTATAGCCTGATACAGTTATTAGTTGATTTTTGATCTAAAAGTTTCGCTGTATAATATTTGATCTATGTAATTAATATTCATCCCTGAATTAAATGTATTTATTAGGAATTAGACGATGTTGAAAAATGTTGTGTAAAATAAATGCATAGTGTATCATTGTGAATTTGACATATCCGTTCAAAATAAATTTCATTTTGTGGTTATTACAAATTTATGAAATTAATATTTGGGGATGGGGGGAGGTGATAAATGCTCCTCCCCCCATTATTAGGCTATGGAGTTACTGATTTATCTATATAATAATATATATTGTGGTATATTATAGTATTAGAAAGAAATCTCTTTCCCAATTAATGTAAAATTTGTATCCTTTTTATTTTAATATATGAAAAAAATCTTCATTTGTATTCTTCTGTCATCAGCTCTACAATGGCTTGGTTATTTTTTTAATAAAATTTTACATTGAGGCTCATTTTCAGTTTGTATTGGATGAAGATTATATTGTTCTTTATTTTTAAAAATTTCTTGAAAATCTGGTAGGTGAAAATAAATAAATATACTGTTTAATAAATAAATGGAGTGTCTACTCATGAGTATCTTACTCAAAATAACATTTAAAATGATAAAAAAATGTCAGATTAATAAAAATCAATTCTAAAAAAATATCTTTCTTTACGTTTGGAGACAAAACTGTGTGCTGATATGAAAAACTTTGAGAAATCTATGACGGGAGAAATTTTGTTTGAAAGCATGAAATTGGATTCACCTGACCATCTGTTTCTTCATGGCCAAGCAGTAAGGTGCATCAGGCTAAATGGCGGCTTCCTCTACCCCAAGGGACACAGGTTCAATTCCTGCCAGAGTGTGCAAATTTTCTTTAATAAGATTTCTTCAACATTCAGGCTAGAAGGTGAAAATAAATAAATATTCTGTTTACTATGTAAATATTAAATAAATTCTCAAATATGAGGATCCCTTAAAAATAACATTTAAAGTGATAAAATATCTGTCAGATTAATTAATAAAAATCCATTCTAAAATTCTCTTTGGATGAAGATAATGTTCCTGAAAGTTTCCTTTGAGATTTTTTTTTTTTTATTTTTAAAGGACCAGAACAAAATCTCGCTCTATAATTTTTGGTAACATTAATTCCTAACTTCCTACACTACTAAATCCCTTGGTTTAACGCATTTGCATTCCAGACAGTTATTTGGTGTCAAAAATGACCTGAAATGGAGGGAAGTGGGTCATTTTATCTGAAATAATCTGCGAATGGTTTTAGAGGTGTATTCTTTACGATAATAATTCAGCTTATTCTTCCTTTAGTAAAATGAAAAATCAGAGAGCTGGGTTCAAATTCCAGTTGAGTTCATTATATTCACTTACATACAAATATCCATGGGAATAGATATGAATCCATCTTTGCTCTCCAGCTAAGGGTTAAATAGTAGGATTTGTATCGTGAAAAATCATTGTTCTCAAAAAATTGTTAATGTAATGCTGACTTACAAAAAAATTTTTACAATCCAAAATGTTTCAACTTTAAATAACCCACAAAGTGTTGATAATCCATAAAAACTAATCCATCAATCCTCTTTTAGTAAGTTAGCACATATATTGCACTCTGCGACTATCTCAGATGAATAATGAACTATTCTTTTCTGATTGCAAGGAAAGATGGTGTTTGGTTTTAGTGAGCAAAAGAAAGCATACATAATAAGGATGAGGGGGGGTAAGGGTCCCCATAACTCTCAAGCATTTAATGCTTGTTCAATGTAATAGAAAACTGTTTAAATTTTTTTTCATTTGTACCCTCTTACTTCTTTAGATAATGACCTTCATTCATACTTATGATTGTTATTTCAATATTTGTTAAACATTGTTAAGCTCAAATATTTAACAAGGCAATAGGGGAATTTCCATGGGTATTTTATAGTAAAGGGAACTTATGAAAAGCTTATTTAATTATTAGCTTAAAAATTATGATTCTTTAGAAAATTCAACGATCAAAACCTTGAAGTTTTCATGAGTATTGCTAGTTGACGTCATCTCATTTTGAACTGAACCCTTTATTTATTCTATGAGGGTCAATTGTTCTTATTCTCGGGATATCCCTTTTATTTATTTACCTTTTTTTTTATTAATATTGCTCAGTTATTGTTTTCCTCATTTCCACTGAATCTGAGTCTATACTACTGGGCCCAGGAATTGAACTATGCCACCAAATTCATGGCCCAATCGACTAGGCTATTGTCTCATGGGGAAATCTATTATTTAGTCTAATTTCATTGCACTGATATTTGCTGTGTTGTGCTTAGTACAGCACAAAGTTAAATGTAGGAAAATTGGTAGAGGAACATTGTGTTGTGCCTGCTTTTAAATTCAGCAATTAAGGTCTCAGTTTTCCTCCCTAGGTTTAAACACCAACAAATAGCACCTGTGATAAATGTAGAATTTTCTAATGTATCAACATTTTTGCTTCACAGGATCAATTTGCCTGGAAAAAAAAATATTTGGAGGATATTGGCGATCATGTCTCTCCACAGCTTCCTTTTCTTTATCTGTGAATTTCTAGGACTTCTTGGAAATGGTAGTTGTTTCATGTTACCTATTCCACAGTTTCAAATTCAGAGTAGTCCTCCTCCTAGACTAACTGCCACCTAAAATCTGAGAGCCAAGTCTATTGTCTTATTTAACCCATAGTTGGGGAGAGAATGAATAGATTCATCTTTCTCATAAGAGTATTAGGGTACAGTAAGGGCAACAGATGAGGCCAGAATTATTATACTACGTGTGTGTGTGTGTATATATATATATATATATATATATATATATATATATATATATATATATATATATAGAAATTAGAAAGTGCTCAATATCAGAGATAGAGCTAACATATTTGGTTGGATAGATGTGAGTTTGTGACCCTGGGTTTCACGCTTTAGCGATCGTTGAGTATGCCTATGGCCATATGTTGAAACAGTGGTTCATGTAATATAAAAGTTAAGCAATGTTGAACCTGGTTAGTACCTAGATGGGTGACCACTTGTGAATACCAGGTGCTGTAAGAAGAGCCAAGTTGCAATTCCCATTGGGCTTGTTATATTCACTTATGCGCAAATACCTTTGGGAAAGGTATGAATCCACCTCTTCTGCCCTCAGCTATGGGTTAATTAGTAAGACTTGTATAATTAAACCATTATTATCTCCCCCCACCCTGAAAATATCTAAAAATATTTTCTGGCTTTGAATAACCTGCAAAGGTTGATAAGCTATAGAAAATGAATGAATCAGTTAATCAATAAATCAATTGATGTTGTGTATGACCATAACATGGCATCATTGTAAGACACAGGTGTGCCTTGAACAGATATGGCTCTTTAAAACCAAAATTTTGAAACTTCTGTCACAAAGTTAGCAGATGTGAAACATTTTGTTGTCCTTACATATGTGTACATACACAATTTGCCTGATCTCTTAAAAAGTGATAGAAATATTTCAGTAATTTTGGAATAAAATCAAAAACCTTTTAACATAATCATTCTAATATAAACATATAAAGGTTGACATTCATCATCTACAATTAACTTCAATATAAAAAAAAAAGAATTTAAAAATAAGAGAAAATTGTATTTCTATATCCTCATCGGAATCCAAAAATGGAGATGAACAAATTGCTTACTTATCAAGTTTAACATAACTTAAAATCTCGTTTCTACAATATCACCAGAAGATTCCCTTGTATAAAAATGGGCAATGCTCTCATCCTAATGGATGTTCTAGCAATCTAGAAAAATGTTGCATAAACAACTGTGTATGTGTGAGAATTGATGGGTTTTATTTTATAATCTGACACTTTCTTATTACTATAGACCTTGTTTTGTATAAGCTGGTTGATATTAATTACACTTTTTCATTTTCCTTTTTTTTAAGAAAAAAAAATGTCTACTCAAACACATGTATCCATTAAATATAACATTTATAGTAATCATACACATATATATATATATATATATATATATATATATATATATACACACACATATATATATATATATATATATATATATATATATATATACACACACATGTACAAGCAAACAAACACACATTTGGTGTGCGACTTAAGTTTCATTGGTTACCCAACTCATGGAGCACAAGATATAGCTTATTTTTTTTTTTTTTTTTTTTTTTTTAAAAAAAAAACAATAAGCTATATTGAAACTTAACTCACACATCAAACATAGGCGTATGTATATTTATTAATATATATTTCTTAGCTCTGTTTAAGCACATCGAGCACTATTATGACTACAGCTCTTGGCAAAATTTGGTAGTTATTTATTTGCTTACCTGTGTATGCATGCCAGCATGCATGTATACGGTTGCTAATATCTAGTTATTTCATTTAACTAACCATATATATATATATATATATATATATATATAAAACGAGTGATTTTATTACTCTGAATCATAGAGGTCATTTGTACATCCTCATTCCATAATTTCCGTTATTAATTTCAAGATTCTTGTAGAACATAAAAATACTAGCTTTCACTTCCAGTGCTTTTATTTGGCAACCACAAAACTTATGGTCCTTTTTAAGTTTCTACTCTTTTATTTTTTTTCAACAAAAGTTAAGAGGAAATGTCAGCTTTTTCTTCATGGTAGTTTTAATGTCTTGGCATTAAGTGACTAATAAAGAAAGAAAACAAGTATTTAGCATACAGTAAGACCTTCACCCTTATTTAACGCAAATTTGTATGTAATGCTATGGGTCAGAGTTAATTTGGCTTTTGCAAGTATTTTTCTTGTTACTTTGATTAATCACCCTGCTTTTATCCAAATGACATTTTATAGACCTTAATGTGCTTATATGCCTTTCTGGTAAATAATTACCCATTTAAAAATTTCTGACAATTCATGATGTGCATAAAATATAAATATAACTAGTAAATTTCTTTTTCTTTTTTTAAATGTTTTTACTTTACTAAATATATGAGTTAAATAGGAGTGTCTAGGCTCTCTTGTCTTCAGGTAGCAATCAGTCAAGAATGTAAAGTTTGAAATCAAAAACTGCTTCAAGAGGGTTGGGTTCTGTCAGGTTATTGTGTCTTATAAACACCACTATTGCTATGGCTGCAGTACATATGAAGCCCCTATAATACTTATTGGTCATGGAACTTGTTATAATGTGAAAGTGTTATAATTTTTTATTTTACTAATTTTATTTTGCTAGAACTAGTAAAAAGTACAACATTTTGTGTGAGAATGATAATTAGCTTAGTACTGCACAAAAAAAAAAAAAAAGATAGGAGGAATGAGGTCGGAAGATTTTGTTTAACTGAAGAGGTATATGAGAAACAGCCACTTTATAGGTATATAAAGTGGCTCTTTCTCATGCATACATTCAAGGTACAGCTCTGCCAATTTTGTGGATCTCCATTCAGCAGCCAAGAGATCATCTGTCAGGTCAACCTTAGATCAGGTTTCTCCAGAGAATACAGAATGCAAAGTCTATTCAGACTTGATCTGGGATGAAACGCATACATGTACTTGAACACTGGCACTGATGAGAAATAACTGCTAAGCTACACTTTAATTAACATAATTCAAACTAAAAAAATTCAAGCATTATTATTTTTTATTATTTTTATTTTTATTTTGAATTTAAAAAAAAAATTATTTGATATATAGGGAAGTCAAATTGGTAATAATTAACCTTTAACTCTCTGCATTATTCACTACTTTCCTTTCCACTGCATTGTATTTCAAGGCTCCACAACTGCACTACTTAATTTCAGTCATGGTTGTTTTCTGTTGCCATAGAAGAATATGGCAACACAACCATAAAATTCAAACATGGTATCATTTCTTCATCTGAGTCACTTGCAGTGGCAGGATGAAATCTTTGTTTTGCAAGCAAAATCACTTCTAATATGTTAAGGGTTATACAATGGATATTTCTGTAGATGTTTTTGTTACAAAAACCGTAATGGCATTAGTTTACCAGTTTTGTAGCATCATTGTCTATTTATCAAAGAGGGATATATCGATGTGATAGGTTATAGTTCAGATGTTATCATGGTCACACAGTCTTTTTCAATAAGAGATCGTATAGTGATAGTATTGATGATATGTGGTTCACTGAGTACTAAGAATCCCCCGGAGGGGAAATGAGGTATTTGTCCCTACAGTATTCTGCAAATGAAAAGTGAAAAAGGAGCCAGAGATTTTGTGCTCATTTCTTTTATACTGCTTTATACAATGCCACCTGGTGGATGTTAAAAGTCTACAAACAGACAAGAGGGAGTAATCCCACAAAACAAATGAATAGATGGTTTTGGTATTTCCCCTGTTTATTGTGGCACAGGGTTAAATATATGAGCAAACTAACAGCATGGCCCGATGTTGCCCATGCTTGATTCAAAAATCGTACAACTCATACAGCAATTGCTATCACTTGACTTAAATATTTTTGCCCTTCCTTGCCTTTAAAGGAGCGCTCTTTGCTGTGCTGATGTTGCTACATGCCTTACTTCTTGCCTTATCTCGCACTGCAAATTTTTTTTAAGCTCTATGCTAAACATTAAATCTATTACGAAAAAAGAACTAAACAAAATGAACACAAAACGATCAGCTTTAAAAAAGGACTCGTAACTGGAAAAACCGAATGAAAAAAGAATGTTAACAACAAATACTTTTTCACACCCAACCCAGTTCTGCGGAATCAGAATCAATGTTGAGTTTAAGCAAGCGAATGAGCCAATTGGAGTAAAGTGCCATGCAGATTTAAATTTTTCCCACTTGTGACGAATGCAGCTATCGATTTTTTTTTTTTTTTTTTTTTTTTTTTTTGCATGCTAGTTAACATTCGTGTCAGTCAGCTGTTGGCTCTCACGCTGGCCAATAGAATCTTCCTGCCTATTCATGGCAGCTAGCTATAGGCTCTCACTCTGGCCAGTAGAAAATGGCCACAAACTACATGAAAACTGCCATAGAAGCATGAAAGAATTGATTATTTACACTATCAATGGGAGTTGGGAAATGCAAAGTCAGTCTTGGCCTTGCCGCTAACTTGGAGCATGTTCATGTAAATTTTGGTACAAATCCATCGAAAATTGCGGCTGTGCATTCGTCACACACACACACACATCCTGCCTTTTATAGATAGAGATGAGATTACAAATTGAGACAATCTTTTAAGTAAAGAAGGCTAGTTTGTCTTGAAAATCAACATTTTGAAACCTGGACATTTTATTTTAGGCCTGAGCAAGTAAGGTGGAGAAATATTACTTGAGAGGGCACAACATTCTGCAGTTGATAATGCCAGAGTACTAGCTATTGTGTAATGAATCAGTTTACTAATATTGAGAAAAGCAAGCGCAGTAGTTTTGTTTCAAAATAATTTTAAATGTGTTTTACAGTAACTTGTTTAATTTTTTTTTTTTTCTTCAGTTGAAGTTAAAAAAAAAAAAAAAAAAATGCTGAATAATACTGACTGATTTTCTAAATTTCATGACTACAGCTTTAAAAACCTGACCTCTTGTGTTTGGATAATTATAAAAACATGAGTCATGTCTGTCTCCTCTTTATTTATTTATTTATTTATTTTATTTATTTATTAACCTCAAAATGCATTTTCCCCAGAACTCTTTGCATTGGAATTATTGCCTTCCTTTGCACAAAACTTTCAAGTCAGTGTTACTAGTTTCCACCTTAGCACCAGTAAGTCTCTAAGCATAAAGCCACATCCTCACTACAGGAGGTGTTGCTGCTGTGGTTTCCATAGCAAGTAAGTTTTTACAGGATGGAGTTTCCAGCCCCATGCCACCCAACTTGAATTCAGAGTTGTCCTTCTTGACTGGTTACCAAACAAAGCTAAAGAGACCACTTTGCTCTGCTATTTAACCCATAGCCGGGGAGAGGGGCAGAAGAGCTTGATTCATGTCTTTCTCAAGGATATTTGCATGAAAGTGAATGCAATGACCTCGATTGAAATTTGAACTGTGCATGCTGATTTCCACTTTGTGCTGTTAACCATTGTTCTACACTCACATCTGCATAACTAGTTTAAGTAACAACAAATCCCCAATAATTTTTACTGTTGTATCATATAACATTTTTGATAGTTACTAAGTTTGGCTTAGTATGATACAAAAAAATTAGGGTTGGGAAGATTGTGTTCCATCAAGGGTCTTCCTTGAAAATCAGTATTCAAAATCTTAACTTTTTACCTGGGCTTGAACCACTCAGCTTCAATTTCTACCTCATTTGCTCACAAAGTGGAGAAAAAATACAATTGTTTGAAAGAATTTGAAGAAACAAGTTCAGATTGTGACTGGGGATTAAGTTATAATTACAGTTACTTTTTAATGCCCTCTCATGAATTTTTAAATTCATTATTGCCAAATTTGTTTTGACATTTCTAAGCATACCGATTGGGATATTTCGTATATTGAGTCCAATTCGGTGTTTTATCACATCAATCATATTTAGATTTGTATTCTTAAAAGGCTGTTTTGGTTCAAATAGCACATAGCAGACAAAAGGTCCTCCACAAGTAGAGAAAGAATAGTGACTTGTTGAAATATGTCAATTATGAGTTATCTGCTACTTAGTTTTGAAATTGAATATCTGCCTGTTCTCAAGCCAAGAGTGGGGAGAACTGAGAATGAGTTAACTTTTGTGTTGCCAACGAATACTCGTTATCACTTTCATAATGCTCGTTTTAGTAGAGACTTTGTAATTGCAGATACAACTATAGTATGCTAATAGTACTTGCTCAATAATACTTACTCGACAAGTAACCCGTATAGTGATCTGAATAGAAAAATATTACAGTGAATAGAGTAGAGAATAGCAGTCCATATAGTAATAGAGGATAGACTAGAAATGGTGATCTGAATACGAATATAGGATAGACTAGAATATAGCGATCCATATAGTATAGAGGATAGACTAGAAATGAAGATCAAATTTGATCTCATGCGACTTCCTATATATGCATTTACTCTATGGTCATGTGATCCACTTAATTCAATAATGGGATCACCTGTTCTCTGGCAATCTATGTTCAAACTCAAGTGTCGGCAGCAACATTTTATTCTTATATAACATTAACTGAATTATTTTTTTAGTGTGTGTGTGTGTGTGTGTGTGTGTGTGTGTGTGTGTGAGAGAGAGAGAAAGAGAGTGAGTTAATAAATACAGTGTATATACTGTATGCATACATAAAGATAATTGTGAGTATGCATATGTGTAATTGTGAACTGTAAATATATATATATATATATATATATAATTTTTCTACTTCAGCTGTCCTTTCGTTCTTTTATTTTTCTCTTTCATGGATGCCATGTTCTTTGGAAGTTTGTTTAGATCAAGTTAATGGCTTTTATGCTTCCTCCACACAAATAGAAGTTCACTTTTTGAATAATAAGAATTATGTCAGGGTGGGTAGGTCATCAGGATTTTAGAGATACTTATGTGGGGCATGGTTAAAAAAGACTAAGAACCATTGCATTAGACTGTTGTCCTCATCACAACTTTTCAGCCATTGTGGCCATTTTCATGACAAGGAACAGAACACAAAGCTAATCCAGGTAATAAAATAATTGCTGAATCTTCCTTTTGACTGATTAGCTTAGTAAGGTTAAATTGAATATTTCCTTTTGGTAATAGAAAATAGATAGCAATTACTTTATCATATGTAAATGGAGAATTTCTTTTTCAGAAAAGTGGGGAAAAATACTTATTTTAAAAATGGGTATGCACAAAATTTTTTTTTTATTTACTTTATCTGTTTTTCTTTTTTTTTTCTTTTTTTTTTTTTACTTTTTATATTATTCCTAAAATTTCAACAATGCCTGGTGTTGGTCTTGACAATTATTGTTTTCAATAACTGTTTTGTCTAAATTGTTTAGAGAATTATTTTCTTTGCATTAATTTACCTAGAAACTAAAAATGCATAAATTATTTGTTTTTTTTTTTTTTAATTTCTACAAAAAAAAGTTTCTATGAATTTAAACAATTGTAGATATTCTATTGTTGATTAATATTTTATAGCCATTGTATTTTCAGTTTTTTGCCACAAATGGGATTTTTCTCCCATTTCTTTCTTTCATTTTTTCCATGTTCCAGTATATGTTGCATTCTTTTTATATACCATGTTCCTTCAGAACCTGGACTATAATGGCACTCTATAACTTTCTGTCCTTTGTAGCTCTAAGCAATGTTTGATTTTTTACAATCTCTCTTTGTCTCTGTTCTGCCACCCATTATTTCCTTCTGCTTTCTGTAAACAGTTAAATTCTCTAAGCCCTCTTTCCTCATTATTTGTCCCAGAATTTTAAACCATCTTTTTTTTTTTTATTGTAAGTATGAGTGCCATTCTAGACTCCATTTTCTTTAGAACTTCCTTGGTATTCAAATGTTCTGTTCATGTTATTCTTAGTATTCTTTTTAATTTGTGAAGAAATTGTCAAGCATTCACACCATCATATAGGAGGATTGATATAACATAAGTTTGGCATTCTTTTCTTTGTTTCTAATGAAATTGTCTTGTCTCTTGATACTTTGTTTATTTTCTGGAAAGCATCTTTTTCGCTTGTAATGCACCTTTTGGATTTCTGTGGCACATTTTCCATTTATCAACACTAACCAGATTTCCTGTACCTTTTTAATTCAAAGCTCACATACCTTGCTGATAACCATACATTCTGCATTCCTTTACTCTCTCTAGTATACTATTTCCTTTTCTCTCTTGGGCATTTTTTTATTATACATTGTCCTTTAGATGTTTTCACTTTAGCAATTTTTCTTTGAATTTTAGTTCATTCATTTTTTTTTCTTTTTATTATTATTATTTTTATTTTTTATTTTTTTGCTTATTTTTTTTTTTTTTCAAATGTTGCTTTTTCTGTTTTCATTTTTTGCCATTTCATTGTACTATTCTTTCATTTGCTGAACCTACTGGCTTTTCTTCCACTCTTTTTATCCCACCCACCACCTCTCGCTCTTGTGTCTAAAGATCAGTACTCTTTCTGTTGTACCACATAATATCAACAATGGGTTACAGACCTTTTCTTTACAAACCAATTACTCTAGTGCAACCTGCCAGTCATGTACCTGGAAAGACAAAGGCTGTCCTATATTTCAGCAGGTTCCACTCAGAAGCATAACTTCATTTTATTTATATATATAATCAATATAAAAGCTTAAAATTTATTTTGCATTCTAATTTATAATGTAAGGTTGGTTTTGTTAAGTGTTGTATTTCTTCTTAAAGTGTCCTTTATTTACGTCCTATGGATAATTTTGTTTGAATATGTGATTTCATTAAAAATGCCATAAAATTTGAAATGCAGCATTGTAATCAATGTATCTGTTGGCACTTCATTTCTGTTCAAATTTGAATTCTCTTATTCAATATAATTTCATTGGCTTAATTCATATCAGCATCTCCTCATGTTATTTTCTTAACTTTCCTCTTCCTTTGTATCTGTGTAAGATTGAATATACTCCTTTCTTTTGCCTTTTTTTGTCTATTCTCTTGGTAGTAGGGTTAATTTCTTATGCTTTCTTTCGCCTCTCTTTTCTTCTTCTTCCTTTCCTTTTATTGATTTCTTATTTTCTTTCCTTTTTCTTTATAAAAATCCTTTTTACCTTATATGGAAAATTTTCCAAAAATGAAGTGATGTTTCATAAATTGCAATTTAAATAAGATTGTTTATTACCATCATTGTTAACTAACTGATGAGACATTTTATGGAATGTCAAAACAAAATGTACAATTTTGTAGTGGTTACTTACATGTTCTAATATAACTGTGTGTGTGTGTGTATATATATGTGTATATATATATATATATATATATATATATACACATACATACACACACCCTTGGGAAAGGTGTGAATCCTATTCTTCTCCCTCCAGCTATGGGTTAAATAGCAGGACAGACTGGGTTCTATAGCCTTGGATGGCAACTGGTCTAGGAGAAGGACAACTCTGAATTCAAAACCTGAGGGGGGTTGTTTGGGGACCTTGTGGCACGCAGTGCACCAGGTCTTTGTATTCGGCCCTTCAAAAGTGTGGATAGTCCTACACTAAACCTTCTATACTATAATATATATATATATATATATATATATATATATATATATATATATATATATATATAAAATTGTGTGTGTGTATACACACACACACATAAAGGGTGTCCCCCCAAAATTTGACATCATTTAAAATGTGAATATCTGAGTAACTACATGTCCCAGGCAAACAAAATAAAATAGGCTTCATGTTCAACAATAAAAGATTTATTTATCAAAATTTGAACAAGATATTCAAAGGGATCGGATATTATAACCGATTTCACAAATGTTCAATATGTGCACCACCTGTGACAGGACATATGTCAAGACAGTCATCCAGTTCCTGCCAAACACAATGTAGCATGTCTTAGGTAACATTCTCCAGTGACTCGGTGATTCTCTGCTTAAGTTCCTCTATGCTTATAGGAAGGGGTGGGGCTACTTTCACATAGCATCATAGAAAAAAATCACAATGTGTCATGAAGTCAGGAGAATGTAGTAGTCATTTCACCAGCACATTGTTATTATTATTGGCACACCCAGTCCATCTTCCTGGTAGATTCTCATTGAGATAAGTCTGCATGATCTAGCTCCCTATACCAGAAACACATGAGGTTTTTTTTTTTTTTTTTGAGGCTTTGGACAGTTGCCTTTTGGTCTCTTGTGTCAAGTGAGGCAGTCATGAGCCATATGGTTTGGACCATCACACACAACATTTTGTTGGTGAACTCATGATTGCTTCTACTGGGTCACACATTGGTTTTACAGCTGCAGCAACTAGCTCAATTCATGTTGAGTTGTCCTTTAATATTGCCTTCACATGAGCCAGCATCTGCGTAATGTCCGTTTTGTTCATTTGGCAGGATGCATGGAGGATTTGCTTGACACATTCTGGTAGACCATCCATGAGAACATATATTAAGTCTTGTTCTTTTATATACTGTGGAGCAGAACTTTGAGTTTTCATAGTTTCACCAGAAAAACATTGACAGACTCTCCAGGGTATAAATATCATACCACAAATTGTTCATGGGCTGTGACCGAGTCAGTGACAAAGGCCACATACAGGGCTTCGTTTACGTAGCTGAAGTCGTTTTTTTCTTTCTTCACTCAGCTGCTGATACACTGTGTATGCACCACCCGTTAGATGCATCAGGACTACAAACTCAATCCTTTTCAAGATGCACAACTGACATATCAATTCTGTATTCTTTATCCATTTGATGACAAATTGTCCAGGATCAGAACTATAAAATTCTGGTATTAGTTTTGGTTCAAATTGGTCAGTCATGGTACCAAAATATCTTGTAGTAATATATCTGTCTTAATCTATTTCACGTTCCTCACTGCCATGTCTTTGCCATTGAACCTCAAAGCTGGCTCGGTGAAATGTGCTCCTCGCTGTCTGTAATCCTTCATTCTACCAAAGAGAATATCTGCCAGCTTTTATGTGTGCCTCAGTCAGTTATTCAAATTTTTTTTCACACCCACCTACAGGCATTTAATTAGTTCTAAGGCACTAAGTAATTTACATGACCTTGTATGACACAGTCAATTCTGTGCCTCTTTCGTCAGGGAAATAGGCCATGTCCATTACAGTTGTTAGTGATTCTTTGTCATCTCATTTTCTAGTGTTCTTAAATTCCTTCCACAGTAGTTGATGACCACCCTTTTTCCTTCTTATATGATCAGCCATGGCTGATTTCAGTCTCTTTCTCCCACCTATTGCTTTTGATGGGCAGCTCATCTCTTCTTTATATTCCTTGCCACAACTGCATAAGATGGAATACATTCAGTTCTTGGTCATGTTTTCTTCCTTGAGACAGAGTGGGAAGTGGGGGGGATCATGTTCAGAAGCGATATCTGAAAGTCAAACTGCTTTTGAATACTGCCCTGATATTGTATGGGTTGCTAATTCTATAAATCTCTTCAGATTTACTCCTTATCTAGAAAAGAAACTGTTACAGATTTTTGGTTATTGTCCTTGAAATTTTCCATAACTTCATATGATAGAATAAACCCAATTCTTGATCATGTTTTCTTCTGGGCATTCAGAAGACGCGCAGTCCATATAACTTCAGGACAATATACAAAAGCAATTCAACCTGTTGCAGATATCTCTCCTGAACCAAGATTATCAAGTACTAGCAGTAGAGCCCGGCATTGCCTGGGGATGTAACAGTAAGAGATAGACCAAGTATCGACCATCATAAAGACTGAAAAATAAAATTGACAAAGATTATTGTTTAAGGTTGACGGACACGCATGTTTTAGTTTTTTTTTTTACAAATTGGTCAAACCCAAACTCAAAAAACATTGTTTTCAATCATTATGAGTCTACCAATTGAATAGAATTTTATTATAAACAATTGTCTTGTAAATGGAATTTTTAAAGCATTCTGAATGTAAAAATAAAGAAAAAAGTGTGCAAAACAATAAGAAACAGTACCTGCCAAAAAAAAAATGAAGTTTTGTTGAAATCGGTTGAAAAATGTAGGAAATCCTATCCCATATATAAACGAACACACACAAACAACCTAGGTTTTATAATAAGTATAACTCGATATGAGTTGTCCCCCTTTCATTCCACGAAAGCGATGCCTCTTAATTGTGTTTTCAAATTGATTTTGTGCAAAAACAATTGTGTTTTTTCCAATTTTTGGCGCTGTCAGAACCACCGCAGGGTAATTTTACGTAGTCCTGTGAAGTTGAAATCGGTTGAAAAATATACAAAATCTGATCCAATATATAAATGTACAGACACACACACAAAACCTGGGTTTTATAATAAGTATGATAATGACTGACACCCAAAGAGAGCCAATGGGTACAACAGTCAAAATGTGAGTATAACAATCAAGATGAGTGCACTAGTCCAAATAGTGATGCATATAATCATAATTTTTTATGTGTTTAAAATAGGATATAGAATCCCAGCAAAGTTTTTAGGAAATTTGACAAATGGAAAACATTTCATTGAAAGTAGATTTTGATTACATATCTAGCCTTTCTAGGTTTTATCAGATCCAAAAATGAAAGAAAGAAATGTGTATTTGTGTGTATGCTTAAATAATGTATGATAGTACTTTTTTCCTAAGCTGGTGTTTCTCATAATTAAAGAAAATTAAAATGAGTGACTTTTAAAAAAGCCATTAATATTCTGTATCTTTATAATTCTTATATAAATGCCAGCTTAGGGGAAAAATACTATGATTCATTATTTATGCACACACACATATCTTTCTTTAATTTTTGGATCTGATGAAGCCTAGAAAGGTGAAACACATAATCAAATTTAGTTTCAATGAAATGTTTTCCATTTGTCAAATTCCTTAAATAATTATCTAAAAAATAAATTCCAACAAGTAATTAATTCAGTGGAAAACATTTTTTTTTTTTTTATTATTTTGGGTCACAAAACATTAGTATAACAAACTTGTTTTATAACTGGTATTTTACTCTCTTTAGGCAATAAATTTCTGCTTTTATAAAAAAAAAATAATAATAATTTGTTTGTTGCATTTAGGAAAAAGAAAAGCTGCTTAAAAAATCCAATAATGGAGAGTAAATTTTGGTTTGTTTGAAACAGAAAAATTTAAATGCATAGTAATTGGTAGGACTAATACTCTTTCTAGTTCATCCAAGCTTCGTAGGTGTCCAGTTTAAGCTCAAGAAGGCCCACTACTTAAATCTAGTATCAGCACATTCAGTGCAATATTTACATAATTCTTTCAGATTTATATCTTAAATGATCATTGGTTCATAATTGTGCATGTGTGCAATATATGGAAGAGGCAAATCAATAAGTGGATTTTTCAGCATAATTCAGTGGTGAATGTTAATTGCATAGACTGAGGATTATACAATGAAAGTTTCAGATCAAAATTCAGATAACTAAATGTCAGGCTGCAGATTGACCCTCAGATCTTGAATAAAAGAACAGGGTTGGAATAAGTAACGGCATTATCACTTTGCTGCAGGTGAAATTGATTAAGCAAAAAAGTGTAATACACACACCTGGAATTATAACATAACATTAATACCTTGGTCTAATGAACATATGTGAAAGATTTACATTAATTTAATGTAAATATTCATTGTGTTAATTCCTGTTTATGGCTACTACAGCTACACTAACTCTTTACCTATCATAACATACATACATCATTCAGAAGAATCTATTTCTACAAGTTGGAGATGACAAAACCATTTGGTATACACCTCTCTATTTTGTTGGCACTTCAGTTTTTATATTTTTATGTACAGTATTGTCACATGATAGTAATAACTTAGCATAATGAGTGCATTTAAAATATTTACAATTGTATTAAATTATTTACTTTACATAAGGATAATTTTTCAATCCTTTTTTACAAAATCCTTCTTGAATGGTGATTCAGAAATAAAAAACTTTTTGCCAGCTTAAAAAAAAGTAATATTTCTAAGGGTATTTACGGGGATATTGTTCACTGCAACTACTACTACTACTACTACAAGACCCTTAGCTCCCAATTTTTAAATAGAAGCCCTCTAGCCATGATACCAGTGCGCATTGAATGCTGTGTGATGTCTGTGTAGCTTGTTTTTTTTTTTTTTTTTTTTTTTTTTTTTTTTTTCTTTTAAGTCATATAAAAATATTTGGAATATTCATGTATGGGTATGCCTAGGATCAGAACCTTTCTGAACTCTGTAAAAGGGTGTAATTATTACAGGTCTGGGAGTATTTTCACACACACACACACACACACACACACTTGCACATGGGGTGTAAAATATCTCTGCCCAATCCACATTCCAAACATCATGTTTTTTGTTAAGAGCTTAGTCAGGCTAAGTATCTTTCAACACCCATTTTTGGCTTTTGTGTTTGATGTTTTTGTTTGGGAGTTTTATTTTGTTTCTATCTTTTTTTTTTTTTTTTTTCTTTAACTCTTTTGAATGATTTCCCCTGTTGCCTTCTCTACATTTTGGAAATCAGTTTTCCTTCTTTGAGATTTGTTGCTACCTAAGGTTAAGGGAGCCTAGTCTACTTTGCTGCTTACACTATAGTGTTTTCATTTACTTCAGTCATGATAATTTTAGACAAAAAAAAAAAAACTTGAACTAAAACAAAGTGTGTAGAAATAATTTAGACATATGTCTATTTATTTTTAATCTTTTCAAGTCCATGAATTAATTTCTTGGTGGCTCTAGAAAATTAAGAAAAAATTCAAAATTTTCTTTTAAATAATTTTTATTTTCCCAACTACTTTCAATCTCATCTGAGACCATCTTCATGGGTTGCATATCTATGGGTGTGCTATATGTTAACACTGTAATCTCAAAATATTTTTTTTTACCTTTATATAAGGGAAGTAACATGATTTAAGATTTTTTTAATTATAGTATTTTAATTTAGTATTTTTTACATAACACTTTGCTGCTACGAATATTTAAGAAATTTGTTGCTATACTCGTGGTTGACTTTATTTTTGGTCACAATTCTCTTATTGCTATGGTCCGGTTCCATGTACCACGATGATAGTCCAAGGTAGAACCAGTAAATAAGAACTCGGATATGGATATGGAATAACACAGATATATTACAAACAGGAATATATACAGAGGAGTAGAAAGTGTTAGTACGAACAATCAGGTTTAGTAGTAATTGTCTGAACACGACTCTGGACTGCCTCTGACTCTACTGACTGACTCGCTCGCTCTGACTGACTCCTGAGAGACCTCACTCCAGACCAGACTGAAATCTAGACTTCAAACGGAACTCCCTGCTTCCTCTTGAGGCGCAGTATTTATTACATATGGAATAGTCCATTATGTTATTATGGGTAAGGTCCCATAACACTTATATAATGGACTTCCAGAATTTTAAATGTTTGCTTATTATTATCCTGATGAAACACTGATGTATTTTCAACTAATATCTTTCTAAAATGTGAATGTGGACATGAGTGTTCCTTTAAATGTTCTGAGATTGAACTATGATCATTCAAGGGAAGTATAAGTCTTCTCATCATCATCATCATTGTTGTTGTAAAACCAACATACATGTTAACATTTTTATTAGCGATGCAATCTTCCAAAGAGACATTTAAATTGATATATGATGTTGGTCTTTTGTAAGGTGCTAGTTGATGGAGAAGAGTTGTTATGGATGACTAGGTTGGTTGTATTAAATTTAGTATAATTTTATTTTTTTACTTGGATCAATGGGAGGATATATTCATCTTTCAGTCTTTTTAGAATTGTTTCCTCTTGTTTATAGTTAGGATGCATTTGATTATAGTATTTTGATATGTTTAGAGTTATTTGAGGATGTATTATGTTCATTTTTATTTATGTTAATATTCCCAATATCTCGTCTAATTTATACATTAATGATGTAATTAAGAAAATCATTATTAATGATGATTTGTTTAATATTTTTATATGTCTAAATTATTTAACCAAACATGCTTAAATGAATATATATATATATATATATATATATATATGGTACTTATTGGAAAGCACTCAATATCAGTGATACAGCTAATATATTTAGTTGGATTGATGTGAGGTTGTGACCTTGGGTTTTATGGTCTCTGCAATCATCAAACTTTCATGACTTTGTCTGACAATCACAGAGTGTTAAACCCAGGGTCACAAACTCACATCAATCTAACTTATATCTCAAGAAAAATATTGATTGGAGGGGGGTGAATTATGACAGTGGGTAAAGTTTTTGAGTGACTAGTTTTACCCTTTAGGACTAAATTTGTTACGTTGCTGCAGCTACATATGTATATGAATGAAGGATGCTGGGAATTTTTTTTTTTTTTTTTTTTTAATTAAAAAAAAATTAAACTCAAAATTCCCAGCATCCCTCATTCGTGCACATGTGTACATTTACAATGTTATTTGATTAAGTGTTATATTAAATCTACATCAGCAAAAACTAACCAAGAAAGATTAATGGTCTTGAAACTGTTGTAATAACCTTGACAGCCAAATAAATTTTTTACCATTGCTTCAGATTTTACAAGTTCTCAAATGTATTGGAAGCTATATGAATAGTAAGACCAAAAAAATAACTTGCTTTTAGAAAAGCTTACTTTTTACTTGGATTTAAATACTAACTACTGGCACTGGGGTAGGAGGTTACTTTCTTCATCCTTGCCTCTTCCAATGCATAAAATAATTCTTATAGAACAGAAATTCATGGATGATTCAAAATAAATATATACTAGTATATAACTAAAAACCACTTCCCAATTGTATTTTTTTTTTTTTTTGAGGGGGTACATTTGGATTTACGTTACTGAAACAAGCAAGTTGTAATGAAATAATTCTATTTCATACAGTTGTTTGTCTTTTTATCCTTGGACCCAATTTTACTTTGGAAAATGTCAAAGTGTTTATTTGCCCAATGGCACATTCATTAAACTGTCACATTAAAAAAATAAAATAAAACAATGGGAATGCGTAAGTCCCTCCTTTCCCCCCCACCCAAAAAGAAATTATGTGTAGAGAGGCACAGAGTAAAAGTAAAAATAGAGAAAGGAAATGAAGAACTTCAGTTAGGGGAGTGGGTAGTGTGGTTAGTGGAGAATGAGTATAAGAAGAATAGTGAAAAATAAGAGAATGTTGTTAAAAAAAGAAAAGACAAAAAATGGCTTTAAGTAATAGAATGCGATCAAGTTAGGCTGTTATTTTCTAAGGCAGCTTTTTTTCACTTACATTTCAGTTGGGAGGAATTTTAATAAATAAAATTAAAAAACAAAATGGAGTAAAACTGAGAAAAATTGTTGTCTGAAATATATTTTAATGAGTTGACACATTGTTTACATGATTATGATTTCACTATATGTGTATTTAAATGTTTATATAGTATTAAGAAAATGTATATTTATATATATATATATATATATATATATATATATATATAGTAAAAAGGCTTAAACAGTAATATTCCATTGGAATAAATTATGACCATCGAATATTAGTGTTTAAGCCTTTTTACTATATCCTTACTCTGTCCTAGACATTGAGTTCTACCTGTATTCTTCCTCTTGGAATTTTTTTTTTTTTTTTTCTAAAAATATACATGTATGGGTATTTATATATTTTGTATATGTATGTATATTTTCCACTAATATATATAATTTTGGGAAAAAATGTATGACAAAGTGGAAAGAGTTTTCTTGTGACATGTTTTGTCTTTTAGGATTCCATCAGTGTCACAAGAAAACTTATATATTTATTATATATGCAATAGTCTGTGTCAGTGTTTCATAAACAAAGATGTTGAAAAGCTCTTGTCCTGACTAAGAAAGGAATAAACTAGTCATAAAATGTCCACCCTGCCCCACACTTGGCACATGATTTCTCCTGTTTCTTTAACTCTACAAATCAAAATCTGATGTTGCAGCAATAATGATTTTGAGAAGTAGGTTAGCTAAAGATTCAATAACTTTTCAGCACTGACCACCACCCCTAATTTAGTGTTTTGTGTGTGAGATATATTGTTAAGAAAATCTTTCTTTTTTTTTTTTTTTTTTTTTTTTTTTTTTTTTATGAATTAGACTTCTCCAAGTTCTGAGTCATTTGACATGGTCATATGAACTTAAAAAGTGGAGATCTTTTATCCTGATATCTGTATTCATTGTTTGTTGCCAAAATTAAGTGAGTTGACTCGCTAATTCAGTTGTTGCAAAAATCTGCTTCACAGCAGCCCGTTTACTACCATCTACTAACCTGACATGTGCACTATAACACGAAAACCCAGCAACTCCCAACCAAAATTATTTTGAGGTATTTATAACTCCTTGCTGGTATGCCTTTGTTTTTTTTTCCTTTTTAGCCACTAACCATAATCACTGAAATTATAATAAGACCTTTTTTTTTTCTTTTTTTGTTCACTATAAAACTTAGTTCATCTTCTTCTCTTTATTTTATTTCTTTTGTCGCACATGTGACATATATATATATATATATATATATATATAATGATAAAATATAATTTTAAGGTATGGTATATCTATAGATAAGTATCTGATGTAGAGCAAGTATAAATATGAGTGAACACTTAGGTCAACACAAAGTGGTGACCTAAGTATTCAGAACAAAATCTTCAGGCCATATACGATCTGTGTCAGAAAAGTAACAGGACTGATGTTATAAAGAATTTATTTCAATTCCAAACAACAAAGTACATGGTTTGAAGAAACCCCTCTTCAAAGTAATCCCCCTTGAGTCCAATGTACTTTTCCTTCCTTCTCTGGAATGCTTCTATACACTATTGGAAGCATTCTTCTTGGATGCCCCCCTAGCTCCGTCATTACTGCCCTCTTGATTGCCTCCACAATTTCAAAACTGGTCCCCTTGATGATCCCCTTGAGCATAGGGAAAAGAAGAAAATCACACAGCATAAGTTCAGGTGAATAGGAGGGTTGTTCCAGTACAGCGATGTTGTTCTTGGCTGGAAACTGCCTGATGCTCAGGACATTGTGAGATAGTTCATCATCATGTGAAGCAGTGACAATTTGTCCTGCCACAAAGAAATGTGAACAAAAAATGTAATGGTTGCAGAAAGCTAACATTACAGTTGTATATTCCCAAGATATCATGTTAGGTGATAACACAATATTCTTATTCCTCTTTCGCTCATAGCTCACACAGCACACCTGGTTCCATTACTTTTCTGACAGACCTTGTGTGTGTGTGAGTGCATATATATATATATATATATATATATATATATATATATATATATATATATATATATACACACACGATGATGATTTGCTGCATCTTCCCAGATGATGGCTGCCTTTGCTCTCACTGCCTCTCACCTCTCTCATGCATGACCCTCAAGGTGACTTGCCAAGCCGGCTGTGGACTTGCATGACAGATGAACAATGTGCTTGCTACAAACTTGATGGATACACACTGCTGTGTCTGGGGAATGTCAAGGGTGAATTTTTTTTTTTTTTATGTGACTTCATGATTCACCCAGCCAGCTTTTGAAAGCAGTATTTGCTGACAGAAATCACATGTCCAGACCTTGATACCCTCGTCAAGTCCATGGTTATCACCCATTCTAAGTTGCCACTTGAAGAGTTGACACCCGTCTCTTATTTGACCTCTCCATCCAGTTCTATCTAGGGCCATCTCTTCCCAATTGAAGTCAAATGCCAGTGTTTTTTTAGGTTGTTCTTGATACAGTCCTTGTGTCTTTTCCTTGGTTTGTGCTGAGGATGCTTTCCGATACTCAGCACACCATGAAACGCTTGTTTTGGGAGTCTACTATCCTTCATTTGAATTATGTGTTCTGTCCATCATATTTGGGAAGATGTTACAAGAGTCTCTATGCTTTGGCAGTTGGCTTTAACTAAGACATTAGTATCAGTTCTGCTTTCCCATTTGACATTCAATACGCATTTCAGGCATTTTTGCTGGAAATGCTCAAGTATTTTTGCTGAGTAGTGTCCAGGTTTCAGAGGTGTATAGAAGAACTGTCAGAATGCAAGCTCTATATACACCTACCTTGATAGGGTTGGTAATGTCATGAGCTGCCCATATTCTCCTTTTCAGGTTTCCAAAGACTGCAGAGACCTTCTGGATGCGTAGATATTTCAGCATCCAGTGAGCCATCTTTTATAATTGTGCTGCCAAGGTAAACAAACCTCAACTATCCCTAATCTCATTCTGTGAACAAAGATATTTGGCTCTCCGGGGACAGGAATAAACATTACCTTGGTTTTTGTAAGGCTTGTTGTTAAACCAGATGCAGTGCATGAGGATGAGAAATGGTTCATAATATTTTGCATGCCAGCTTTTGTATGAGCTAAGAAGTCTGCGTAGAGTAGCTCTCTAATCAAACAAAGCTTGGAAAGTTTTCAACTTGGCATCGAACCTTCTCAGACCGAAAACCCTTCCAGTGGTTCTGAATTGCAAATGGATGCCGTCATCACAATCTTAGAAAGCATGCGCAAGTAGAGCAGCAAAAAAGATAGAGAAAAGCATGGTACGCCATTTTCAATAGGGATTTCCTCTGAGAGTTGTCCATTGAAAATAACATGGGCTCTCATTCCTGGGCAGCTGCTTGACCACGCATACATACATACAAGCATATACCCATATAATGTGTGTGTGTGTGTGTGTGTGTTAATATTCAGGCCACTCATCATGGAGTAATGCTTCCTAGACTTGCTATCATAAGTGAACTCCATATTCATTGGATGCTCTCCATACTTGTGGTTTTTTCTGGACTAGATTTTACTAAGTAAACGCCTAAGAATATATGATATGGGGAAAATATTTTAATAAAATTGGGCTTTTTTTTTTTTTTTTTTTTTTTAAGAATATAGTAGACATATAGCTGCAAAAGTTAGTAGCATGTCATACTTAGAAACTTAGTAAAATTCATTTTTTAATTTTTGAAAAAAAATGTTTTGTATTATTGAAAGGTATTAAATGTCATTTCTACAAATATTTTATGCTACTGAAAGGTGTTATTTTTTATATTCTCTCAATCAGTCATTTTCTACAAGTGGCAACTTAATATGAGTTAATGACCAGGTTTTACTTGAACAAATCTCATGATGATTACATAGGTTTATAGTAGCTAAAGTTACCTACTAATAAACTGTAATCAAGATGGGTAAGTAAGTAATAAAATCTCATGTAGGAATGATATACTTTACTTGTCTAAATTCAAATCATACCATTTTCACTGTAACCCACTTCAAAGCTTTCTGGTCTTAAAACTTACGTGCACTGCAACTAAGATTTCAGTTAGGAGAAATATTTGGTAATAAAATCATTCAAATCCTATGACCTTCAAGGACTGTCCAAAATGTGTTCTGCGAGATATATTTTTTTTAAATATCACAAGAACTAGTTGTATGCTCTTGATATAGCATGACAACTAAACAAAGAGTCTGCACAAAGTCTAGAGTTACTCAGTCATCCGTGAAACCCTTACATACTGTGATCATCACATTAATGATGATCATGTAAGTAGATTTTTTGCATCAGATGAAGAGTTATTTACATGAGGACTTGTCCTCATCTTTATCACAACTTTTCAGACTTCATCAGGTGTATGTCAGTCTGAGAAACCTATGCTAATGCTAGGTTATGAGGACCTCCTTAGTAGGTGTCACTAATAAAGACAGCATGTCTTCAACAGCAGTTTAACAAAAGAGAAAAGCTTCACTGAGTGAAGTCGAGTACCAGCAACATACATCAACAGGCAAGGTTAGGTTTAAGGCTCCAAGTTATCTCTAGCCTAGTGGATTAAAACGTACCATACTTCATAGCATCTCAGTCCTACTCCCCTTCACCAAATATTAGAATTGTGCAATTTTGTGATAAATGCGTGAAAAGAAACTTGTTTTGAACTGGGCCAAGTCTTATATACTATCAAATATGGTACATCGTTGCAATTGAGGGTATGCTCATTGAATCTGAAAGAAAACTTTCTATCTATGAGAACCTCCTTAGTAGACCTGGCATAAAAATAAATATGATATGGAAGTTGCTGATAAAGAAAGACAAATGATAGCAAGTTTTCAACAACAGCGGCTGTAACAAAAGAAAAAATCTTCACAGTGTGCTTTCGAGTATCAGAAGCACTCATCAGCAGGCAGGTTAGGTTTAAGGCTCCAAGTTCTCCACACAGAATTGTCCTATGGGGCAATAGCCTAGAGGATTAAAGTGTTAGTCTGGGAATTTGGTGATATAGTAATTGTAAATCCATAAGTGACTTTTGTTTCTATCTAATGAATTCTCTACTGGATGAAGGTTAAATTTTAAAATTAGTAAAAAAAATTTTTCATTTTGATGCATACATAAAAATAACATTTTTGTTTTATTGACTTATTTATATTAAAATTTAATTTGAAAAAGAGCACCATTAAATTTATGTCTCGATTTCTAGGATGAGGAGTTATCTTTATTTATGCTATAGTCAGATTAGGTTTAAGGCTCCAAGTTCTCCACACAGAATTACCCCATGAATCAGTAGATTAAACCTTTGGTTTGTGAATTTGGTGATGTAGTAATTGTGGGTTCAATTCCTGTGCCAGGCAGTGTGTACTTGGACTCAGTGGAAAACAAGGGTGAGCAATAACTTCAGCAATACTAAAATAAGTTGTTGTAGAGTAGTTTTCACAGTGGAGGCTTGTATTTCACTAAGTCGGTCCTAAATTAGGTTTCGACGTACAAAACGTTAGGAACTTGAAAATAATAGTTAATGACGCAGCAATCTAGTTGTGGGGCTCATACTTTAATGTCCGACATCGACTGACTCACACAACTCACTCTGAGCTCCACTGGCGACTGCTACTATTACTACTTATCTGCGGGAGAGTCTATTTACCATAGAATAGATATGTTCCGGTATAACAGAAGTAAACCCCTAGGCATAGGCAGGGGAACAAGAACAATTTACCTCCATAGATTAAATAAAGGGTTCAGTTTAAAATTCCCTGTAGGTTATCTGGATTGACATACACCTTCGGCCTTCACTGATGAGGCTAGAGGATACAACAGCCAAAACATTGTGATAACAAAGTTGCAGATAATAGTCTGCATGTAAATAATAACTCATCATCCCAGAAATTCAGACAAAGAAATTATGCAGAATTGTTTTTAACAAAACATTGCATCACTCAGGTCTGTCAGTGCCCCACCCTCTGCAGTCAGTATTGGGCTTCCTGTTACTTCTGGCTTTTCCTAAAACTAATATCACTATTAAAACCCTGTGAACAAGATTAAGGAGAATGTAACAAAACAACCAATGGGAAATTTGAAAAAAAATCTTTGTAGATAGTTTTGAAAAGTGTAAGGGAGAGAAGAGAACTAAGTTGTTTACTTTTTCTTTAGCATTAAACGGCATTAAATGCTTTCTACAGAAACCCCATAAAATTTCCAGTGAATTATTTCCCTTGGTGGCTGATTGATTTGAGATGGCAGCACAGGTACTATTTTGTCCTTGGACTTTTAAAAAGAAGCTGGTTTTTAAAAATTACCGTTATTTATACCCCCTGCCCCAGCTTGCTTTAACCTAATGTACTCGGTCCTTTAGTAGATTTCAAATATAATAGGTATCCTAAACTACAATTCTATTTTCAATATATCTAAAAATTAAACAAAAAAAAAAAAAACAAAAAAAACTTTAATACGGGCATAAAGAACATGTTAATACAAAAAAGGGGTATCAAATTTATCTTAGCTCAATGAGCAAGGTTCGTTAGTTGGACCAGAAGCTAATTTCAACAGTATATAACTTAAGATGCAGGCTTCAGAATTGTTATAAATGTAATGTCATATAGGTAATCTTGAATTAAAAGAAGTATAATATTAATGAAATCAATAATTATTAGATCAGGCCAGCCTAAACATTGGAAGAATTGTTAAAAAACCGAAATAATTAAAACATTAACCAGAAAAGTACATTTGATTGTTCATATAAGTATAATGTCAACAAATAATGCCTTGCAACTTCTTGCTATGATTCATAACACAACAGAGATGAAGCTAAATTTCTTTTTCAGTCGTACATCAATAAAAATAAACTATTTACACCATGTAAAAACAGCCAATTTGACACTCAGTCAAAAACCAGGTTAAAAGTATACTATGCTGAATTTTCCGTAAAAAAGTATCCATTAGTGGTACATGCTTCACCTTTGAAACTTGGGAGGAGGAATTTGATAAAACAATTCTTTTCTCTGTAATATTAGTGCTTTTTCTCACGCATGTATCTAATTTTGGAAAATTTTGAATTTATACAATTTTTAACTTTACAAAAGAGATGTTAATGACTACAAAACTTAAATTTGTTTCCTGAAATGAATCATTGGTCAGTCTTACAAACAAATGTTTATTATAAAGCTTTAAACTCATTTATCTTCAAACTAAAAACATTGAAATAAATAATACATTTATTGAAACTGATGAACAAGACTCTGGACAGTTGGAATGGTCTGGTGTTTCCTCTTCTAATAGTGATTTGAAGTCTGATTTTATTTATAAAAACCTCTGCTATACTTTGGATAAAATACAATGAGTAAGTACTTTAAACAGTTTTAAACTTTTTAAAGAAAATGAGAAAAAAATTTAAACTGTGTATTATCCATTGATGAAACAAGACTGATTTAAAATGGGGTTCATCTGGCGATGTTCATTTGCTAGATCAACAATGCAAATTTCAATACATCACACCCAACTGTTTTGCATAAAATGCATGCAGAATACCCTCTTTTTAATTCACATGCTCCTTGAGTTGTATGGGTGCAGAGATATGAAACAAGTGATTATTAAAGACATACATTGCTCTACAGGGAGGTGTAAAGAGTAATTTTTTTTTTCTCTCTCTCTTTTTATTTATTTTTTTTTTTTTTTTAATGTTGAATTTTTCTGGTATTTTATCCACTGAGGTTTTCAACTTAAATACATTTTGTGAAAGACAACTTCAAACCTTATGGTTAGCTCACCAAACTTATGAGTGCCCCCCTCCCTTTTTTTTTATTTCTTTTCTATTAAGATGGGAACATTTTGATTTGTATTGGGGAAGACAACTCTGAGTGGAACAAATTTGAAAAATACCACTATGAAATTGTCAATTTTGATAATACAGAAAAAGCACTGTCCGTCATTGAAATAGTTACATAATTTAAAGCGACATGGTATAAAAACTCATTATCATATAATAGAATTGTATTTTTAGAAAGAGAAATGATTAAATTTTGTTTACATACTAATTTTATCAAAATGGCCTCGAAAATAAAGATATCAGTAGTTCAAATCGAAAGAAATTACACTATTTTGACATTGTATACTAGGACAGTTTGGTATTCCTAATAACAAGGAGATATAGTACTGACCCCAAAAAAACTCCCAAACAGCAGAGGAAAAATATTCCATAATACATTTATTCTTGCACAACATAGCCTACCTTTTTTCTTTTTTCTTTTTTTCTTAAATTACTTTCATCTACTAATTTACCTTCAAGAATGTGATTGTTTGGTTGTAATACATATTATAAAGGCTACAAACTAATTTGAGCTCAAAGGTCAGATATATTTTTGTACTTCACAGCAAACTCAATATCTCAGGTCATTTTGTTAGAAATGGCATGGTGCACTCTTTGATGACTTTTGCCAAAAATGACATCATCAACGTCTTGTTTGAGTTTGATCATGACATATATATATATATATATATAAAACCTACATGTAAATTATATGGGTACATTTTTAAAGTTTTAATTCTGTCATTTTTATGGGTACTCTGCTAGTTATAATGAAATTAATTATTTGGGCGAAAAATATATACAAAGTTGTGACATTCTAAATTTTAAAACGACTGTCATCCTGTGAAAATCTAATATTTTCTTTGAATTTCTAAGAATTTGTTTAAAATTAGGTCATTTGTTCTTGTTATTTGAATGGGATTGTGGTACAGGCAGACTAACAGTAGCTTTGAATATTAGTTTTGATCTAGAATGATATGTTCAGTCTTGATAAAGTTCATAAGATTTGCCACGTGTTAAAATGTTTGAGGCCAGTGTTATGACACACGGCTTTAGCTATACCCAGTTGACCAAAACTTTTATCCAAAAAAAAAATATACAACACAAAGGTCAATTTAATAATCACCTATTGATTGGTAATATACAGCAACACTTGTTATATTTTGATCTCAGGAAAAAGAAAGAATTTTCAATTCTTACCCAAGTACAATGCAAACAGTTAATGATAGTCAATTACAGTACCAATTGTAATAATAAAAAAAACAAGTTACTGAGCAATATCTTTATTTAATATACATACATAAACAAAATTCAGTGACTTCCATTAGTCTGTCTATCACACCCTCTAAAATACTCATGCATTGACTGAAACCAAATTTTGGGGAGAATTACAAACAGGTAAGTGGGTACAGACAGTGGTCTTAGTTCAATAGGAAGCAAGACCTCAACTCTGTACCTCCTACCACAACCAGTGGCCAACAGTTTTTTAGAAGTTCAAATATAAATACTTCTCACAATTATTGATGCGATATAATTATTTACCTGCTGCCCCACACAGCAAGATGTGGCACAAGACCAAGTTTAAAGTGGGGTATCCGAGTCCATAGGCTCAGGAAAAAATTGCCTATAGACCACGTAAAAACAGTTTCCCGAGATGAGACTCTGCCCTTTAGCAGAGCCTTGTCTGGGGGATAATTGGAAATATAATATAAATGCAAGTAATTTTCTTCCAGATTCCAAAAATACAAATACTTTTGAAACTAGGCAAAAATCTTAATATAAATGCTTTTTCACATAAATACAAATACTCTGAAAAAGTATTTAAATACAATTCAACTTTTAAATTGATCCATCACTACCAACAAGTACTTTGCATTGGCAAAACCTGAATTAAGAGGTCAAGACTAGAGCAATTCATTTCATCTATTTGAAATTTTGTAAAGCCAAGACATACGACCAGGTTTGGTTAAAAATTTGTCAATAACCCCATCCACATTCATATGTACAAATTCTTCATTTACGATGCTTAATAAAGGCAAATTGCTTAGGTGTTCCTGACCCATTGTGCTTGGGAGATAGTTTTTTTATTTTTATTATTTTAGTTTGCTGAAAGAGCACTTACAGGATACCACAGCCAACAGTATGTGCAATGCTATTTGTAAATTGGGGAACACATCATTGCTATAAAATATTGTGAAGTTGAAAAGCTCAATTGAGGTTTTTTGGTTTAACAAAGGCATTGTCTTTTCTTTTTTTCGTATTAACATTCTGTAGTCTGTAATTTTGTGACCAAGTTTTATTCCATCAAAATCACCTTCGTATGCTGCAGCAGCTACTTTACATTTTTCTACCATGTCTTTGTTTGAGTCACTGAGGATTTCCATATCCAAGAGAAACCCAAATTATTCATGTAACTAGCTCAACCTTGTAAATTGATCTTTCAGTTCTGTATTCAACCTGTTCAGTACTGCCTTCAAAGTAACATCCATTTCTTTTCTCACATTTAGACACTCATCTTTCATCTCCTCTCCAGCCACTCTTTTCACAACACTCCCTTCTCTGTTGACCAACATCAGTACCCCATCATAAGCATTTTCCCTCATCTTTTGCAATTGAATTTTTACAGAGAGAATCTCATTCACTCATAATAGAATGTTGCAAATTTTGAATGTCAGCTTTAGCTTCATTGAAGTTCATTCTAGGACACTGAAGTCTCTTCTGAACGCTGTCGATGAAAGTCAGGACGTTGTCCCACAATGGCAGCATAGAAAGCTGAAAGTTTGCATGTTGTACAGCAAGCAACTGGCATCGCTTCTTGTGTCACCTGATACAAATTTAATAATTTAGCTATGTCATCCAACTTAGTTTTTACAACATTAACAGCATCACACCTAGCATTCCATCTTGTATCAGGGGGTCTGCTTTACAGCCATCCCTACTGTCTCCTTCAAATTCTCCCACTACATTGTTGGTGGAGAAAAAATGATATAGCAAACACCTGTTTTGATGCTACATGAACTCTTACGAGGTTCAAAAAATGGTTGTCACAATTTACAAAGATTGCTTTTTGGTTTCTCTATGATATGCTTTCCTGGACATTGGACATCTTCCCTGCTATTGTTGCAGCATTGTCATAGTCTGTCCATGACAGTTGTTCAAATCAAGACAATCTTATTCCCATTTGGCAGTAGCATTGAATATAATCTCATAGAATCTGCTTTCTTTGACTCTCTGTAGGATAGACGGACGTAATTTGTTGTCCAGTAGCTCAATGAATTCATTCTGTATTTTACCAGACAAAAATGCTGCAGAATTTGGATGCAACTTGACATAATCCAGATGATGCTGCGATAGAGGGTTGTACTTGCTAAGTAGCTTAACAAGTGCAAGAAAATTACTAAATTTATTACTTGATGCAATGACTTCTTGGTGTCCACGATATGTCAGATCTTGAGTTACCAAAAACTTAATACAATCCACAAAACACATGAGCAGATCCTTCCACAATTGCTTCTGTTCCTTCATATGCTTCACTATTACTATGTCAATCGTGGACCATTCTGATATGTGTCTCTCAAAGTCTTTCTATACAAGAAATGATGCAAGGTGATGAGTGACCTGTTCATGTTCTGGTATTCTTTCAGTGCATTTTTTCCATTTTTGAAATTCACAAGATTCTTCGAATACTGTGCTTTTATTAACAAGGTCTGTTGAAAACAATAAACAGCAAAAACAATGCATCATCTTTAATAGAATACAATAACCAATCAATTACATGGAATCGTAGACCCCATCCTGTAGTTGTCTTTGAAACCAATAATTCATGAATCTGCAGTTGACACCCACATGTTTTGTGCTCATTTTACTTCTCATCTCTTCTTCCACATGTCAGCTCTCAATAACTTACTGATCTTTTGTAATTTTGAAAGGGCTGTTTTTGTTCTGAAAAGCCTTAGCACCCATCTTTGCCATTTGTACACATAGATCATCAGAAATTTGTGGATTATTGCAATTTACATACAAATTTAAGCAAATATCTTTCTTGGTTAAAATTACATATTTAGTTTCCTCATATTGTGCATAGTCAAATATTAACCACCTACATTTCTTTTACTACCACCTTCCCATTTTTTCTTTTCATTTTTCTCTTTTTATATCATAATATATATTTAGTATCATTGTGATATTCCATATGGTGTGGTCTAGATTATTTTTTAATCAATGTTTTGATTTGATCATAATCAATGATTGCAGGCTTTCTGGAATGTTCTTGGTCTTCCAGAGCAAAATTTCCTCTTCTGAACCTTCATTTTTGCCATAAAAACAAAATTCACAATCCACATGTTGAAATATCACCTTAAAGAATATGTCAAATTACATCGCATGTTCAAAACCCCCCTATTGAAAAACACTACAAGCTTTTGTTCCAACCCAAATAATTTCTTTATTATTATTATTACTTACATAGTACCTATTAAGAAATAACACATTTTTTTTTTAAATCTATCAATATAATTAACATTTAA
This sequence comes from Acanthosepion pharaonis, assembly GCA_903632075.3. Lineage (NCBI taxonomy): Eukaryota > Metazoa > Mollusca > Cephalopoda > Sepiida > Sepiidae > Acanthosepion > Acanthosepion pharaonis. The sequence goes on along the minus strand of CAHIKZ030000696.1, from coordinate 267,836 downwards.
GTTTGTTTTATTTTTTTATCTGTTTCTTTGTATGTTACCGGTTAAGACAAAATGAAACATGATATAGAACAACAGAGGGAAGGAAACTCCAAACTCTATATTTAATGTTATGTGTACACAAAAACAAAAAAGAATTCCCTAATAGTACTGATCTCTGGGCTCCTGCTGTTCATAACTCTGGTCAGTATACCAACTGCTCAGGTATATGCACTTTTACACAGCTGCCAGTATACCAGCCATTAAGGTTCGAACTACAGTAAATATATGTAAATCTTATTGAGTTAGAAAAGAATCTCATTGAGATTGAAATACATACTTTTTAGTCAGTGTAATAAAATACAAGGCACCACTGTTTGTGTTTTTTTTTTTTTGTTTGTTTTTTTCTTCTTCTTTCCTTAATAATTAATATTCTGACACTCCAAACAAAATTATGAGTAATCATTTGAATTCCAAATGTTTTCCAAACTAATAAACCAGATAGCCACAGATGGTGTTGTATTTAATAATAGTTTAAGTTTCTAGCAGTCATTGGTGCTGTAGAGATAAGAGATGCATAATTAGTGGGTCAGAGGTGCATTATTGAATTATTACCAGACTTCTGTTGGTCTGGCAAAATGGATTCAGTTCTGGAACCAAAGGTGCTAGGAAATCAGTGACTGTACCTGTACATCATTCTTCAATAAGCATCTCTTTAGGATGTTTGAAATAAACAACTATGGTTTCCCCATGAGTTCTTTATTTAAAATGTTTCTTAGAGAATGAGAGGATAAAGAAAGGATAAAAATCTCTACTTCACTCAAATCTCACAAGGATGGAAATGCTTCATGATACTTCTGATGATTTTTTTTTGCCTAGTACTGATCATTGTAACTAGTTAATTGTTTTTAATATATTTCTATGGCCAAAGGAGAAAAAGTGGACAGTTTTAGACTGGCTAACCTTAATCCAACAGAGCATGCATTTCATCTTCTGAAGAGGAGAGTGAAAGAAGAAACCCCTCAAAACAAACAAGAACTGAAAAAAAAAACGGTGTATTAAAAGTCTGGAAAAGTTTGATGCAGTTATTGCAAGCAAGGGTTATGCAACCAAATATTAAATGTTATTTACTTTAAGACAATCTGTTCCTTTACTTTTGCTCACCTAAAAATGGTGGGATCTGATACATATGGTGGGTATGTCCTCAGCTGTTTAACACATCTAAATCTAAATACCAGGGGATAAAAGCTGAAATTCTGAACTCTTGTCTCATACTCATCTTTTGATCTTAAACCCAAATGTCTTCAGTGAGCAACAAAAATAAAGGAATTAGCCTTGCCATACCAATACTTTTGGAGGGGACTGTATATATATCTTAAAAGTCTCTTAATCCATTAGTCTTGTACGCCACATGTACTGCAGCTTTAGGAGTAATGGATATGTCTAAGCCTTACCGATCACATCTCTGTTCTGGCTGGTTTTGAATTCAGAGTTGTACTTCTCCTAGACTGCTTACCCTACCATGGCTAAAGAGACTAGACTGCCCTAAAATTTAATAGCATTTGAATTCAGTTTTCCTTCTACAAGGCTGGCTCCACTCAAGGCAAGAAATACCAGTTTGTGCTGCTATTTAACCCATAACTGGGGGAAGATATGCTTTTACCAATGGCAACAGTGCAAAGGTAATGAAAACCACCTCAGCCAAAATTTGAGTTCTGTATGCCAATTCCCCTTTCATTTTGTTAACTGTTACATTATGTCTTTCCGTACATTCATGCATAATTATTATTATTATTAGAAATAAAGCATATTAATACAGTGATGCTGATCAATATTTAGTTTAGTGAGTCCTGGGACACACAGGTAGTGATAAGTTGAGTGTTTTGACAGGAAATTCAGTGTGACACAAAGTTTCTTAATAAATTGTAGTGTTATAAAATGATGTTATTAGTCCGAAACATTTCCACTAACTTGACTATCATATCAGCTGGAACAGAGGCTACAAAATTAAGTATATATTATCACAGCCATTTGTGCCAAATATGTCTCCATTTGTTAAAATGTTTGCATTAAATACGTTTTAGATTTAACAACAAAGATACAAAATAGGTCTAATTACCATTAATATCTATCATAGTTCATTTAACAAATGATTAGCATTTAGTTACAGAAAGAATATATCAGTTACATTTTAAATTAAAGGTGAATACATCATTGCACTGTCTTAGTTCACTTAGTATCAAGAAACAACAAATTCCTTTTACAATCTCATAACTTCTGGGTTAGCTGTATACAATATATTGTTTTCCATGAGGAAAAATTGAGGTGTGTCCCTGTGACACACGTGTAGGTAGTTTACTGTGTCCATTTATATTTTTATATTTTGGGGACACAGGACACATATCTGGCAGCATATCTGCTTTTGTGTGTGTATATATATATATATATATATATATATATATATATATATATATATATATATATATATATATTGGGTTGTCTGGAAGGTTCATGCTGATTTTTAAGGGAAATTAAAACACAAAACAAAATGATGCCATTAAATATTTATTCAACTAAATATGAACCATTTTGTTGCACAACCTTTCCTCATTTTTCCTTCAACTTACAGATTCCATCTTCCCAGAATTTCGATGGTTTCTTGGCAAAAAACTCACTAAGGTGTTTTTTTCTTCTTCTTTTTTATCATCCAAAGAATTAAAATTTTTACTACTGAGATTATTTTGCAATGAGCTGAATAAATGAAAATCTGAAGGAGCAATGTGTGAGGAATATGGCGTGTGGAGTAACACATCCCAGCCAAGCTGCAACAATTTTTACTGGGTCACCAAAGAAACATGAGGTCTGGGATTATTCTGATGGAAAACAACATCTTTCCTGCTTGCCAATTATGGGTGTTTGTCTTGAATTACTGCTTTTAATTCATCTAGTTGCAAGCAGTACTTTTCAGAATCAATTGACTGGTTACTTAGCAGAAGATCGTTGTACAAGATTTTTTAAATCCCACCAGATGCACAGCATGACATTCTTAGGATGAAAACTTGCTTTTGAGGTGGCTAAAGTTAGCTTATGTCGCTTACCCCAGGATATGGCTGGTGGATTTTGATAAATTTACTTTTTCTGCTAATTCGCATGTGTAATACAGGTTATTCTCAATGTCTTGATTTGGTCATCATCTGTAGCGGGGGAGGGAGTCTGCATGAGTGTTCTTCATCAATAAGTCTACAATCACTAATTCTTAACTTAGGGAACCACTACTGTACAGTTCAGTCAGTTAAATCACCTTCACCGTACACAGCACATATCTTTTTTTTTGTTGCTTTGCAAGGCATTTTTGCCTTACAGTTATATAAAAAAAATAAAAAAAGCGTCAAATGATACTAAAATTGAAAATAACACTGACATCTCATTTTAACAAATATATTTACCAAAATTGCACAAAAATATTTTTAAATACTGAAGAGTAAATTTATTCAATAAAATTGTGATTGGCTTCAACCATGGCCTCCAGACGACTTCAGAATCTCCTGCAACTCTTCTGCAGTCTCCTTGTTTAAGTTATATTTTTTTTTTTTTATTGCTTCAGGTAAAGAGATGGGGGTGGGTAGTGTGAAGCATAACCTCAACATTTATCCATCTATTCCTACCACAGGCTAAGAGTGTTGAGGATATTCTATGTGCTGTATCCCTTCAGAATGTAGCTGGTCATGGCTCTCCACAACTTCCTATCTTTTGTAGCTCTTAGCCTTGTCTGTCTTTTTACTCTCCTTTCCATTTTTTGTTCTGCTACCCATAAGATCATTAAGTAGGTTACTCAATGTTTCTCTCTCTCGCTCTCTGTCCTTCTTGCCTCCAGTACATAAATTGAGAGTAAACAATGTTAAGTGATGATGACAGCTGCTATTTATGGTTGGGAGAATAATTGACAAAGTATTGATTGTTTTACTAACAATATGAATATTGATGACTTCTCTTGGTTTGGGCAAAATTAATAACCCAGAATGGTTCTGGAATCAAGAGTACTGGAAAATTGGTTGTGAACCTATATTACATTCTTCAATAGTCTTAAAATTCTTAAGGTTTTGAAACCATACAAAATCAAGGTCTGAGATTAAGTCTTTGAGCCTTCTGGACCTTACCCATGCAAAGTCTCTGTATAGAAATCAATCAACCACTTGTATCCCCAAGATGGGAAAAATTGTCCCCCCAATACACACTAAAACTACAATCCAACATGAATAACACTGCATCCCAAAAAACATATGATGCTCAATGTGTCCAGTTCTATAGAAATAGACTAACAGCCATTCCTTTAACTTCATTTGGACTTCAGATCAGTGAGACAACTAAAAACAAAATAAAGATCTTTATAATGTAACATCAGTCACAATAAATAATTTAGTTCTATGGACAATCTCACATAGACCTAATATTGACACATAGAAAAATATAATCACCAAGAGCATATATGAAGATTTAAGAGACAAATATCATGACTATAAACCATTCTACACAGATGGACCAGAAATCTTAGATAAAATAGGTGCAGTAGACACAAACAAATTCACAAACATACCAGGCTATCAAACAATCCATTTCTACAACTGAACTACAAGCTATAGAAATGGCACTTAAAATAGATAGAAAATTCAAAAGACAGGGAGTCTGAGAATGTTATAAATTTCCTATCTAGTTTAACAGCAATTAAAAAAAAAAAAAAAAAAAAAAATGAACACAATTCATCCCTGTATTCAAGAAATCCTAGAAATGTATCTAATTCCACATGCCATGCTTTTTTTTTTCCGGATATCTCCGTTTCAGTTAATTCCCTTTAGTAACTTGACTTTCCAAGATTTTGTTTCCTCTCACAACACTGGGGTGGTAGCTCTGTTAGGGCCCCGGCTATGAACCCCCAAACAAAACAATAGGAAAGTATAAAAATACATTTTACTAGCAATATATTTTTGTATGGAAAAATTACCAACAATACCTATTTATAGCAGAATTACCAACAATACCTATTTATAGCAGAATTACCAACAATACCTATTTATAGCAGAATTACCAACAATACCTATTTATAGCAGAATTACCAACAATACCTATTTATAGCAGAATTACCAACAATACCTATTTATAGCAGAATTACCAACAATACCTATTTATAGCAGAATTACCAACAATACCTATTTATAGCAGAATTACCAACAATACCTATTTATAGCAGAATTACCAACAATACATTTTATCTGTAGTTGAAGGCATACAATTAAGTTCAAAATATATTTAGATGAAGCCATAAAATTGTGTTCAAAATATTTAGATTTTGGAATTAAATAACCCATAGAGATGTTGATATGCTGCCAAACAAAATTGACCAACCAACTTGCAACTCTTTGTGTCAATTGATTCTTTTGGATTACTCAACCAACACTTTTATCCACTGGGCCATGTGTCCTTGTGAACATTAATGAATGAATATTTGGGACTTATAGAATACTGTCTCGGTAAACATTTTTTTACCAGATTGCATATTACAATTTTGTAGTTGTAAAGAAAAAGAAAATAAACTGTTAACTTATAGTAGCAACAAATGTCTGCAATAGATTTCTTCTGTCTCTCGACCGCAACACTTGTAGCCAAATCACAGTTCAAATGGTAGTCCATCGTAACGGGCAACATAGAAACAACAAAATGGGGTCACGCATCCAACCGTCGCTTCTCACCAGCAAAAACGCGTGTCCGTCCACCAAGCTCAGAAAATCTCATCTGTCACATAAGTGAAAAACAACGGCTTTTGTTCAGCGAGAAATCTTTCTGATTGGTCACGCCATTCAGTGGAGGGAAGAACATTAGCATAAATTCTGGTCCTTAAAGTAGATTTTTGCTAACTACTTTTTGGTAATTTTTCTTTGGCAGATCACACACAAAACAAAAACTCTTTTTCGAGGTAGCCAATTATCTCTTTCACTACAAATTTTTCAGTTCGAAATTCCTACATAAATCACCTGAAGATGGCTGGAGTGTACAATGGTCGAAACATTGTGAATATGGCAATAAAGATGAGGACAACAGTCTGAATGATATAAATAGTGTAAATAGTTACAATACCTCATCTCGGAAATATCAAGAAATGTTAAAAATTGTCATTATTTAACATTGATGCTTTCAAACCAGTTTCCTTGTCTTCATTGTCTTCCTCAAACCATTTTGACCGCTGTACCCTCCAGTTTTGTTTTCTTTTGTCTGAATTTCTAAGACTATCTATTTTTACTATTATACATTGATTCTTTCATAAGTTTCATCATCTTTCTTGTCTTCATGCTTCTACCGCCGTCTCTTCAAGGCTTTAATAACTCTATAAAGATTTTTCTGTAATTATACAATATCGTATATTCGGTCACTCTACAACTTACTGCTACCATATAACCCAGTTCTAAATGCCACACGGTCAGATCATTGGCAACTAAACCAGTTCCCCCACCAAGCTTTTCAGGTAAGGAAAGTGGTTTGACACCCAGCAGAACTAAAAACAAGACCTGTCAAAGGAAAAATGAACCTTTTTTTTTTTTTTTTTTTTTTTTTTTTTTTTTTTTTGTAGGGTCAACAACCATCTAGAACAATAAAGTAGACTTTGCTCCATATCTATATATTGTCCTTGGCATGACGTTAAACTACATTGCAATCATGGGTTTTTCACAAAATAAATTACATTTACCTACATGCCATGAGCTTATACAATAAGCCTACAACCTGTTTATAACCAGTATGGTACATTCAGGAAAAATAATATAGTTTTTCCAGACAAACAATCTATTGGAGAAAAAAAAAGATACCTTTAAACTTCCAACCGAAATCATAATCCACAAACTATTTACACAAAATGCTATGCATAAACTACATGTCCATACAAAAATACCTATAAAATTGCACTATATAAAGTATGCATCTAGGAAAAACAGATTCCCCAAAACTACAAATCCCCCTCAATGGGGTCACCTGTTTGCCAGGGATGGAGTCCTGGTGACTGATTAGGTACTGACCTGGTATAAAATGGCCAGATGTTAAACTGCAGTCATGGGTTTTTCATAAATCAAGTTCACCCATGTCTTGGGTAGGGCATTAAACTACAACTAAGCATAGTACATGAAGTAAAATAGATTAGAAACTAATTATTTGTATGAAAAAACTTCACCTGCATGCCATCAGCTTATACGATAAACTTACAACCTATCCGGTTATACCTAGGGTTGTGCTTTCAGGAAAAATGAGTTTTGCATGCAAACAATCTATTGGAGGGAAAAAAAAAAGATACCTATAAAATTGCAATATATAAAGCACACATTAATGAATACCAATTCCCTAAAATTAAAAAATCCCCCCCAATGGGGCCACCTGTGACATCCGCGGATGGAGTCCAAGTGACTGAGTAACTCTTTGACCTGGTATAAAATAGCCAGGAGTTTCTACAACATGCCACTTCAGTCCCAACCTGGGATGGAATAGCCTAATCCACTCCAATCGGGTAGTCTGATAGTGGTAAGTTCTTGCTGGGATGAAAGAGAATGACTGCGAATTCTTATATCATACTTGGTTAGAGATGGTGGAGGAATGTGGGTGCACAGAACCACTTTCACCCCAACTATACTATGTGTAGCCCTGGCAGATCAGGGTGAATGGGATTAGAACCTACTGTTAGTATACTTTCAGAAGGAACTCCAAGGTGGGTGGGGAGCACGGACAGCAAATCTCTTATAAATAATCCAAGAGATGGTATGAAGACTCTGAAATGAAAAGTGACAATGAAATATCTTGAAAAAAATTTCAATTTTTATTGTCATAGAACCATTAGAGGGTGAAATAACAAAAGTACCAATCAGCCATAACAGAACCAAAATAAGTAAAAAATAAAAATAAAAAAAACTTTCAAGTAAAAACAAAGGACACAGAAAAGATAGTAAGAATCAATTAAATAAATGACATGAAAGTAAATGCTTACCCCCATCAATTTGTTAACTCCTCTAAGGGAGTAATAAAATGCCCAGAATTGTTGATCTGCTCACTGGAAGAAAGTAGAAATGATGATACCCTAAAAAAAACAAGACGTAACATATGTCAAAAGAATACATACAAATTTGGTCATCTACAAGATCAATGTACGTATGTACCAGTCTATTGAAGATGTGGGGAATTTGAGACTGAAAAAAAATAAGAATAAAATACACACAAAGCATCTTGTTCCAAGAAGCTTGAAAACATGTGAAAATTAACTCACTTTCAACATCATACACAAATACTACTAAAATGACAAATCACTAAAATGATATACAAGATAGCAACAGATTAAGAAACCAAGAACTTACAACTCTAATAAATGAATTAAAAAAAAAAAAAAACTAGTAGAATTACTAAAATTTAGTATACCATGCATGATTCAAACACCCAGAGCCAAAACAAATCCTATCCTGTCAGCTTTAAACAAAAAAGAATCTATAAATACAAAACAAATAACTCTGAGAGTCCCAATCCAAAGTATAAAAATCGTTGAAGAACTAGAAATCTCCAAATATTCACAAGAGAAACAAAAGGTTCTTGAAAGAAATAATACAACCCAGTACATCACTGAAGAACTAAGAGAAATGGACATAGATGAACAAAACTCTACCTCACCTCAAATAAGAGAACGTTCATTATCCAGACAAAGATTGCCAATAGAACCCAATGGAAAAACAGATAAGCAAAAACAAAAGACCTCCAAAAAACAAAACAAGAAGCCTTAAACTGGAGAGCATAGAAATTATGAACACTTCACCCACTAAACATAAACCAGACATGCAAAAACTCATAACATCACTCAAATACATAAAGATGATGCCAAAAATTATACCGTAGAATTGTCAAGGCCAGACAGAGAGACATAAATGAACTACTCATAATGAATCAACTTCCTGCTGTCATATGCCTTCAAGAAACATTCCTAAAACTCAATGATAAAATTAAAAAACTATACTCAATATAATGACATACACAACACTCAACAAAGGGCATCTGGGGGCATATCAGTCTTAATCAGAAATGACACCCTCTCCCCAAAACAAAACACTTCTAGAAACCAATCTACAAGCAGTTAATACAAAAAGTACCCTACATCTGCTCTATTTACATCCCACCTCATGATCCCCCCCCATAAAAGAAACTGATCTAAAGAAAGTAATAGAACAACTACCAAAACCATTCATATTATTTGGCAACTTTTAACAGTAACAATGTTATATGGCGATCCAAGAACTCCGGCAAAAAGTAGGAAAAACCTGGAAAATATAATTAACAACAATGATGTATGTATTAAATTTATCATTTAGGAAACATCTACACCCTGTATCAGTTATGTACTCAGCTATTGACCTATCACCATGTGACCCCTCTATTTTTATAAATTACAGTTGGCAAGTACACAATTCATCACTACCTAATTATACTGAAGAGTTGAGAACTGGTTGAAAATAATCTCCCTCAATGGAAACTAAAAGCAGACTGGAGGGAATACAAAACCAATGCTATCAAAAACTAACAAAGACAAAAAAAACAAAAAAATCAATTGAATATTTCTCTGAAACATTAATAGCAATTACAAGAAAATGTATACCGAAAAGCACTAAATCAAATAAGCATCAAAGACAATGATTAGACAAAGATTGAAAAAAAAAAAAATAAGATTATGTAAAGCAGCACTATGAAAATTTAATACCCAACCTACAGACCATAATTTGAATTTATTCCAACTAAATAGAGCAAAAGGCTGCAGAACCACCAAATAAGTTAAAAAGAAAATCATAGATTACATAAATAAAATAAACTCTCATACAAAATCCAAAAACATCTGGAATATGATAAAAGAAAATTGCTGGCAAAAATCTATGACCTCCTCTAAATCGCCTTTTGCAAAATAACATGAAAATAACAAGCAAAAAGGATATATAACAAAATCTACTCACAGAAACATTTAAACAATTCCTCTATTGAAAAACTACAAAGAGCAATTCCAAAACGTTAAGCAAGATCCAGAAAGAAAGAATAAGCTGAACTTTAACTCAAATAACAAAGATGATGACAACCAACCTTCTACCTTAAATGAACTTATAGATTCCATAAGTGAATCACATAATACAGCTACTGCCCCAGATGAAATTCATTATGAATTTCTTAAACAACTCCCTCTCTGAAAACCTTAAAATATCTCATTTAAGATAAAAGGTTGATTGTCATCTTTAACAAGTTATGGTTTAGGGGCAAACACCTGAATAACTGGAAACCAGTTACTGTGATCCCTATACTAAAAGCAAGTAAAGACAAATCGGTCCCCCAGAACTTTTGACTCATAACATTAACAGGTTGCATTTGCAAAACCCTAGAAAGAATAGTGAATAAAAGACTGAACTGGTAAGAAACAGAAATTGAAATCACTAAAATAAATTTCTGGGAGATTATATATATATATAAGAATATGTATGTATGTATGGACAATGACCAAGCACGTCTTTTTAATAATGACTATCTTTACCTAATATTTTCAAATTGGGGTGAGCTAAAGAAAAAGGCAAAGAAATTTGATCACCTCAGTTAAAAGAAAACTTTGAGTTCAAAGAGATTAACCGCCAAGCTGAAGAAAAAGCCAAATTTGCATACCTATGTTTAATTTTCTTTGTACTAATGAAAATGCCGTATATATAAAAGAAAGATTGTGTCTGTATGTATGTTTGTCTGTACAACAACCAAGCATGTCTTTTTATAAAGAAAAATTGGTGAAGTACTGTAAATGATATATTTAAAAAAATTAATTTAAAAAAAATAATCCAAAAATAAAACAAATTAATAAAAGATAAAGCATATTAAGAACCAAATAAAACAATCTAAAATCAAACTGCTCTGAATTGTAAAATACAAAACCCAATAAAACTAAGACATTATTGAATTAGAAAAGCTTTTAATTACTTTTATGACTAATATGTTAAGGATAATATTGTCTGAAGCAAAAAAATTTTATGATGAAAAATTGATTACAAGAATTTTTTTGTTTTTTGTTTTTTTTTTACAGTTTTAATTACAATAATTTATAAAGATGTTAAATCTTTTAAAATTCAGTTTCAATGTACTTTTAAGTAAAACTATTTTTACTAACACTAAATCTAAAGCTTATTACAATTTACAAACAACCAATATTTAAAAAAAAAAGAATTTTATATTGTTTCTGGATGTGTATAAGCATGTCTTCCCCGCATCCTTTTTATTTTATTTTTTTTAAAGCTAAATGTGAATATGAAATAATATCATCTCCTTTTACCTACATAAAGAAATTCATGAGCCTATGTGAAATTTTCTTTGGACCAATGAAAATGTTAGATTTACAGGCATTAGTCCTGAAGCTTAGGAAAAGAATGAAAAGAAAATAGCAATCCTATGCAAAATCCTTTTTTGATATAAAATAATGAGAAAATTTAAATCAACAAGAGAAGTGTCTGAAGTCCTCTGAAATGTTTCATTTCTGCTCCAGCATTCAGATTTTTGCCAGTGTCAAATTACTTACTGATTATATTATCAGCCTTAACAAAGTGCTTGTCATTTCAAAGAAATTTATTTCAACTATCCAAGAAAGCTAAGTACAGTGTAACCCGGATATAAGAGAGTTGTCGGGACTGGAGAAGAAGTCTCTTATATCCGGGTTTGGTCTATTTTATATACATTAACACAGGCTCTAATTTGGGACCAAAGAAAATCTCTCTTATATCCGGGTTACACTGTATTACCATCCATCATTGATCTTCTTGGTATGGATAAACCCTGAAGTTTCACACCACTATAGAACAACATCAAACAATATTTTTACCAACTCAAGAGAAATCAAATGCCAAGGGTTCTTGAAGGTTATTTCCATTGATCAGTTAAAACATCAGAACAAAAGGAAAGAAGGATTGTAAGCCAAAAGAACCAGGATAGCTGCAGAAGATCAGAGGCAAGAAAGGCTTTGGAAGGAAAGAGTTAGGTTTGCTGCTTGCAGCTGAAACTTCTGAACAAAGACAGGAAAGACTTTAGGCTGCTAGCAGGGCAGTTAAGTCTCCTGAGCAAAGAGATGAAAAACAACAGACCAATAGAAACCGGAAGGCTACTCACAGATCAGCTGAAGCTTCTGAACAATGGCAGCAGCTTGGCAGAACTAAGAAATGGAGAAAAGCTGCCCTTACCTAGGAACGGTGGCACCATGCTGCCTTTAACTATCAGCTGAAGCATGACTAAACTTTTGAAAAGAAAATGACAATAGGCTCTATGCCTAAAGTCCGTGGTAAATGTGAAGCAAAGAAATTTGAAGGAGAAACCCCTGGAATGTGTTGTTAGAATGGCAAAGTCAGAATTCCATGATTCGAAGATCCGCCATTTTAAAGTTTCTTCTTTCAAGTGCCAGTCAAGAGTCAAGACACTTTTTGAAAAACAGGAAGTGCAATTGTGCTTTTCAAATCACTTCATTCAGGGCTAACATTATTAGGGAAGGTGGTTTCATACCCACTTTTAAAATGCAGGCTCAGGTGTACGATAGGATTGGATCCCCACAGCCACTAACAAATGAAGAGCCACAATTTCTTCAGTTGTATTTTGTTGGTAACTTCAAGAACAAGCGGCCAAGCATAATTCTATTTCACCTAGCACCAGGCTCAAACTTGCACCGAGACTGTAAGAGATGATGCATTATAGAAATAGCTATGTCAAAAGATTTAAATGTGTTCTGGAAAGTGTTCCTACTAACAACTTTAATGTGATCATTGAAGCAGGCAAGCAACCTACTGGACAGCATCCGGGATGGTTTAATGTGCCCAACTACAATGAAATAGCAGTGGTGACCAACATAACAAGAGAGACATTGTTCTAAAGCAACAGGACAATACACTTCAATGAATTAATAAGATACATAGATCTCATGATGCGCTTCACTGTCCTCTGTTATTTGTTAATGGGGAAGATGGTTACCGTTTTTGTGTTAAAGCAATCTGAAGGATATGTTAAACAAAGAAGTATCATGTCAGGAATTCTATGCACACTGTTTTCTGACACATGGCAACTCATTCAATTATCTTCATCACTCTCAAGATCTTATATCAACATGCAGTTGATATGGTTGCTAAAATGGAGTCTGAGAGGCTGTGTTTCATTAGAAACAATCAAAAGCAACTACAATTGAAGAATTATATTCATCTGTGAGATGCGGTATTTACTCTGTCCCTCCACCCACCCCACTAGGATGAGATGTCACACAAGGTCTATTTTTAGGTGGGGACCCGAGTGCATACGCCCAGGACAGGAACAAAAATTCCCCTCAGCCCCCACAACTGTCAGTTGCGCTGGCCTCGGTGCAAGCACCGATCCCTCCCTCTGGTGCAATGGGAAGGTGTGGCCTTGGGCAGCTGTTTCCCAGGGCTGGGCACCTCTTCAGTATTATTTTCCCAGTTGCCCCACTGTCCTTTGACAGAAGCCCCTGAGTGCACTCTGTCCAAAGACAGACACGCAACTGAGAGATGATAAGTAAATGTTTAATTTGCACTATGAGATGATGTAATCAATGATGTAGCACCTGGCAATCTTGGGCAGCTCTGCATTTTACAATCAAACTTTACGGGTGGGCCTTGATACATGCATGAAAGGATGCAGGAAGCCATAACCTATGTATGTCGCTATGGGAGGCTAGATCTTTTGTAACTTTTACATGCAACCTGGAAAAGAGGCTGGAAAACTTCAGCTGGCAATCTCCTGCAACTGCTGATGCCAAAATAAAGTGGGGATAGCACAATAACGTAATTTAAGAAAATGACTGATGGGCCTTTTTAAATACTCAGTAATCTTAAAATATTGGAAAACATTCTCCATAATCTAATTTTAGGAATGTTACTCTAGTCATCGCACTTATTTTCTGATAATGCCATGTACAGTTGACCCCTACTTTCAAAAATGGGCATAATATAATATACATAAAAAAAAATTTTAAAAATCTTGAAAAATGATTTGTATTGAGCTTTTCAATTTTTGATTAGTAAATATAGCTTTCACTTAATAACAATATCACCTAACCAAATGAATATAATGCAAAATTTTAAGATTTATATAGTATAAATTATTATAATTAAAAACTTTTTCTTAAAATGATAGTTTCCTTAATAAATCTTATTTATAAAAGCAATTAAAAACTTTTCTTATTAGATAAGTCTTATTGCATTTTTTTTTTTAAAGATTCAGAGCAGATTTTTGGCAAATGAGTAGTTTAAAAAAAAAAAAAAAAAATTGAAGATTTACATTCTCCAAGGAGCTATGCTTTTAACTAATTAAAAAAAAAAAAAAATTTAGGGATGAAAATTTAATTTCTTGAAATTTTACTAACAATAATTTCTCAACCACATAACCACTGTACAACCCTTAGAAAAAATAAATAATAACAATAATAAAAATAATAATAACCTAAAAAATACTGTCAAACTACTTCACAAAAACAACAACTACACAATAGTTACAGACGAGACAAAATAAATAAGAAACCTCATACATATCACTTATCAATTAAAAACAAACTCCTAACTTTCTGCAAAACAAAAAAAAAAAATAACTTAACCTGATCATCACCAATGCTACAACAAAAAATAAAATTCAGTAAATGAATGTTATCTATAAATTCACTTCTCTCCTTGGAGAATGTCTCTCTAATAAAAATAACACAGAAATTGGTTATACAATCGCTACATTATCACAGTTAACTTGGGTAATAGTTTAATTAAATTGTTTCACCAACCAGCACAAGAAATTCAACAAATATTTATCAATAATACAAAAATACTAAAAAAAAAAAAAAAAATACAAATATTAAAGGCCTAACCCATAAAAACAAAATGACCCAGCACCAATAAAATGTCATTCAGCTTAGGAACATGAATAATGGATATATTTCACAAATAACAAAAAAATATGACACCACTAAACTGAAACATTAAGACACAAAAAAAACACCTTACAATTGCCATGACAACATGACACTGCAATCCAACACCACCAAAGAAACAATCCTTACCTATAGACAAAACCTTATCAACACATAAAAATTGTTTGATCATTCAGAAGACATAGGACAATTTATGTTCTCCAGAGACCTTGAAATGGGTTTGAATCAAGAAAAGGAGGAATATTTCATTGGTCTTTAAGCAAAGGCTACTATGCATGTAAAAATAAATATATACACACAGTTTTGGAAATGCTGATTATTATTAAATGTTTCAAACAAGATGTTTTGATACAAGGGCATTATTTAAAAAGTATATTCAAGTTGATTGTTGTTATAGTCTTCTGAAAGCAGACTTTGAAACTTATCAAAACTCTTTTGAATAACACCAGTTATTAAGTCTTGTTTATTCAGACAACACTGATATATTATGTTCAGGGATTTGTTTTTCACTTGGCTGTCATCATCAGATGATGGGCAGCATTAAACACATTGATTGTTCAGTTCTGATTGGGCTGCTCAATTTAGTTAAACTTAAGCAGCATCAAGTGACAGGAGATCAATTTTCATTGGTCCACTCAATTTTTTTCTATTTATAAAATAATTTTTATCTGTTCATTTTTAGTAACTTATTTCTTGTTACTATCTGGAAGTAAATTTAAATTTACTAAAATGAATTGAGGAAACAGCAAATATTTTTAAATCTTCATATAGGTACAGAATTTAACTAATACTATAAAAACACATTTATCAAAGAGGGGAAAATGAACAGGGAGAAAAAAATACAATTACCATAAATAATCATCCTGGTGTCATCAGTTCTCAACTTGGTATCTATGCTGATGGCACAACTATTTACGCCTGTCAGTAGTAATTCTTATTGGTTTGTTAAGGTCAAATTGGCAGCTGATCTCAAAAATGGCCTACAATCTGTTATTAAAATGGGGCAAGGAATGGCTTGTTAATTTTAATGCCTCAAAAATTACACTGCTCTCTTTTACTCATCTGAGAGAATCCTTTTTATCTTCCATCATCATGGCTGATGCTACCCTCCAGGAAAATGACTCATTGTTCCTTCTTAAATTAACATTTTCTGCTGACATAAAGTGGAAAGATTATACTGAATCAATTGCTAGATCTGCTGCTAGGAAAGTTGGTTCCCTGTGTCATGCTAGACAATTTTTCTTGCCAGAATTTATCTGCCTGTCTGCCTGTCACAGTCTCTTCGTGTCTGCCTGTCACAGTCTCTTCGTGTCTGCCTGTCACAGTCTCTTCGTGTCTGCCTGTCACAGTCTCTTCGTGTCTGCCTGTCACAGTCTCTTCGTGTCTGCCTGTCACAGTCTCTTCGTGCCTGCCTGTCACAGTCTCTTCGTGCCTGCCTGTCACAGTCTCTTCGTGTCTGCCTGTCAGCCTATCACAGTCTCTACAATGTTACTGATTCTAACCTAGTATCTCGGCTTCATTTACTCTCCCTGCTGCTGTAACATAGTTCTCTGTACCTTTTTTTATAAATACTTTTATGGTAATTGTTCTGAGGAACTTTCCTCTATGGTACCTAGACTTTATGAATTCAAGCACAGTACTAGATTGACAACAAAGTCTAATCATTTTACTGTTGAAATGGCTTGATTTAACTGTAAGTTCTATGTTAACAGTTTCTTCTATTGCATTTCTTGCTTGTGGAACTCTCTTCCAGTGAAAAAACAATAACTAGCCTCACAGGAACAAGAAAATATAATAATCAACAGATAGGAGGCACAGTGGATTATGGATGGCGGTTCAGATTGAGGAATCGGTGAGCAGAGTTTGAATTCCTGTCAAATCCATTACATTCACTTACATACCTTTGGGAAAGGTATAAATCCTCATCTCCCCCAGCTATGAGTAAATAACAGGACAAACCTGGTTCTATAACCTTGGATGGCAAATGGTCTACCGCGGAAAAAAATAGCATCCTAGTGCAAGAAAAAAAATCTGCCTCCTCAGTCATATATCGAAAGATATCTGATCACCTATGTGTGTATCACACATGGCACATAACTGACTGAATCAACAGATATTTCATATAAGCCCATCAATGAACACCTGATGATTATCACAGTGTACTTGGTTGAAACATTGTCTATATATAACATCTATATCAACCAAGAGGAGAACAATAGTTTGAAATAATACAAGGATAAAGAAATTCTGGACTAAAAGGTTAATCTATTTAGACTAGTATCTTCATCTTGATTGTTTTAGTAACATTTCAACTGCTGCATCGTCCCCCAGCCTTCTTTGGTTTATTTTTTCGGAATTTTGAATTGAGCTCATATTCAATCCAAAGGAATTGATCCTTTCTCATTTTCTGTCCATGTCAGGGGAGGTAATTCATCCTTTTGTAAGTGCTTTCTCCACTGAACAAGGGTATATGACACTCATCACCTGATCCACTGATTGAATTCAGGATCACCAATGATGTTAAACTCACAAATCAAGTTCACCTATGTCCTGGGTACAACATTAAACTATAACCAAGTGTAGTATAGGAGGTAAAATAGATTAGCAACTATTTGTTTGTATAAGGAAACTTCACCTACATACCATCAGCTTATATGATAAACCTACAACCTATCGACTTATACCTAGGATGGCGCCTTCAGGAAAAATAATATAGTTTCCCATACAAACAATCTATTGAAAACAAAAATTGATACCTTTTTAAACTATCATCCAAAATTACAAATCCCTCTCAATGGGGCCATCCGTTTGCCATGGGTGGCAACCTGTGACATCCAGGGATAGAGTCCAAGTGACTGAGTAATTCCTGACATAAAATGACCAGGAGTTTCTACCACATGCCACTTCAGTACCAACCTGAGATAGTGGTGGCTGGAATAGCCCAATCCAAACCAAATAGCTGTGAATCCTTACACCATACTTGGTTAGAGATGGTGGGGTAATGCGAGTACTCGCAGCCATCTTCAGCCCGACTATATTATGTATAGCCCTGGTGGATCAGGACAAAATGGGATTAGTACCCCCTGATGGTGTCCTTTTAAAAAGGAACTCCAGGGTGGGCAGGGAGCACAAACAGTGAAATCAAAAACAAAATTATATGCCAAACTTTTGTAAACAATCCAAGAGACAGTATGAAAACACTGAAACAGAAAGTGCCAATGAAATATCAAGGAAAAAAAAATTTCTCAGTTTTCATTGTCATAGAACCATTAAAGGGTAAAAAAACAAAAGTGTCACCTTTTGTGTCGCAAAAGGTTATATTAGCCATGATAGAACCAAAATCAATAAAATAAAGAAAAATAACACGCTTCTAATTCAAGTAAAAACAAAAAAAAGACACAGAAAAGATACTAAAAATCAATGACATAAACAATATGAAAGTAAAGGGTTACCCCCACCAATTTCTTAACTCCTCTAAGGGAATAATAAAATGACCAGAACTCTCACTATGCTCACTGGAAGAAATTAAAAATGATGACACCCTTATTTATATATTTTTTTTTTATTATCTATTTATTATTATTATTTTTTTTATTTTTTTTTTTTTAAAAAAAAAAAAGGTGTAACAGATGTCAAAAGATTCCAAACAAATAAAAAGAAATGACATATCAGTAAACATGTAAGAAATAAAAATAGGATACACAATATCCAAGGCAGTCATACATCCTTAACCCCCATAGAATATGATACTGACCATGATGAGTTACCCTGTGAAAGGCCTCCTTTGTGACCAAACTGCAAACAAAACCACTCAGCAGATTGTATCACTATTTTGGTTGCTGGTAATTAATAGTAAGGGCTTTTGAATATTAAACAAAAATGATATACTGATAAATAAACTACCATGTGTGACACTATTTATCTATGGTAATTGGTTAACTAATTAACCATAGAAATTAAAACAAGAAAATACTGAGAACAGAAAAGAAGAAACCCCCAATATTTTTTTTTTTTTTTTTTTTTTTTTTACTTAAGAATAAAATAGTTACTTTCTCAGGGACAGTGGACAGGGACAGAAAGGCCATATGTGAGCTTTTGACAGTTGATTAATGGTGTTTGTGAAAGTGCTTGCCGAGAAAAACATGAGATTCAGAAAAAGATAGAGATATCAAGCGGCAGGCCATATGGTGATTATAAAAATTTTGGGCATGAGAAAGTATTCCAAAATGATTTGCCGATATGGAGTAAAGAGAATCGATATTAATTATCTTTCCAAGATATCATTTTTAAGTGTCAGCAAGTTGAAAAGCCATATGTTTATTGTGAAAAATTTCAGCATGAGAAAATATTCCGATACGTGGTAAAGAGAATTGATATTATTTACTTTTCCAAAATGTCGTCTTCAGTACCGACACGTTAAGTAGCTATATGTTGATTTATAAAAGTTTGGCATGAGAAAAATATCTCGGAAGAATTGCGATTTGGGAGATAAAGAAATTTATTTTCTCAAGAAGCCAAGGGTTCCAGTAAATGCTAACTTCATGAAGGGACCAGATGGCAGACTTTGACGATTGATAGAATTTGTAAAGAGTGCTGGTTAAGAAGATGCAGAGTGATCAAAAGAGCCGATAGATTTTAAGTGGCGATGTGTGATTCGTAAAAAATTTTGCCGATTGGTGGGGGGAGAATTTTGTAAACTGGGTTATAATTTTAATGAGGCCAGCTTAGCTATGCCCACACAGCTGGGGCACCATTAGTCAAGTGGTAGCAATGGTGATAGGCAGGGGTAATTTGATGAGAAAGATGGGGAAGTTATTAACGCCCACTGAAGGGATTGGTACGAGGTATCAATGTGAGAAGTGGGGACTTTAGGAGGATAGCTCTCCTCTAGCCTCTCCTCATGGATGAAGAGATTCCCCCAAAATGGAAAGTGATTAATTTTCCAAAATGGAAAGTAATCAATTTTCCTGGCCTGACAACAAAGAGGTTTTTTTGTCAGAAATCGAGATTACTAAAAACCCTAGACTGCATCTAACCCTGCACTGGATTTTGGTCGGTATCCATATAAATGAACATCCTCAGGCCATTAGAGAATCAGTTAGAGTTCGTGAGTTGCAGTTCAAGTAGCAGGAACCAGTGTGTTGCTTCGCAGAAGCTGACTGAGAGATTCCACGACCTCCGACTTCACCTATCCTACAAATAGCAAATTATACTGACGAACGAAGCTAAGTCAGCACTTAAAAACTAAATCAGTTGACTTAGAGGACCAGAACTTGCTTAAGAAGCATAAAAGTGCCACACTCCATAGAAAACAGGTTGGGAGAAAAACACACTCCTGTATATAACAGATGGATAAAAGTTAATTTGTAGGAGAATTATTACAGTTTTGCACCATGACTGGGAGTTGACCACGGGCTGACAGCTCATTGTCACACATGAAAAGGGTTAATGGATATCGAGAACCATAGACTGATAAAGAATTTATTCCCAGAAAATCAAAAATTCTCAAACAAACTAAATGGCCAGCTAAGAACAATACTTGAGTGTACAACATGGTGAGGTATTGACAATTGGTTGATAATGCCTGCAGCGTGTCTGGAATCAAGATGAGGAGAATCAGATAAAACTGTAAATGCCAGCTAGAGGCAAAAAAGTTACTTAAGGAAGGTTTCTAACGTGATCCGAAGGACATAAGAGCCAGGTGTCCAGTGTCTGATTTTGGACAGGAAGGAAATATAAAACTGACTTTCTACAGAGGTGTCAGGATTGAAAACAATAACTACCTGACTTATTTTTTTTCTTAACATTCAGCCAAATGATTGTCACCATATGTTGCAAGATTTTCCCTGGGAAAGTGTCTCTGGGTCAAGGGGAAGAAGGCCAGTTGTTTATTCAACTTTCAGACCAGAAAAAAGTCAACACTAGTATCAATTCACTTATGATGTGATAGCATTTGGAACAATTTTTTTTTTTTTTTTTAAATTAGTCTTCACTAAATGGTTGAGGTGACAGGTGCAGGAGAGAGATAAAGGAAGGAGGAGGAGCTGCCCACACTGACTGAAGGGTAGCATACACAGACGGGACACCAAGGAGGGGTAAAGGAGCTACCCACACCAACTGAGGAGTATTAGTGGGAGATGCTAAGAGGAAGAAGCTGTGGGTGGAATAATGCCTACAATCATCACCAAAGAAAAGTGGGGGGAATATATACTTTATAATTAATTTCTCAGGATCAAAAACAGTGAAGATGACAGGTGGAGGAAATACCAATTCCCCCAACTGCATCACATACCCTCCCTCCAGGTTTTTGGCAGACATTAATAAATACAAATGCGTGAAGTGAATTTGAGAGATGGGAGAGAGATTGCACTGAGACTTCGTTCCAGCCACTGAGTGCGAGACAATGCAGATGACTATCTGCTGATGTGAAACCCCGACATCAGCCTTGAGTCAAACTTACCAAATCAGCTAAACAAACTTTGCTAAATCCACAAGCCAAACCTTACCAGCTTAACCAAGTGTTGTGTCCAATTTAGGAATGGGTTGGGTCAACAAACACCTGCATGCTAACACCTAGACCCTAACAACTATTAACAAACCATTGTACGCAGTATTTGATATAAAAATAGTAAATATATTTTTTTTTATATTTTGAGTGTTACTTTTTCTCCTGTTTTACTGTACGTCTTCGCCCTGCTTGGACCAGCTCAATACAAGGATACCTACAAGGATCTGACCTTGGTCTCCTTATGATCAACCAATCACAACATGGGATAAGGCAGGTCAGGATCAAAGCGATCACTCCATCGATCAGCTGTGGTATTAGATGTCTTGAACGACCAGGGAGGGTGTATAGTTACAATTGGTTCCCAGTGAACAATAAGCCTGACTCTGAAAGCATTACAAGATTCTAATTAGTGTAACACCTGGAAAAAGGAATAACAAATATGAATAAAATACACACAAAACATCTTGTTCCAAGAAGCTAGAAAACAGGATGAAATTAACTCACTTCCAACATCATACGCAAATACTACTAAAATAACAACTCACCAAAATGATATACAAGATAGCAACGGAGTAAGAAACCAAGAACTTACAACTTTTAAATGAATTAAAAAAAACTAATAGAACTAATACATAAACATGATGCCAAAAATTATAGTGGAATTGTCAAGGCTGGACAAGCAAACATAAATGAACTACTCATAATGAATTAACTTCTTGCTGGTATATGCCTTCAAGAAACATTCCTTAAACTCCATGATAAAATAAAAATAAAAAAATTATGCTCTACATATAGAACACACAACAAAGGACATCTGGGGATATATCAGTCCTAATCAAAAATGACACCCCCCCCCAAAAAAAAGTAAAATATTTCTAGAAACCAATCTACAAGCAGTTGCTACAAAAAGTAGACTATATCCGCACTGTTTATGTCCCACCTCATGAAAACGCCATAACCCCCTTGGTAAAAGAAGCTAAGTAAACTAATAGAACAACTACCAAAACCATTCATATTATTTGGCGACTTTAACAGTCACAATGTTATATGGCGATCCAAGAACTCTGGCAAAAGTGGGAAAAAACCTGGAAAATATAATTAACAATGACTTATATTTCCTAAATGATAAATCTGATACATATCTACACCCTGTATCAGTTATGTACTCAGCTATTGACCTATCACTGTGTGACCCCCTCTATTTTTATAGATTACAGTTGTTAAGTACACGATTCATCACTACCTAATTATACTGAAGAGTTCAGAACCAACTGAAAACAATCTTCCTCAATGGAAACTAAAAGCAGATTGGAGGGAATATAAAATCAATGTTATCAAAAACTAACAAAGATAATAAAAAGAAATCTATTGACTATTTCTCTGAAACATTAATAGCAATTACAAGAATATGTATACCGAAAAGCACTAAATCAAATAAATATCAAAGACAATGATTTGACGACAATTGCAAAAAGGCAATAAGATTACATAGAGCAGCACTACGAAAATTTAATACCCAACTTACAATCCATAATTTAAGTCTATTCCAACTAAATAGATCAAAGATATAAGGAACCATCAAAGAAGTTAAAAGAAAATTATGGAGAGATTATATAAATAAAATAAACACTCATACAAATATCTAAAATGTCTAGAATATGATAAGGGAAATTGATGGCAAAAATCTTTTACATCCTCTAAACTTTCACAAAACAACAAGCAAAAAGGATATAACAAAATCTACTTGCAGAAACATTTAAACAATTCCTCCAGTGAAAACTACAAATAACACATTAAGCAAGATCCAGAAAGAATAAGCTGAACTTACTCAAATAACAAAGATGATGACAACCAACCTTTTACCTTAAATGAACTTATAGATTTCATAAGTGAATCACATAATACAGTTACTGCCCCAGATGAAATTCATTATGAATTTCTTAAACAATTCCCCCTCTGAAATCTCTAAAATATGTTAAAAATCTTTAACAAGATATGGTTTAAGGGCAAACAGCCAAATAGCTGGAAACAAGCTGTGATTCCTATACTAAAATCAGGTAAAGACAAATCAGACCCCAAAAACTTCCAACATTAACAGGTTGCATATGCAAAACCCTTGAAAGGATAGTGAATAAAAGACTTAGCTGGTATGTTGAAACTAATTGTTTAATTACCAACCTCCAGAGTGGATTCCAAAACAAGAGATGCCATAGACAACATAGTTTGCCTAGAAACATTCATGAGAGAGGCTTTTAAATATTAAAAAAAAAATTTAAAAAAAGATCATGCAATAGCTGTTCTATTTGATCATGAAAAGGCCTATGAAACAACGTGGGGATATGGAATAATGAAAGACTTATACAATTTTGGATTAAAGAGCAGATTGCCCAATTTGATAAATAACTTCTTATCAGAAGTTTCAAAGTTTGTGTAGGATCAACTCTCTCAGACCTCGGAATCCAAGAAGGACCTTTCACAAGGTTGCATTCTATCTGTCACTCTTTTCAACATAAAAATTAACATTGTTAATTGCTTAAATCAAGGAGTTGATGGTTCATTATATGTAGACAACCTTTTGATCTGCTATAGATCAAAAAATATGTACACTGTAGAATGACAAGTTCAAGTATGCCTAAATAAATTAAACCAATGGGCTACCGAATTGTGGGGAAAATTGTGAAAATGGCTTACCTCGGAAACGCGTTCGAATCTGCGCAGTATGCAAACTCTGGTCCTTCCAACGGTAAAAGAAAAAAACCAAAATGGCGGCGCCCACGTTTTATGCCGGGCGGTCTCGATTAGTTAACGCGAAATCTCGTTGTCTCATCATTCGCATGCAAATCGTGGTCGGTCCGCGGCTGTATAAAGCAGGCTCGTTTTTGCTGTTTCGTGAGAAGGCTTTCAGCTCGTGAGAAGGCTGGACGTGCGATACCGGGGTTCTTTGTGCCTACCTGCTATCATCAGTTGAATTGTTGCGTTACACACACCACACGAATACAGTTTCAAATTATCCCCAATCAAAACAAAGTGTATCTATTTCTGCAATCTGAAAAAAATGCACAATGATCCGATTCTTAGACTTGAAGAAACAGAAATTGAAATCACTAACATAAATTTTTGCAAATTATCTTTGATAAAAAACTGGCTTTCATCCCCCACCTAAAATCAGTACAATTACAAGAGGTTGTCATTAACACTGACTGGGAAGCAGATTGAATATCCCTCCTGAAATCATATAGAACTTTAATAAGAACCAGATTGGGCTTCAGATGTTTCATATATCTGTTAACCCAGAAATCCTACCTAAAAACCCTTGACCCCCCCATTCACCATGTAGGATTGAGACTGGCTCTGGATGCTTTTCAAAACATCACCCATAGAAAGTTTATACACTCAAGCCCATGAGGCACCATTAAAATTGACATGAGAAAAACTGGCATTACAATATTATCTAGAACTCAAATCCTGTCCAACTAATCCTGCCTACTCTACCTTTAACCCTAAATACAAAAATCCATTTGATATAAAACTAAATAAAAACTTCTGGATTTTTGAAGACCATCATAGATGAATCTACCACTGAACCTATAACATATACACAAGAACATCACTTCAAAGACACCACCTTGGCTACTAGCACAACCAAAAGTGATATTGGAACTTACCAAACTATGCAAATCAAGTACCAATCTATTAAATTACCAAGAGGAAATAGAAATTATTAAAAAAATCTATATCCAGATCACTCACACATATATATGGATAGATCCACAAGTAGGGATAAAGTTGACTATACAGCCATATAGAACAACATTAAAGCCATGAAAGGACTACCAGATGGATCATAGATCTAGCACTAAAAATGATTTCATGATCCCAAACAGATTCATTATCTTTTTGGATTCTAGATCCACACTTATATCAATTCAAAATAGAAAGAATCCCTTAATAATTAAACTTGTGAATAAGTTGGATCTGCTCTCCAAAAACAAAGACATTATATTATGTTGGATACCGAGTCACATCAGCATTCAGGGAAACAAATAGGCCAACAAGGCAGCAAAGAAGTCACTAAATATGGAACTATCAAGTACAAAAATTCCATACAGTGATCTCTGCCCAACCATTAATATGATTATCAAAGAAAAATGGCAACAGTTATGGAATAACTGTCATAATAATAAATTACATAATATTCAGCTAATCATCAGTGAATGTTTCTCTGTCTATCAAAAGATAAGAGAAGAGGTGACTGGACCCAAAGAGTGTGAGTTCAATACCTGGTTAAGGCAGTGAAGAACTTGAAGAGGGGAATTAACAGGATATAACTGATAACTGACATCCATTAAACATGGCATGTGGAACTAGAACAGTCTACCCCAGTGAGCGAAATAAAGGGTTCAGTTCGACATTCCAACCACCTGAAGAAGGCCAGAGCATACAACGGCTGAAATGTTGTAATAAATATGGCGACAAAGATGAGGACAATAGTCCGAATAATGTAAATAATCTTAGAGAACTTTTTAAAACATTAAACAAGATAACATACTGCAACTTTTCAAAAAGATTGGACTTTACAATAAAATATATATAAAAAAAATTGTTTATAAGTGTTTACACAAACAAAAAACTTACCTTCAGTCATTCTTGACAAACAATAAAACATGTTTTCAACCATACCTAAAGAACAATAAAATTTTTCTACCATACTTTGGAAAACTTTTCCTTCAACCATATCTGAAGAGCTATAAAACTTACTCTCTTCTGTCCTGGGTATGACTATAAACTACCCCTGACAACAAGGCCTCTTATTGGGAGGATTTTAGGAGCATGGAACTACCTATTAATTGCTGTTGTTTCTGGGACCATTCTGACACAGGATAGTGGCAATTGTTGGAATCCCATCTATGGGCAAATGGTGACAAAACACTATGAAGGTATAGATGCATTTTTATAGTAAAATTAGCAGAAATACATTTTTGAAAAAAATTATTACCAGAAATATGTTTGACACTCTAAAAAAAGAAAAATCCATCTTTACAAAAATACATCAATGAAACCTGATCTACAAACAGATTTCTTACAAAGAATACATATTCTCTTCATACAAATCTATCCTAAAAATTTTGTCTGCATTAAATAACCCATTGAGGTTGATATGCCATAAAACAAAATAAACCAAACCAAACCTTACTCTCATCCATACTTGACCAACCATAAAATATGTTTACAACACCATCAATTTGGCTCTAAATGACACGCTAGAGGTTGAGGAGCTGTTAAACACAACCATTTTCGTTATCAGTAGTAGTTTTACTAAATCTGAATACTTTTTATCACAATACTCTGTTACTTCATCTTATTATTGCTTTTTCTTACAACTCTGAGTTGATATATTCTTTAACCTTTAGCAATCTGCATTGCTAATATTACTCCCTTATCCACTGTATTCCTTTTCAAGTCCTCTCAGTTGCAGTATCCTTATTGTTAATTTCACTCAAAGTTGTTTTCTGTTGCCTTAGCAGGATATGACAACACAACTATGAAATCCAAACACACTATTGTTCTGGGATCTGAGTCACTTTCAACAGGAGGATAAACATTTTGTACAGTTAGTGAAGTCACATACAGAGTAATAAAGGTTGACAAACAATACAAAATTCGAAACAGTCCTAACTTCCAATCAGATTTGAACCCTCATTGCATACTTTGAGATCCTGTTTTTCCTAGATGTTACTTGAAAATCAACTTGGTCACAAAAGTATTGAAGATTGTAAGAATAGTGATTCTTTTTTTTTTTAATTGCATATCTCTTTTGTGGTACTCAATCTCTATATTTCTGTACATATTTTTGTTTAGTCATTCTTCTTTAGCATGCCTATATTTGGTCCTTATTTCATTGTGTAGTTTTTTGTATTCTGTTCTGTATTTTGGCAGAATTTTCTGTCTTCTTTGCATCATGTCGAGAATGTCATCAGTGATCCATTCATTTTTTCTTCTTCATCCATTTTCCTTTGGGATGATATCATTTGCTGATGTCACTAAAGCTTCTCTTAGTGTGTTCCATTTTGAGTTTCCATTTTGTTCCTCATATCTTCTGTTCACACTGTTCATATATTTTTACTTCAGGTTCAGGCCACTCAGAAGTTTATTGTATTGCAATTTGGGTGTTGCGATAGTCCTTCAGTTTCCGTAGTTTCACTCTTAGTTTACATGTAACAGGGCAATGGTGACTTCTGCAATTGGCACTTGGATAGGTTTTGCAGTGAACCATTGCATTCCAGAATCTTTGTTTTGATAGTTATGTAGTTAATTTGGGTTTTAGTTTCTCCTCCTGGGCCTCTCTATGTCCATAATTGTCTCAGATATTCTTAGAATCATGTGTTGGGTATCACCTGGTCATTGGCTGTGCACCATTGGACCCATTTTTCTCCATATTCGTTGTGGATTCCTAGTCCAAATTTGTCAGCTATCTCCCCTGCCTATTTTGGTGTTCAGGTGTCTCATAATAATTATGACTTCTTACGATTTGCAATGAGCCTTGGCATTGTCTTACATCGAGTAGAAAGATTTGATTTCTTCCTTTGTGCTGTCGGTGCATACACTATTATGATAACTACGTTGAAAGGCTTTCCTTTCAGCTTGACTACCAGAATTCATTCAGATAATTGGTAGTATCCCAGGATGCATTTCTTGAATTCTTGATCTAGTATCAATCCTACTCTTTTATCATTATTCTCTCTGCCTAGGTATATAATCCTGTGATTGTCACTAACAAAATCTCGGTTGTTTGGCCACCTGGTTTCACATACACCTTGTTTCCTTAAAGGAATTCATAAATAATATTGATTCTCTGTAATTTAGATTTTGCATGTGAGTAGTTGTTGTTAAGGTTACTTGTTTTAAATGTTTTATAGTAGATAATTTAATTTTCTTATTCTGGCTGACTGAGGTTGTGTATTTCTTTATAATGTTTCCAAGAGAAAATTCATCTTGATTATAGTTAATGTGTATTTGTTTTTTATAGAAAACTAGACTACCTGTGACCCATTGGGTCAACCTTGTTGTATTTACTGTTTACATTTAGTTTCATGAAGAGTTTGTGAAAGTAGAGATATTTTAAAAATACATTTATTTGCAGTTGCTTTCAACATTAAAAAAAATTGTCTGTTTGAAGAACGTTAAACAATAAGACCTTGGAATGTCAAAATTCGGAATGTTGGGATTTGATACAATAACATAAAATATTGTTACAGGGCTGCGCATAATTCATCCATTTAGATTAATCAAATGATTTTCATTGAAAGAATAATATTCAATAGAAAAGGCAACATAGTTTCAACAAATGAACATTAATATAACAAGAATACAAGCAATTGGTCATAGATTGGAAAGTAATGTCTTTTTGTTTGGGTTAATAAAACTCTGAAATATAAATTCTCTTTGTATATGAGAAACAATGAAATGTTGTTTTGTGTGAAAAAGTCAATGTGTGTGCGTGGTTCATAGTAAAGAGGATACAAGAGATAGAATTTGTTTCTTAGTGTAGATGGTGTTACTGTAGTCTGAAGCGGTCTCTTTCAAGTTTGTCAGGGCTGTCAATTTTAGCATGAGGTGAAGTTCACAAGCAAGAGTGGCTTGGACCTTGATGACAGCTGTGCATATCCTGTTCAGGACAGGATTTCATGTGTTTTATACACTTTTGTAAGAAAATTGGCTCCA
Source organism: Acanthosepion pharaonis (assembly GCA_903632075.3). NCBI lineage: Eukaryota > Metazoa > Mollusca > Cephalopoda > Sepiida > Sepiidae > Acanthosepion > Acanthosepion pharaonis. The sequence continues at coordinate 238,641 of CAHIKZ030000696.1, read as the reverse complement.
TCCTCCACTTCTTACACGATAATAAATTTACATCTTTCTTTTTCCTACTTTCTATATATGACTTCTGGCAAACACATAAGATACAAAGTTCACAGAGTTTTATATAGTAATAAGATGTCAATGTTATTATCTATATGTTCAGTGTTGCTATTGGTTACATTAGAAAGAAGTAGTCTAATTTGGTGATTGAGGAGGTAGTTTGGAAAACTTGTTAACTAGCATCTGTTTCACGTTATTGAGTTCTTTAAGGAAAAGATGATGAGAGGATGAATTCTCATGCACTCTCTTGAGGAATTTTTTATAACACTTATTTTATATCTAAGAGGCCATTCACTCAAAATTAAGATGGCAAGAGTTTTCTACTAGTGGGTTTTTTATATAACGAAGTAGTGTATGTGTTACTACTAAATTCTACAAGATTGTCTAAGGATGGGAGTTAAATTTTTTTTTACTAAGTTTGTAAGTAAAGTTAAGGACAGTTTTTTTTTTTTTGTTTTGTTTTTTTCAAATGTGGTTTTGAGATTATCAATTTCTTTTTTACTTTCAGCTAAGATAAAAATATCTACATAGTGAATATATATTTTGGGTTTAGTCATGTGCCATGTGTGATATACGCTTAGGCAATCATGTATCTTTTGATATATGACTGATGAGGCAGATTTATTTTCCCCCTGCAGTAGGTTGTCATTTCTTTCTGTGGTAGACCAGTTACCATCCAAGGCTATAGAACCTGGTCTGTCCTGCTATTTACCCATAACTGGGGGGAGAAAAAGAGGATTCATATCTTTCCCAAGGGTATTAGCACATAAGTGAATGTAATGGATTTGACTGGAATTCGAACTCAGCTCTGTGATTCCTCAATTCAAGCCACTATCCATTACTCCACCATGCCTCCCCATCTTGGGTTTAGTAACTATTCTAAATACCTTGTTTTCTAAATGAGACATGTAGTAGTTTTACACCTGGCGGCAACAGTCTATTTCATGCTTAAATGCAATCTTCAGGCTATGTGTGTTATATTTTGGCTCAACTATGTATGCTGGTCAATGGTGCATTATGGGTAGGTCCATTTTATTCTAATGGTTGTTGGGTGGCCAATAAATATTAGAACAATACAAAAGACCTACCCATAATGCACCATTGACCAGCATATATAAATATTTGAGCCAAAACATAGTATGCATGGACTGAAGATTACATTTAAGCATGAAACGGAGTGTTGATGTTGGGTGTTAACCTCAATGTCCACTTTTATATTTACATATGCACTTATCTCTGATATTGAGCATTTTAACTCATAAATATAGCATACCTTAAAACTATATTTTTATTATATATATATATTTGAGTTGGGATGATAGCTGTGAAAACTTTGAAACGAATATTATGACTAGCTCTCTTAGGCTCAGTATTGAGGACATAACATCAGTGCTGCACACCCATCATCTTAGTTGGTTTGGTCATGTCCTCTAAGTTCAGGGTTCCTGGTCACAGAGGTCAAGGTAGACCTAGGAGTGTGGCCAGTGTCCACATTAGCCTGCTTGACAGGGATGCTTGGTTAGAAGGAGTGAGAGCTAGCTGACTACCCTAGTCACAAGGAAAACCAAAACAGTATAATCAAAGCTCCAGAATTTGACTTTATATATATATATATATATATATATATATATATAATGCAAGAAATCATTAATAAAACAGAAATAAATTTTAAACAGTTGATTTCTATAAAACTTACATGTTTTCTGCTATTTTTAACAGACAAGTTAATAATTAATAATAAACTAAAACTGCAGTCTCTTTGTCAATTTGAACATAGTTTTCTTTTACATGCAACTATAATGATAATCTCAGTATTATGATATCCTGTCCATAAGTCAAGCTATAGATAATTCCTTGTTTTGGATCAAAATGAATAATACTCTTTCAAAGTTCATGGATCATTGGCAATATCCTAAGCAAGCTCTTATAGTCAGGTAAACTTCATTTTGTTTTTTTCCCCAAACAACTTCTGCAATGGTGCTAAAATACTGGAGATGTCAGGAATATAGCGTACATGGTTATTAAGCATTCCCAAAAATGCTTGCTGTTCTCTAACATTTGGTGGACAAGGAAAATTCTTTATAGCCTGTCTCTGCTGATTGACTGTCAGTTTTGTTTATCTTATGACCTTTTAAATAAGGACTAAAAATGTTAATTTTGTTTCTCTTGTTTGAAACACACACCAAACTTTATCTAACCTACTCAATACCTGATTGGAAGTTAATAGGTGAGCCTCTTTGGTCTGACCTGTCACAAGAATGTTGATGATTCCAACAATGACATTTAAAATACCTTACAGAATATTTTCCATCATCTCTTGTTAAATTTCAGGTGCTTATTACAAAAACAACTCTATTGTGAGTGTTACTTGTTACTTGTTATGGACTTTTTGAATTCCTTGTTCAGTAGTAACTTCTATGTTAAGTTTCTTTTCTCACACTTCTTACTTGTGGAATTCCCTTCTGGCTCCATGCTTTCCAGTCAACTTTGAAAATTTGAATGCAATGTCAATTGTTATAGTACTGTCTTCCTGATTACTCTTCTTTTGTTGTTGCTCTTTAGTAATGTTTCTACTTTTTAATTCTTTCACACCCAGCAACACTTTGTGTCTTAGTGACTTTGTTACCTTGCTTGGGGTAAATCCGATTTAAAAAAAAAGAAAAAAATTAAAAAAAATAAACATTTATACATCATATATGTGCTAAGAACTAATGAAATATTACTTTAATATTTGAAGGACCCTTGGTTAAGCTGGGAACTTTCTAGTACAATCTTGTTATATATATATATATATAGTTTTAAGGTGTGCTATATTAATGTTATGAAGTGCTCAATATCAGAGATAGAACGTATGTAAATATAAATAAAAGTGAACATTGAAGTCAACACTCAGAGGCAACAGGCTGTTTCATGCTAGACACAGTCGTCAGGCAGCGTGATAATTGCGTCTAGCATGAAACAGCCTGTTGCCTCTGAGTGTTGACTTCAATGTTCACTTATATGTTAATTTATTTTATTTTGCCTTCTCCATGGTTTTGAATTCAGAGTGACATTTCTCTGGCTGTTATTCAAGGTTAGAAAGTCTAGTCTACGCTGCTATTTAAACCATATCTGGGGGTGAAGATGAGATAGATTCATGCCTTTCCCAAAGGCATTAGTGCAAATGTGAACACAGCAGATTGGGGCAAGAATTGGAACTAATTTCATTTTCTGCACCAATAAACATTACACTACCCACACACCAAGTTATATATGCTATTTCATTTAAACATTTATTTTTTTCAATTCTTGTCAAGAATTATTTTCAGTTTTGGACTCTAACTGGTCATGCGAAATATTTTACAAACTAGCTAAGAGTTCCATTATTTGATCTACAATTAAATCTCGTCTTTTTTATTATATTGGCCTATGAAAACATTCTATTTGATATTGATGCTTATTTGCATCTGTTTTGAGAGAACACAGCTGAATAACTACTGATTAGTTTGAAAGATAAGATTAACTTGTTTAGCTAACCTAGAAAATATTTCCTTTTTTATATCTCCTAACAGTGACTATAGTTCAGTTGGCATATATATATATATATATATATATATATATGTACTTAGAAACTATCATCATAGGAAGATGATTAATTTAAGGGTGGGTTATATGCAACCAGATTGCAAGTATGAAATTTTCTTCTACTTAAAGATGAAGTATTTTCATTATAACACATTTTATCATTGGTATTTACTTAATGTAGCATGGTATGGCACAAGGCCATTTGAACATACCCAATTCATTCCTTACTAGATTCAGTTAGTGATAAACTGGGACATACTATGATTGGTACACCCATATAGAAGAAATGGTGCATGATTTTTCTCAGTCTCAAGTGTTTCAAGTTTTATGACCTGCAATAAAGTCTGAGAAGGGAGGTATTCAAAGCAACCACCCACTTGACCAAAATAGACGAAAATAATATTTATCTAGAGCTCCTTCATAAAATCCAAAGAAGAATCAGCAATATTATTGGCCCTGTTCTGGTGTCTCAACTTCAGTCTCTTTCTCATCGCCATAAGGTTATCTCCTTGTGTCTTTTCTATAAATACTATGATGGTAATTGTTTGAATGAGTTCTTTGCTATGGCACCTAGGCTTGTTGAATTTAAGTGCTGGACTGGTGTCTAGATCTCCAATTTACAGTTCAGCTGGCTAGATGTAACCATAAATTCTATGCTAACAGTTTCTTTTCTCATACTTCTCGCTTGTAGAATTCTCTTCTGGCTTCATGCTTTCCAGCCAACTTTAATATTCAAAAATTTAAATGCAATATCAATCACTATCTACTGTCTTCCTGATTACTCTTCTTTTGTTTTTGCTCCTTAGTAAAATTTCTGTTTTCTATCTCTTCCACACCCAGTAACCTCTTGTGTCTCAGTGGCGTTAATGGCTTGCCTGGAGGGAACTTGATTAAAAAGGAAAACTAATAAATAAATAGATGAAAAGCTTTAGGATTGAGTTCAGTTCTGGACTGGCAATTAATGGAAACAGATTATTCCTCAGGGTAGTACCAATGCATTCCATTAGAATTGCCATATTATGATGTTGAGGTGGAAAAGCTAATTTGTTAGTCAGGGGTTTTCGTAAGTGGCAGAAGTTGTCCCAAGTGTCAGCTACCTACTTACCCACCCAGACCATGCAAAGAGAATCCTAGAATTTAACAATGAAATATATTGCAAATTTAGTTTGAGTTTTCTTTTCTTGTTGCAGTGTTTATTTTCACCTCTCGTTTCCTTGTATGCTTGCAATGGGCCTTTCCCAATTTTTAGTGAACACCAGAACAAATGAGAATAGAGATACAATGTGGGATATTAGGTATCCTGTCAATGAAAAGCTAAGACAGGTGAGGGCTTGTTGTACACTAACAAATCTTCAATTGTTTTAAAGTTATAAGATAAAATATTTTCATTATTGTAGGTTTTGTTACATTAGTCTCATCAGAATCTACTTTATTCTGATTTCACATTGTTTACCTTTTCAACCAATAAAGTACTTATTTTTAAATATAGCATTTATAAAAATAGTCATAATTCTTTTATTAGCCATCATAAGATATCTTGCATTGATCCAGAGAAATTTTTATTATCCACTATAATAACATTTGAAGTAATAAAAATGTCATATTGTACACACATGCATACACTGTAAAAAAAAAAAAAAAATCTGTACAATTTAGCTTATACAAATTATACAGAAGATATTTAGTTTTATGTCAATTCCCTCTCCTCACTACCATTTCACCATCCTGGGTAAGACAATAACTGCATGCAATAGCAAAGCCTCTGATCAGGAGTTTTTGAGGAGCATGGGACCACCTTTTAATTGCTAGTGTTCCCAGGTCCACCCTGACCCGGGATTGTAGCATCTGTTGAGATCCCAGCTATGGACAAATAGTTAACTCTTAAAATGGGGTCAAAGCACTACGAAAGTGTAGAAGTAGGCTTTAATACCAGCAATACTTTTTTGTAAAAAATTATTACCAGCAATAAAAATCTTGTTGACTTTAAATAACCCATTGTAATTGATATGCCATAAAACAAAACAAATGCAAACAAAACTGCCATTTCAGTAAACAGAGGTTTAACATAATGTATTAGTTAAATAAAACTTATTTTGTCTATTCCAATATTAGTGCATTGAGACAAATTTTACACAAACGACAGTGGTCCATCTTAATAATGTACAAACGACAGTGGTCCATCTTAATAATGTACAAACGACAGTGGTCCATCTTAATAATGTACAAACGACAGTGGTCCATCTTAATAATGTACAAACGACAGTGGTCCATCTTAATAATGTACAAAACGACAGTCCATCTTAATAATGTACAAACGACAGTGGTCCATCTTAATAATGTACAAACGACAGTGGTCCATCTTAATAATGTACAAACGACAGTGGTCCATCTTAATAATGTACAAACGACAGTGGTCCATCTTAATAATGTACAAACGACAGTGGTCCATCTTAATAATGTACAAACGACAGTGGTCCATCTTAATAATGTACAAACGACAGTGGTCCATCTTAATAATGTACAGTGGTTCATAACATGGGAGTTCTTTTCCTTCTTTTTTTTTTTTAACTTTGGATTTTGAGATAGACTCTTGAAGGGAAATAATTTACAGCTACTTTTAAGAAGTTTCCCATAAAATTAATTTATGTAAGCATATAAGAATCATGTCCCAGACAGTTTTATAGTACAAAAGGGTAGGGTAACTCTAAAAAGTTCAATAATCAATAGAAGTACTGGCTTGGGTTATTGGAGCACAAGATGTAGATCAAATTTACCATGCAATATTAATAGTCTGCTTAAATATGAAGAAAAATATTTTCCATAGAAATTTTTCAGTATTTGCAGGATACTTAGTGTTGTCCAGAAAGAAAAATATTCAGTTTGGTGACAATTTGATTAAGAGGAAAATAGTGCAGCATTATATATATATATATATATATATATACACCATACATTTCCATATATAAAGTGACTTTTAGATAAGACTAGGTCAAAAAATATAGCAAATTTTCATGAATTTATCCTATACCTGTAATAACTGCTTAACTGATTATATAAAGATGACATTATTGGAAATGTTGTTACTTACTGTATCCTTAGAAATTCAAAATAAATGAAATAACAGAACCAATTCTATATCATGTTTTTTCTACATACATCTTCTAAAAGGGAAAGCATTATTTTGTTTACATTTCACCATGTGATCTCTTGCAAATACTGATTCTTTTTCTTTCTCTTCTTTTGTTATATCAAAACAGTTACAACAGCCTGGTGTACTTATGGCCATTTACTTCATCAACAATTACAAAATACTACTATTAACAGTACAATAATAGTACATTCCATTGCTCTGAACCCAATCATAACTCAATGTTTACATTTTCTCAGCTGAGCTTGCATGGATACAAGTTGATTTCATTGATAGAGAATTATTCTTCGAATAGACAATTTTTTATGAAGTTATGCCAGTAATATATAAGGAAGAAATGGTTTTATTACTTTTATTATCAGTTTATTTGATAGTGTAAATCTTTTCATGTACGTTATTGGTTATCATACCAAGGCTGAAGTGAGCCTACTGACAAACTTCACTCAGAATTTAAGGTTTCATTTTTGGGAATTGTAGTATAAGATGACCCCCAATTTTTAAGGATGATTTTTTGGCTTGAAAGGTTATCTTATAGACAAAAGATGGTTCACATGTACTTCTTATAATATGTAGATTTAATAGGCTGGTTAATAAGATTTGAGGAATAAAAAGCCAACAAAATGATAGTATTAGCAATAAGATTGATGATATTTAATATATCCTTTTGACTAAATTGAAGTACAAAGAGAAAGATTTTAAAGTAGGAATTTTTAGATACACCTATGTCCTTTTTCAATGAGATGAGGAATAAACAAAGAATATATATAAGATAGATGATCAAAAGTTTTAAGCTATGCTATAATTAAGGGTAAAAGTGCTCAGTATCCGGGACAGGGCATATGTAAACATAAAAGTGGAAACTGAGGTCGCTGTTTGGTGCTATCCTCAGTGGGTTACATTTTATTTTAGAGATTTTATATATAAAGTGAAATTTGAGAGCGACTGATATACATGCTTTTTTGGTGGAAGTGGGGGTGGGGCATGATGCAATAAATTACATTACAGTACTTGAGTATAAGTGCTCCTTTCATTTATATTCTGGTTGCCTGAAGATCACAAGAGTGTGAAACTTAAGTAGCAACTTTTTGTCTATCTGGATAACCTAGGCATTGAGCACTGTTATTTACTGCTTAGGCATGTGTTTGCTTTTCTTCTTTGTTTTTCTCTCGTTTTTTTGTTATTTTAGGTCTTTTGACAGGTAATCTGTTGGTCACACCAATATTTTGGAGTTGTGTGTGTGTGTGTGTGATACTATGGACACCCACATAGAAATGAAAGGTAGTTTTATCTCAGTTTCAAGTGTTTTTTGTTTGATAGCAGATGGGTCCATTTGAAGTTTGGTCTTCTAAGCAGCATCCACTTTAACCAACAGCAAAGTAAAGGTGTAGAAGAGGGATTTTTGAGAGAGAAAGTGGCAACCACACCGGAAATAGGGTACATCTAGGTGCTGGTCTATATTAAGTCATGTTTAGGATCAGGAAGACTTCTGGTTCACCCTTGGCATGAGATAGACATGTCTTTTGCATGGTTCCAAAGTCTCCATTCATATAGCCAGACACCACATTAGGATGAGTAGATGGGCAAGGAGTTGGTAGGGAGAAGAACTGACATAGCAGAAGTTATTCCCAACATCACCTACCTAGCAACCCTGAATAAAATACCTACATATAATATGAGAAACATGGTTCACACTATTATTTCTCAATGTTGTGTTTGTCTTTCATTGTGTTACCTTGTGAACCTGCAGCATGTCCCTTCTCCAGCTTTCAGTGCACACAAATCAGAATGCAACATGAGGTAATCATTGGATCATCAATGGAAACCTTGGGTGAGGTTCGCCTTGTATGTTTACATATGATGATCATTTTAAATAGCTAAACAACATGGGGACTTACCAACTTGTGCACTTCTACCTGTGGATCTTCAGACTTTTAAGTGCCAGGAATGCATTTTATAATCCTGTGGGTTATTAAGATTATATAAAATATATATGGATTAATTTTATTGTGAAACCATCAGTAATGCCAAAGATTTTGTAAAGACCGGGATTTTAAATATTTAAAAAAAATTTTTTTTTCCAAGGCAATTTTAAACTGTAGTCTTTGACTTATGAAGTGACAAGTAAAAATGTTTTTTATTTTTTTTTTTATTTTAAAAATTTTTATTTTGTTTTTGACTTTTTATTTTTATATTATTTTTATCACCATAATTTTTTTTTTTTATTGGATACATGTGTTTCAATAGACATTCCCAGTTTCAGACAATGAAATTAATGTTCTGTCAGCAAAACCACAAAAAGTTTTATTAAAAAATAAAATATTAACTCTCAGCAATTTATTGATGCCTAAAAATCTTTTATAATTGTGAGATTGAACCCATTTGAAATCTTCGTTTGTTTGAGATTTTGCTTTTAGCTTCTGTTTTATTAAATTGACACCCATGATAGCTAAAAAAAATTAAACTTTTCCCACGCATTAAGTTAAAAAACAGACAACCTTAAGGTTCCATGACTATAATTTATTTCCCCAGAAAATATATTTATATATTATACTCTGTGTCTCATTTATTTTATGTCTATAATATATGTGTGTGTTTAACAGTTGCTTTGGTACACCTGTTAGTCTAGCTTGTCAGCAGGGTCTAGAATATGCCAACTGTATCCTCTATAAAGGATTAAAAATTCCCCCATTCCACAAAAAGTTACAACCTACCAAGTAGATTTTTCAGAATACATATACAAATGACCAGTGTTTACCTATAGGCTCAAATGCAACCCATGTCTATGATAGGTGTAAACACAACCTAACATCTAAAACAAACATTAACATACTGGTATATTGTAAAATCCATCAATCCAACAAATTGATAGCTTGCAGGTGGTTCATTTTTCAAGCAGAATACTCTCTTTATATTAACTACCTTCAAAATCCTAAGTACAGAATGTCCCAGTTAGCTTAGATATTTTTATTTATTTATTTTTTAAATAAGCTTTCAAAAATTTGAAATATTCTTTTGTTTATAGTGAATATAATGTAAAATGTTTTCATTGTTACCAAGAATTAAGCGAATGATGATATCAGAAGGTGACACAGCCATGTAGGTATAAACGGCACTTTGACCAAATAAATAGCCAGTGAGAATCAAACTCAATACTCAGTCATAATTATTCTAGCGAGACAAGCTTGCTAACCATTACACCACCTCAAGGTGCCCAGATTTACTCCCATATATCAGGAGAGCATATTCAAGAAAAAATGTTTTCAATGTATTTAAGTATATAATGTTTAAAGCAGGCTATCATTACATTTACAAAATCACTTTTTTCTGTAGTTTCCAGCTCATTAACAATAGGAATGTATTGAGATATATTTAGGTATGATAGATCAGCTGGTTGCAACAATTATTTATTGCAATTCTGGTAGCAGTATTGAAGTAAATAATATCATAATGGAGACCAACAAGGTAGATGTGAACATCTGAAGTAAAATGATACCCTGCCATAGTGAGGTTTGAGGATATGATTAGCCTATTAGTTGCCTCAATTTTGCATAAGATATTGGAGTTTTTTTTTGAGGGGGGGGTATGTCTGTGGATGTTAACAAGGTTGTGGGTTTTGTGTGTACTTTTTAAGTGAGGGTGTGTGTTCAATATATAAGCAAAGATAAAAGAAGCATACAAAAAAAACTTGTTTCTGCTGTTTGTTCTTTTTATGTTGACTATTGAAACAAAGTTAAATGTCTCTTTAGTGTGCCCATTTTTCTTTTTGGTTCTGAAAAACTTTATGGGAAGTAAGGATACAAATGGGTAAACATGGTCAAGCTCAAGTCAGTTTCATGCTGAGTTAGGAAGATCAAATCTCTACTTCATGAGTAGGGATGCTGAAACCTGTCCAAACGATCTTGTTGGAAAGTGGAAAGATTTCTGTCATCAGTGGACCGAGGGAAACTAACATTCTCCAGTGGGAATATAATTACTGTATGGTTCACATCTTCAAACCAAGAGAAGAAATAAAAAATTCTGTCCTTTCTGGAAGTGGGGTCATAAAAATTGCACATGTGATCAGAAACCCTTTTCAGTTTCTTTACAACTTGTATCATGGTAAAATTAACTTTTTTTTTGTATTCATCATTATTATTTTATTTATTAGTTTTATTTAATTTTCTTCACATGTCATCAAATATAATATGCACATGTATTATTTGTATAACCCTCACAGTAAATGTAATATTGCAACTCACTCTGAAGCACTCTAGCCACCAATATGGTAACACTCACCCTTCACCATAAAACACAATGTATGACCACTGCATGATGAACAGACAGCACATGGAGTCATTTGAGGTGTTTCAACAATCTAATGACTTCAGAGATCTAATTAGGCCACATAATGAACAACCAATAAGTCCTTGAAGGTACCCCAGTTAATCTTCCTGTATTAGAACATGTTTTTCTCTCTCTCTCTCTCTCTTTAAATATTTTACTTGTATGTTTGTGGCCAGCAGAGATATTTATCTTAGTTTTAACAGTTATTGTTGACTTAGTGAAGTTGCTCTGGTAAATCCCTGTGTTTTAAAAAGCCTTCATCTAATTACATTTTGGTGATTGAAGAGTTATGACCTCAAACAGTCTGTGTTGTTAAGTCAGTGAAAGTGTCCCACTCTTAATCAGGTTAACAACAACAATTTGATAAATATCCCAACCAGATTCTTTCCTTAAAGGTCCATTTTATCTCACTATACAAATATTTAAAGGGTGACCCACTTTGTTGTCTTGTGGTAAATAATGGGAACTATTAGAAATTCTTTAGAATGTCATAAATTATCCCTTTTATCCATTTGTTGCAATTAAAGATAATCTTTTGCCCTAATTAAGCAGAATAATTTCATATAAATGGATATATTATGTTTCAACTGATGTTAATCAATTTTTAGATCTTTTTATAGAATAAAAACATTAAACATGGCATGTGGAACTAGAACAGTCTACCCCAGTGAGTGAAATAAAGGGTTCAGTTCGACATTCCAATCACCTGAAGAAGGCCAGAGCATACAACGGCTGAAACGTTGTAATAAATATGGCGACAAAAATGAGGACAATAATCCGAATAATGTAGAATAAAAGATGTTTTCTTTTTCTTTATACTGCTTAATTATCTTTATTTCAAATGATCAACACAGTTGCCAAATTAGGCTACATTTGAAAATCAAACTCCATTAAATTTCTTTGTTTTTTTTATTTTTCAATGTCATATCCTTACAGGATGTAGGTGATCATAGCTCTCCATAGATTCGTTTTCTCTATTATCCGTGAATTGCTATAACATCTTGGGGAAGATAATAGAATGGTTTCTTTGTTGCCTTCTCCATGGTTTGGAATTCTCCTAGACTGGCTACCATCCAAGGTGAGAGAGCGCAATCTACTCTGCTATTTAAACCCTATCTTGGAAAAGGAAAAAGAAATGGATCCATGTCTTTCCCAAGGGCATTTGTAGGAAAGGGAATAAAATAGACTATGGTGAAATTTGAACTCAGCTTGCCACTTTTGCTTCCCACACTGATAACTGTTACACTACCTGAACATACCACTTACATACATACATACACACACACACACACACACACACTTTCATACCTATACATACATACATACATACATACATACACACACACACACACACACATATATATATATATATATATATATATATATATATATATATATATATATATATATATATATATATAAAAACCTGTGAATAATCCAAGTGAATCTTAATAATATAAAATATTAAAACTGATCCAAAAAGAGAGCTCAATGTATTTATTATAACAGAGCATATATATTTTATTTTTTAGCCCCTTGGTGTTGACAAATCCTGCAAGGAACCTCTTGTAGGGTGAAATAGCTATTCAAATAGGTTAATTTTGAATTTCTATTCCATGTAATATATATATATATATATATATATATATATATATATATATATATATATATATATGGCATGGTGGAGTAATGGATAACAGTTTAGATTGAGGAATCTGTGAGCAAAGTTTAAATTCCAGTTGGGTTCATTACATTCACTTACCCTTTGGAAAAGTATGAACTCTCTTCCCCTGCCAGCTATGGGTAAATAGCAGGACAGACTGGGTTCTACAGCCTTGGATGGCAACAGGACTAAGAGAAAGTAACTCTGAATTCAAAACTGTATGTAGCCCTGGCATAACACATACTATCACATTTAAAGAAAGGATCATTTTCGGATTGGCCTGACGATCCTGACTACAGTTGAATGAGATTTTTTATATATATATATATATATATATATATATATAAGAAAGGGATTAATAGGCCAGTTAATAAAAATAGAAGAATAAAAGCCAACAAAATGATACCAATGTTGTTAATAAAATTGATATTTATTATATTAACCTTTTCACTGAAATAGATTTTAAAGTCGTAATTTCCAAACATGCCTGTGTTCTTTTTCAACGATGCAAGGAATAAACTAAGAAGTGGGACATACTCTTTTGCGGAATGTTTTTAGCTGGAGGGTCTCCCTGTGGAAGTTATACTCTCTGAGTAAATACAAACCCCCATTTAATCCCTTGATGTGGATTTATTTTGAAAATAAATTTCAACATCGATCTAGGCCTTTCTTGTCGGCAATTTAATGAAGACGTTAAAAGTATGCATCTGATGTCATTGGCATTATGAAATGGTTGGTTGAAGTATACTATGATGGGGGGGGGTTATTGTTTTTGTCTCTAATGGTTTTCTTATGGTTATTAAAAGTCAGATTTCTGTTCCCATTTCTCAAACATGATTACTTTGTTTGCACTTGTGGCAGAAAAAACAAATATACAAGAGATTTGAACCATGTGAGTGATGACTGCTATCATCGATGATATGTCTACAAACTTGGCATAATGGTGGGGTGATGTTATTGCAGGTCATATTCCTTTGGTGGGGTGGTGAAAGATGTATACTGGATGTTGTTAAGAGTGTGTGTTGGTTAGGGGGTTGGCACCTAGTGTGAAGTAGTTTTTTGTTGAATATTTTTCTAATTAGACACAATATGTCTATATTATTCAATGAAACGCACACATATATATATATATATATATATATATATATATATATATAAAAAATGAGCACCACACAATGAACTTATAAAAATTTTAAAAATGCTGTGAATGATTTAATGTTACAAAAAGATTTTCTTGATTTTTATGTTCTTTCTTTTTTTTTTTATCAGATTTCAAAAAATAAATGCATCCTTTGAATGGTAACAGTCTGTAAGCATTCTTAGTGGCATGAAACTTTCATCATTTACTGTCAAATAACCTTCTCAAAAGTTACTTGATAAGTGACATCTCATGGCATCGCTAATAGTGAATATAGAAACCTGTTTGAATTCAGTAGTATGTAAAGTCCTGTGTCAAATGTGCTTAGTGTTAGTTCACTGTGTGATGATATTGAGTACTAGCATTTGTTAGTCATGAGTCTTCTTTCATTTATTTTATCCAATGTTGAAGATGTTTTGCAAAATTGGATCAACAGAAAAACCAGAAAGTTTCTTCATGGGCAGAATGAAAAAATGGATAGAACATTTGGTGACAAAGTTAAAAGCAATAAAATAAATTGCTTATTTTAAAAAAGAAATAAATTAATTTTGATAACTGTCTCTTTATTTTATCTGGTCTAAAACTTGTTTGATAGGATTTGGAGACCTTATTCCTCAATCAACCGATATACAGTAATAAAGGTTTTTCAGAATAAGTACAATGTTTTGATGAATGTAAAGTTTTGATTGTACAGCTCAAAAGTGATTCAAGATGTCAGCAGAAAATGAATCACTTGAAGTTGCACCTCACAAAAGACTGCCAGTGTAGGTGATGACCAACTGAGGGCTTGTGTTGAATGTTATATACTTCAAATGTGCCAGATGTTTGCATTGAGATTAAGCACAATAAAACTATATCTGCACCTGATATCAGAAAAAGGTAAACCTTAGAGCAGTGTTCTTTCAACCTTTTTAAGCAATGACACACCTCAGAGCAAAGGAAAATATGGCAGACTTAGCAAAATTTTTAAATGGAATTTTAAAACAATGAATATTAAAACAAAGTATTTAAAATAACATAATCGAAGAATAGTGAAAAGAATTATTTGAAAAAAGTTTAATACTTATTCATTTATTCAAATATTAACACTATACTATTACTGCTTCCTCACACACACACACACACACATATATGCTTTGAGTATTTTACAGCACGCTAGTGTGCCACAGCACACTAGTTGAAAATCACTGCCTTGGAGAATTGGGTACCCTAAGAAAAACAGGGAATTAAACAAAAAAATACTTATATTTTGGTTGCCCAATATTAAGACATTGGAGGTGGGGGTGATAGAAATTGACCTTTAAACAGTAACCTAATATCAACCTTATCAATCCAAATTTTCTATTGGTTGAATTTTTTCTATTTAATTTATAAATTGACTGCAGTATAAAAATTGTTACAAATTGGCTCAAGTACAATTTCAGACACTTTAACTTTTTTTTTCTGCACTTCAAAATGCTCATTATCTGTTTTTTTTTTTTTTTTTTTACTTTTAACTCCCCCATGTCTGTACCCCCTGTTTTATGGCTCCTTTTTTTCCTTTCCTTTTCAGCTGACCCATGTTTCTGTGCCTGTCTATGTTATTGCATCAGTGGTAGGAATGACACCACTTGCACTCGTCAACTGCTATGTTGGCTCCACATTTCGATCTATGGAAGAGGTGTGGAGTGACAGCTCTTCACATGCAACGGGTTACTTAGTTTTTATTGGACAGGTAAGTGATATTTCTAGGAGTACACTTCCAAATTTTAGCACTTGACATTTCCAAAGGTGAAACAAAAAAAAGATGAAATTATTCCTGCTGAATTATCACATTATTCAAAGTTGTTTTTGTAAAGCATTTTACAGTTAATCTGTTTAATATGTCACACCTTTATACAGATATTTTTTTGTTTATAACTTTCTCATAAAACAAAATAAGTGAATTCTAATCTAAAGATAACCAGACAAATGACATATCCACAACATTCTATTACTTGATCAGTATGGTAAAATTAACCTGTATTTAGGTTTTGTAGATTCTCTAGGAGGCACGGTGGAGTAATAGATAGCAGCTCAGATTGAGGAATCGGAGAGCCGAGTTTGAATTCCAGTCAAATCCATTACATTCACTTGTGTGCTAATACCTTTAGGAAGGGTATGAATCCTCTTCTTCTCCCCCCAGCTAAATAGCAGGACAGACTGGTTTCTATAGCCTTGGATGGCAACTGGTCTACTGCAGAAAGAAATGGCAACCTACTGCACAAAAAAAAATCTGCCTTGTCAGTGTACCAAAAGATACATGATCACCTAAGCATGTATCACGCATGGCACATAACTGATTGAGATTCTCCTGAGGAGTATATGACCCACATCCTCATTAAGTATTGCTGCAAGTAGGTTTTTAAGGGGTGGAGTTACTAGCCAGAGTTGTTCTTCTCTTAGACTGGTTGGCAAATGAGGCTAGAATGCTGAGTCTGCCATACAATTAACTCTTAGTTAGGAAAAAAAGAAATGAATCCATACCTTTCCTTTTGTATGTAAGCAAATGTAATAACTTTGGCTCGAGTTTGAACTCGGCATATCATTTCCACTTTCCATGATGATAACCATTATGCTATACACACTTCACCAAACATGGAAATACTAAAATTGATTACTCTGATTTTAGAAATACTAAAATAGATCACACAGATACTACACTATATATATATATATATATATATATATATATATAGTATTTTAGACATACTAAAATTGTTATAACACACCTTCGTACCTGGTATAATGGGATTTAAGTATTATAATATATATATGTTATTATATTAAGTATAATGCTTAGGCTATTGCCATAATGACTGTATAGTTAGTATGAAGACTGACTCCAATACAACTACCCCTAACCTCATAACATGGAACTCTTTATAGTATTGGACGAGTTCATAGTCACTAGGAGTGTACTCTTAACTCCACAACATCCGCCCCCCCTTTGAGATTACTACTTTATTAAATAATATTTTTTATTTAGTGTTAGTATCTCCCCCCTCCTCTTTCTGGAGAGTTTGCCAACTGCTTTGTAGTGTTTTCTTTGAAGTTGTCCTTACATGTTTCCAGATTTGTTTTGGTGCTGACACATCAAAAATATCATACCGCATTTTTATTGGTTCTTCAGATTCGTTGCATTTCTTAGAACATAAAAGCTTTTCTTTTTATCTGCTTATTTAAAAAATAAACATCACATGTTAATTCTCCTAAAAAAAAAAATAATTTCTTGCCAGAAACTGAAGTTGCGAATTTGTAAGTCCTTTTTAATAAAGGTTTTGCAATTTCTTTGCATGTGGTTTCGTTTTCTTTTGGAATGTCATTACCAGTATCTAGTAATATTACTGAGTTGCATGTTAACAAATTTTCTTTTATTTCATGTGACTATTTTTCCATTGCAATAGTATGTATTAATTTCTTCCTGTAAAAATTTTCTTCTTCACTTAGTTCTGCAGTGTAATTTTATGTCCTTTTTTTTTTTACCACAGTTGTAGCACTCTGCATTTTTCCATGTACAGTCTTTCCCAAGATGCAATTTTCCACTTCTGAAACAAAGTTTTATATTCCTTTTTTGTGTATTTTTTCCTGAGCTTTTACCAATGCATACTCTTTATTCAGAGGGGTTTTTCAGCCTCATGCTTCAAACTTAGCATTGTTTGGCAATTGTCCATTATTTCCTGTAGTGTTACATAATTATTATGTTCAATCTTTGCTAAAATTTTTTTCTTTTTCTACTGTTAGGTCTTACATGAAAATTAATCCCTTGAACATATCTGGAGTCATTTCCTTTTATTTAAATTGTTCACATTCTCTGTTAATGGTACCTGCATAGATGACAAAATCTTCATCCTCTTTTTTGTTTAACTTCATGCACCTCCAACAAGCATGAATTAGAAAGCACTTGTCACTAAAAATTTTTGTCAGAATGTTTACTGTGTCTTCAAACCCTATTTCATCTGGTTTTCTCAGTAAAATTGCAGTGCTTTTCATACTTCATTGACACTATCTTAACAACAACCTGTTTTTTTTTTATCATCTTCCCAGCCACTGCATTTCTGATTAAATATTTCTTCACGTTCATGAAAATACACAGCAAAAGTCAGTCCATCATCATGATCGCATACAAATTCTGATATGGTGTTTATCCTATGTCTGGCATAAGAGACGTTGAAGCATTTTTCTTCAAAACCACTTCCAACAACTCTTGTTGTTGATTTTGCAACTGTAGCTGATGTTGGGTATTTTGTTGTTGTTACTTCTCTTGTGGTTGAATATTGAAATTTTATTAAAACCAAAATTTTCTCCATATCTGCAAGATTGTTTTTTTTAAACCAATATGGTTGAAATTTGTGTAACTCCTGCTCCACACTTATGAATTCTGAAAATCTGATTGCCTACTATTATAACTCCAGTTATAATGTGTTGCTTGTTATACCATGCTTGAGTTCCTTGTCGTCCACAATTATAACTTCAGTTATAATGTTGCAATTTTTATCCTACCTTTGTGCTCATTTTCCTTGTCATCAACTATTATATCTCTAGTTATAATATTGTGAATTTTTATCCCCTGCTTGTGTTCAAGTATCTTTGTTGCCAACTATTATAATTTCAGTTATAATGTTGTGCTTGATTTAGAGATCCTCATTGCCAATTATTATAACTTCAGTTATAATGTTGCAAATTTATCTTGTGCTTGTGTTCAAGCTCCTCATCACCAACTATTATGACTCCCTTTTACAAGGTTATTGCTATAACAACACTCATAGTTGATGTAACGTAATTCATCAAGTATTCACTATGTGTAATGCTTAGTCTATTGCCTGTATAGTTAGCATGAAGACTGATTCCAATATGAATACCCCCCCGACCTTATAACCTGAAACTCTTTATAGTATTGGACAAGTTCAGAGTCACTGGGGGTGTACTCTTTACTCCACAACAAAAATAAAGCACACAGATACTACACTGATCTTAAGCAGGAATGGCAATTCATACATAATTTCATCATTTAAAGACACATGTGAACATTCTGTAATAATTGTAAAGACTTAATAAAATATTGTTCTATTGTTATTAAGTAATAAACTGTTCCTCTAGAATAATGATTTTCAACCAGTGTGCCATGAGAGGATCATGGGTATGCAACAAAAATTTTTCAAGGTCATTAATTAAATTATATTCAAAAGAAGTCCTGAGCACAATATTAAAACCCATTTAAACTGATTATACGAATATATCATTGTTATAATAAATAAATATATACAAAAACAAAATCGATGATGGCTAGAATCCTTGGGAGAAGATTTAAGAGTACACCTGTCCAAAATTCAACTTTGCTGAGATATTCTAAAAAAGATATGTCATACTCAGATATCTCATTAAATGTTAAATTATATTAAACAAAAAGTAAATATAAATTAGGTAAAATTAAGGTTATAAAAAATTTTCTAATGAAACATTTGCCACCTTAATTTTACTTTTAGATATAAACTAGACATTATAAAAACAAAAAATTTCCTTATATATATATTATACATACAAATATTTAAGTAAATGCTTAGTTTATAATAAACAGTATTAACATTTACCAGCCTGAATGTCAGAAATTTTATAGAAAATATTTCCTCTGACAGGAATTGAACCTGTATCCTATGCTGAACTGTCATATAGCCTGATGTGCTATACCATTTAGCTACAGAGGAAGTGTCTGGTTAGCAAGGTTGAATTACTGCTTTTAAACCACAAATTTCCCATGATTTCTCTCGAATACTCATATCTGTTCCTCTGTACTTAAATGGTATAACATGTCAGGCTATATGACATTTCCATGTAGGATACAGGTTCGATTCCTGTCAGTGGACACATATTTTCTATGAAATTTCTCGAACATTCCAGCTGATAAATGTTGTTAATACTGTTTATTATAAACAGAGCATTTACTTAAATATTTGTATCTATAAAAATAATGTATAAACAATAAATGTATTAAAATAATTGTCGAAATTAATCCTTTTCATAATTATATATATATATATATATATATATATATATATATATATATATATATATATATATATAATTATTTTTTTAATATTTTTATAACTTCAAACATTATTTTTAATGGATACATGCCATTTTTATTTAAAACTGTGTATTACATCCATCAGCCTGCATGCTTCAGAAACACGGTTATCCACTAAAAATAACATTTGAAGCAATAAAAATATATAAACTGATTACTCCTCTGTTGTTCTCACTTCTTAGTAATGTTTTCTAATTCTTTCACACCCAGTAACCCCTTTTGTCTTAGTGGCTTTACTGCCTTGCTTGGGGAAAATCTGATTTACTGTTTTAAAAAAAAACTACATGCAAAAAATTAAACTCTTATAGACTTTAGCATTTTTAATCTTCTGATATTATATGAGTGAACTGAATTTTCATTTGGTCCCGTTCAATGTTGAAAATCCTTAAAAACTACAACTCAAATTATTCATAGGTAAACAACCAAATTTAATACCTTTACCAACTGAACTTTGACACTCACTCCCTGAAAATTTTGCTGTCTCTTTTGCTGATAAAATCTGTCAAAATGTCATCTCTAAACAATCACTTTTCTATTTGATCAGTATTTTTACTTTTATTTCTTTTGTTTAAAAATAAAAAATAACTACTACAATACTAAATAAACAAACTCCTGGGATAATCATCCTGGAAAGGTCAGTGTCCCATTAGTTTTCCCTTTGGAGATGTTAATCATCCTTTCAATTTTGGTGTTGTGTTTAGAATAAGCACATTCACATGACACCCTTAGATTTATTTTTATTTATTTTTTTTTTTTATTACCTTTCAAACCTACAGATTTTGTTTTGTATCACTTACATTGCTTTTTTGTACTATTTTTTTTTTCTCTTATTTTTAAGGTTTTTTCCCTTTTTTTTTTTTCACTTTCTTTTTCTATTTATTGAGAGTTTTTTTTTTTTTTTTCATTTTATTTTTTAATGTTTCTGCTTTTCTTTTTAATATTAACTGCATATTTTTTTTTTTATAAATAACTTAGTTTTGACCAGTACTTGGGTTACTTAATTTTTGACCAAGAAATATTATTCAAGTTGCTTTTAACTACACTTTTTGGGGGTTTAATAAATAAAAAAGTTGTTTTAACATAACTAAACCAGTATAATTGGCAGAATTCTTGAATATACTATAAAATAATATATTTAGTAACTCTTCTGTTCACTTTATTCTTTTTTTTGTTTTTCGTTTTGTTTCAGTTGCTTATACCATACTAATGTCAGTAATTGAGTGACTTAAGATTTAGTCAAATTTGAGTCCAGGTGAATATAAACAAAAGATTGTGGATTATTATTTTGACTAGTTTCTCTTTTTCATTTGATTTTTATTGCAACTTTCACATCATCATTCTGCAATTATTAATTTTAATATTTTTATTGAAGTTTTTTTTTTTTTTTTTTTTCATGTTGACTTTTATGTTTCTCTTTTTCACTTTCCCGTCCTGGATATGACGATAAACTACATCCACATCCTGGGTAAGAAGATAAACTACATCCAACAGCAAAGCCTCTAAACAGGAGGTTTTGAGCAGTGTGGAACCACCTCTTAATTGCTGGTGTTCCCATGTCCACCCTGACCCAGGGTGCTAACACCTGTTAGGGTCCCAGCTATGGGCAAATAGCTGACACCCAAACTTGTGTAAAAATAGGTTTTAATACCAGCAATAACTTTTGAAGGAAAAATTATCAGCAATACTTTTAAAAAAAGTACCTGCAATACAAACAGCTATACATTCTTTGAAAAAAATATTCCCAGCTATAGATTTTTGAAGAAAAACATTACCAGCAATAAAAATTTTGTCGGCATGAAATAACCCATAGAGGGTGATATGCTCTAAACGAAACCTTTTCACTTTTTGCTGCTTTTTGTTTGGGGGTTCTACTTTTGTTTTTTGTTTTTTTTTTTTTTTTTTTGTTTTTTTTTGTTTTTTGTTGTTTTTTTTTTTTTTTGTTTTTTTCACTTTTGTTTTGTCTTTTGTAGAAACACGCTTTTTAACATTGTTTTTTTTCTCTTTTCTTTCATCTAAATTTTTAATTTTATAGGAATAATTTTATAATATGAATTGTAAATAGCAAATCATAATCCTTATTTATCTTTTTTTTTTCTTTTTTTTTTTTCAGCTTTTTCTCATGGCTGGTCTAATGATGTTTGTCATACGAAAAGCTCGTGAGGAACTTCGAAGGACAGTAATGACAAAGTGTATGGATAATGTTGGATGTTGCTGTGAAACGGGACGACATCATAACGACTCCACTTTCTTCAAAAACATTTCCTCAGATAGTACTTATATCACTGTGCCATGTTCTGTTTGTATGAAAGGATCACACCACAATTCATTGGTGTTCACAGCTTGACATTATATATATATATATATATATATATATATATATATATATATACACACACACAAACACACACATTTCTCAAGAAACCCTATGCAAAATTCTACCAGAGTAAAATATTTTTCAGCTTTCATATTTTTGGGGTGTGCTATGATTAATAAACTCCTGCCTACAATATCTATTTTGAAAGATAATGGGAGAAAGAAAAGTCGCAAACAGTACACTATTCTTTAAAAAAAGAAAAAAGAGATTAGATACAGTAGTTTCTCCTTTATCCACAGGCTGTTCCAAGACTGCCCTCTGCAAATATGTTTTTCTTATATAAACATACATCTGATAAACTTTAATTTAGAAATGAGATATAAGAGATTAACAATAATTAATAATAAAATAGAACAATTATACTGTATTAAAGGTTATGAAGGAGAGAGATTCATTCTAACCATAGATCTTGTTAGGCACAATATGAAATTAACAATAATAACCACTAATACAATGGAACAATTTATAGCAAAAGTTTAACAAAACTTTATTTTCACTGCAGATGTTAGCAATATTAGCATACTTTTTATTTATTTTTTTCAAGTTGAGAGCTTTCATTTATATAATCCCAGTATCGCTAGTCTTGTGCTTTCAAGCTTTTATTAGGTAAACTTAATAGACTGTTTCAATTTGAAGTTTATTGCTGGTAGCCTGAAATGTGGAAAAGAAAATTGCTGATAAGGGGAGACAACTGTATATTCAAATATCTGATTGGCCAATTTGGAATTTTGTGTGATTGTTGTTTGTTCTGAGATGTGCTTATTAACATTTGTCTGGATTGCGTGTGGTAAGAAAGATTTTTTTTTTTTTTAAACCTACACAAGGAAACTAACATTTTGTTGTACAAATTTTTCCCCTTTTGTAAATTTTTTTTTTTTTTTTTTTCATGTTCATCAAGATTGAAGATATGCTGCTAAAAATTGTTTTTGGAATGTTTTACTAGAAAAAGAAAAAAGAAAATATATTTGAGATATCTCTCCATTAACAGATTTTTACTTTTCATCAGGTAAACGTGGGATCTGTGATATATTTTTTATCAAAGATTTGCCTCTCAGTGTTTATATATAAACTTTTTACTTTATTTTTTTAGAATGCATGCAGTATTCAAGGAATTTTTTAAAATAATTTAAACATTTCAATCAACAAATCTTTGGTTTACAGTGCTTTGTGATTTTCCTTAGTCAGAATTAAAGTATTGTTAAAAACAAAAAAATTTAACAGTATATGATGATCAAGATAACTTAAAAAAAAATACCAATCATTTCTATTCAAAAATCTTCATTAACTCTTTGAAGTTCATTTCTTTCTACTTTTTTACTTAAAACTACATGGCAACCAGCTAGTGATCAACCTCTGAGTACTAAACAAAATGGTGGGACATTATAAGCCGGTGGGTTCTAAAATATACGAACTGAAAAAGGTGGCATTCAAATTGATCCACCATAAAGCAACCCATCATACCTCAAAGATAATCAAATTGCATACACACACACAAAATTAAGGTTAGTAGATATAAAATTTGAAAAGTTCCAAGAAGATAAGTACATTTCTTAAGTAATGGCTTCACGTAGCAAATCACCCTCAAATTACGAACAAATAAAGGTTTGATTCTAGTCAAGAGACACATTTTTTTTTAATAAGACTTTCAATCTCTATGCAAGTAGATATTGATTTCCTTATTATAAAAAAAAAAAGAAAACTATCAGGAATGTTTTCTCAAACATGTATATTTACTAAATATAAAGTGTATCCTGGTTTATATCAATGAAGAACTAGTTTTTTTTTTTTTTTATATCCTGTACATATAATAATCAAATTGAACACACACACAGAGAATTACTTCCCTTACACTAAAAAATTTATTGTGCAAAATAGTATGAAAATTTTTTTAAAATAATTGTATTGTCTGATTAACAACTTCCTACTCTATGCCAACATTATTTTTAATTTGATTTTTTTTTTTTTTTTTTCATTGCAAATTAATCTTAAATTTGAATATTTTTCTTTTAATAAGGAATACTTGTCCACAAAATATGTCTTCTAAATTAGGAAATATAGTCTGTATCTTTTAGTTGGTTAATGTGTATAAACTATGGAATGATCATGAAAAGAATATCGAAATTTTTTTTTTTTTTTGTGGGGTGGGTAGAGATGCACAACTGTTTTGCTTTTGGGGTTCACATCTTCAGCTGTAAATCTATGTATACACTGGTACTTAAAAAAAACTGAAATCATATTGTCTATAAGTTTGAGCAGAGATGGCACATTCCAAGCTTTCTTCAGACAACTGAACTCTTTTTTTGTTCTTATTGCACATTTCTACCACTTCATTCTACAGCCTTCTTCAGATTTATAACACCTAAGGAAATAGAGGGGTTGATATTTTAGCAACCATTTCTGTCATCTTGATTTTTGCTATCCACCACCACCAAAAAAAAACAAAGAGAGAGAGACTCCTTCATTTTACTTAGAAATTACACACTTGAAGAAAGTGCTCTAGAATAACTCAACCAAAACACAGCAACAATACAAAGGAGTTCATTTATTGGAATAAAGCTTGGAAAATGAAATCATACACAAAATATCAACAGATACTAATTGCTATGGCCAAAAATACTGATTATATACTGGGTTATTTCTTATAAACATTATATCTGTCTATATATCTGAGATGAGGTATTGTAACTATTTACACTATTTGCATTGTTCAAACTGTTGTCCTCATCTTTATTGCTATATTCACAACGTTTCAGCTGTTGTATGCTTCGACCTTCTTCAGGTCATATACATTAAGAATTAACTAATACTGATATATCTAAAAAGCAATGGAACTAGAACAATCTACCTCCATTGACTAAATAAAGGGTTTGGTACAAAATTCCAACATATATCACCTGAAGAAGGCTGTGGAGTGTACAACAGCTGAAACATGTCAATAAAAATGAAGACAACAGTCTGAATGATGTAAATAGTGTAAATATAAATATTATATTTATTGGGTACATGTATTAGACATTCCTGTTTTTTTTTTGTTTTTTTTTTTTTTCCACAGTGGAATCAGTATCTACCAGATTACAGATTGAAAGATTAAAGAAAATGTACCTCTTCTTGACTGGAATCAAATCATTTTTCCCTTTATCTGAGAAAGGGCCTTCAAACCTGACAGTGTTTACTCTTTAACCACAAGAAGTCATTATAGCAAAGCAAGGCTAAATAACACTTCTTTTTTTTTTTTTTTTTTTTTTTTGGACCTTTTAAAATCTAAATCTGTTAAGTTTATTTTTGTACCAAAAACATAATATTAAGTTGACAGTCTAACAAATACTGTTGCCTAATCATGGACAAACTAAATGTTTATAATAGTAAAAAAATGTTATATTAAAAAAAAAAAAAAAAAAACATTACTTAAATTAACTTTGTTTCAATTACAAAGTTAAGGTTAGCAGATATAAAATTTAAAAAGTTCCAAGCAGATAAGTATATTTCATAAGTAGAGTAATTAAGTCTTGTTTTGCTGTAATGCTTCCTTGTAGCTTAATAGTAAATCACCCTCAAATTAAAAAGGAATAAAGGTTCGATTCTTGTCGAGAGGCACATTTTCTTTAATAAGACTTTCAATCTCTATGCTCTATCAGTGGATACTGATTTCTCTATCTAAAAAAACCCAAAAAAATCGGATGTCTTCTCAAATATGTATAATCACTAAATATAAAGTGTATTCTGGTTTATATCAATAAGGAGCCAGTTTTTCATATCCTGTACATATGTGGTTAATATCTTTACAATATCGATGAAGATATCTTTTAAAAAATACAAAATGCATTGGTATATATGATAAAAAAAATACAGTAATGTGCATAACATTTGAATTAAAATTGAATAAATCCAAATTATTATTATTAATACTACTATTTATTATTATTATATTTCCTTTGTTTTCTGGTGTATAATCATTTCTTTCCGAATCCTGACCAGGGACCTAAAGTCAAAAATGGCATCATGACATTTTCCACTGAGGAGTTTTGGAGGGAAAAAAAAAAATTAAAAAATAAATAATCACATATTTTACATAGATAATGCCTTTTGTAAGGTGTGTGCTGTACATGTGAGTACAATTTTTTATTTTTTTTTTTTTTATTTACATTTCTTTAAGGCATGGGCTACCAGGGATTCTTTCAATGAATCTATTAGAATCTTTTCCAATCAATGTGAGGGTTCCAACTACAACTGGAATTGTTAATGTTCTCATGTGCCACATTTTTGAGATTTTGATTTCAAGGTCCTTGTATTTTGATACTTTTTTGAAGATCCTTAAAAATACATTGCATTCTGCAGGGACTGTCATATCAATAAATAGGCACATTTCAGGGCGATTAGCTTTGATTGTTTTGTCTGTGTGTATTGTAAATTCCCATAAAATTGTTACAGGTCTTCATAACTGAGTCTGAGTGGTGTTCATACCAATTTCTTGCAGTTTCCTTTTCATAAGCATTGCAGATTTTCTAGTGAAGATATTGGCCCACTCTGTCGTGCCATGTTGTATATTCAGTGAGTACCAATACCAGACAACCTGATACTACAAGATGGTCAATTGTTTCTGGATATTTATCACAGAATCTGCATTTTGGATTAACACAGTTTTTCAGTATATGTGTGCTTGGTAATTTCTAGTCAGCACACATACTGAAAAACTGTTAGTCCAAAATGAGCTTTTCCGATGGGCCTGTTTCTTGTTTGATGGTATCTCACACTGTATCATTTATGATGCAGTCTATATAGGAGATGACTAGGATGGTTTGGTAGCATCTCATTTATAATGTTTCAATTCTTCTTCCTATTGGATAAAAACAGTGTCATTTTATATTATAAAATGTTAATTTTAATATTTCCTAATTTTTAGAAAATTAATGAAAGGAATCATGGAAATATTGGTATTACGCACTTCTGATGTGACAAGTTTTAGGAATTTCATAGACATATAGTGAACCCCCCCCCAAAACACTATGAATGTATAAAAATAGATTTGTATAATAAAATGACCAACAATACATTTTATCTGTAGTTGAAGGCATACAATTAAGTTTAAAATATATTTAGATGAAGCCATAAAACTGTGTTCAAAATATTTAGACTTCGGCATTAAATAACCCATAGAGGTGTTGATATGCTGCTAAACAAAGTCAACCAACCAACAATACATATTATCTGTAGTTGAAGACATACAATTGCGTTCAAAATATATTTAGTTGTAGCCGTAAAATTTTGTTCAAAATATTTAGATTTTGGCAGGGGTGTTGATATGCTGCTAAACAAAATCAACCAAATTGACAAAACGTGTATATACCAGTGCAACTTTCTCTTGTTGATGGCAGTTATGAGGTCTTCAAATGGATCTGTTTCTTGTTTGATGGAGTCTTGTACTGCCTCATTTATGATGAAGTGTATATAGAAGTTGCCTAGGATAGTTTTTGTTTTGAGTGTTTGCTGTAATTCTGACAAAGATTTGCAAGTGTACAGAAAGACTGTGAAGCAGCAGTCTGTTCTTTGATTTAAGACAGATGTTCTTGTGTTTCAGGAAATTATAATACACACAGTTATATAAACAATAGTTTCACAGAGGAGTTTGTGTAGTTTTATATACTGCAGATAACCCCTTTCTCACCGACTAAACATCATACTCACTGCTCTATCAGTTTCTATGGAAAATGCTCAAACGAACTACATTTCTTAATTCCACCAGTTCTAACCTTCCATGCCACGTACATTGTAGCGAACCATCCACATTCCCTTCGTATTTCATTGGTGAGATGTAAGTTCCACTCGAGCAGCTTCTTCCAACAAACTGCTGCTTTGTGGAACCAACTCCTAACCTGTCCAAATCTAGTGTTAACCATTATCTTTCCCACCTATCCACATAAACTGTCTCTTACTATTTAATATCTAAACTATCAGCTGGATATAACTGCTTTCTAAGATCAATGGTGAAATAGGCTTTCAGTGAGTAGAGCCTAAGGGTTTGGCAAAGATCATCATCCTTTGAACTGGCACTACGGAGTCACAAACAAAGAACTATACCAAATAACAGAAACCCCATCACCTGAGGACTACCAACAGCAGCAACAATTAAAATGGACAGCAAATGTAACCTAAAGAGAAAATATTGACATAATCAAGATGTTAACATTCCACATCACTTCAAATAGAAGATTCGGAAAGAAACCCTCATCAATGCTCGAAAGACTGTCATCATCTACTGAACGAGAAACCTGTTTTTCTAACAGTATTTTAACAGAATTGATTTAAAAATTTCAACCAAAAACAGTACTGGCTACTCAATCAATGAATGCCAAATTTCACTTCTTCCTTGTGGAACTCTCTTCCAGCTTCTTTCTTCCCAGTCAAGTTTGATCTTCAATAATTTAAATGCAATGTCAATCATTTTCTTCTGTCTTCTTAATTCTTGTTCTTTTATTGTCCTATCACATTAATAGTATCTTTTCTCATATTCTCTAACACTCAGTTATCCCTTGTGTTCTAATTGCTTTATTGTCTTGTTTGGGGTGAAATGATTTAAAAAAAAAAAAAAAAAAAAAAAGTTTCCTTGTAGGGAAACAGCTAATTACCACTAGCTCCTAGGCCTTATACAAGGTGAACATCATTGTAAAAGTTTACATCATTGTATCAGTACAATCATTATATCCCCCCCAAAAAATTCTAAAAAAATATTTTCTGGCCGCAAACCATTGACAAACCATAAAAAACAAATCAGAATGGTTTTCATTTAAGCAAGTCTAATTTAGTCATAAGATCCACAAACCACACGCAATCTAAATTATCAGACACACAGGTAAATATTGAATTTTGAGACTTGCTTATGTTTGCACAAATGTAACAGATGTTTTCTGACTTGAACAACGTAAAGGAAAAAAAATTCTGAAATAAGGTGTAGGTTAAATTTAATATTAAATATTCGTAATTTTCATGTAATAAGTTATTTCTTTAAGGACTTAATGACCATATCACATTGAAACACTTGTTTTTGTCCAATTACCAAAGTTAAGCAACATTGAGCCTAGTCAGTACCAAGATGGGTGACTGCTTGGGAATACCAAGTGTTGTAAGCTTGAATGTGTGGGTGTAATGGATAATAGCTTGGAATTGTTAATCAGAGCGCTGAGTTTGAATTCCAGCCAGGTTCATTGGGAAAGGTATGAATTCACCTCTTCTCCTCCCAGCTATGGGTCAAATAGTAGGACTAGTACCAGAAAATCAATATGCTCTTAAAAGATTTCTTACAATCCAAAATTATGTTTTGGCATTAATACAGTTGATAAGCTGTAAAAATCAATCAATCAATCAATCAATCATATATTTCTTTAAGTTTAGTGTACTGCCATTATAGAGAAAGCGCTGAAAGCTTGGATGTGCTGGTGATGTAATAGAAAATGGCTCAATTGTTAATCAGAGAGCCGAGTTCCAATTTCAGTTGGGTTTGTTATATTCACTTACATGTAAATACCATTGGGAAAGATATGAATCCACCACATCTCCTATATTCACTTATGTGCAAATACCATTGGGAAAGGTATGAATCCACCACATCTCCTGCCAGCTGTTACTTGATTGGTAAGACTTGTATTGCTAAACCATTATTATCTCCCCACCACCAAAAATTCTTACAATCTAAAAATATTTTCTGACTTTAAATAACCTGCAAAGGGTTGATAAGTCATAAAAAACTAATCAATCTTTCTTTCATTTTCTCACTGAAATCAAACTGTCTCTCTAATGTCTTTTCCATCTTTCCTCAAAATCAAAATGAAGCAGTTCATTATCATCACAAAAAAAAAACTCTTACAATCTAAAAATATTTTCTGGCTTTAGGTAACCTGCAAAGGGTTGATAAGTCTTAGAAAATCAATCAATTTTATGGTATTGCCAAGAAATCCACATTAATTTTCAACTTTTGGCCACATTATGTTGCAACGTGGGTACACGGATAAATACCTCCAGAAACTAATCCACTATGACTATGTAAATGAGAGGGCTTTGCTGCCAGTCTAGTACTCCGCTTAAATTCATAAAGTCAAAGTACCAAAGAAGGTTAATTATCTTCTAGTAGTGCTGTTGCTTCCAATCCTACTAGAAATGATGGCAAAATACTTTCCCCTCACCAATTTATAGGCAGAACCACACAAATTCCTAATATATATCACCTGAAGAAGGCCAGAGCATACAACAGCCGAAATGTTGTGGAGATGGCAATAATGATTAGGACAACAGCCCAAACAATTTAAATAATGTAAATATAACTTGTAAGTTTTTCTGGTCACATAACTATAAAGTCTTGCCATGTTTTTTTTTCCAGGAAGAATCATGTTGAAGACTACATTTTCAGTGAAAATTCCCTGCCCCCCCCCCCCCCCATCTCATCAATGATGTTTCAGGAACAACGGCCTTTGAAGAGACTCACTTAAGAGTAAGGGAAAATAATATTCTTTGGTCATTTCTTCCGTTACAATCAATTGTTTCACATTTTGTTTGGTTTTGTTTTAATTATTTCACCCCAAGCAAGGCAATAAAGCCACTGAAACTCAAGGGGGTTACTGAGTGTGAAAGAATATAAGAAAAAGAGAACATTATTAAAGAGAGAGGGCAAGAGAATGATTGACATCGTATTTTAATTTTTGGAAGATCAAAGTTGACTGGAAAGCAAGAAGCTGAAAGATTTCCACAAATAAGAAGTGTAAGAAAAAAAACTGTTACAGTTACATCTAACCATTTCAACTGTAAAGTGATGAGACCTAGCTGCCAATCTAGTACTGCACTTCAATATGTAATATTGATGTACCACAGAGGGAAACTCACCTGAACAATTACCAGGAAAGTACATGAGTGGTCCGGAAATCTTGTCACCTACAACCTCTCTTCCAAACTGTAGGAGTTTGTGTCGGCCATCTGAAATAGAAAATATTATGTATGGATGACAAGACTTTCGGACCACCCTGTAGTTATAGAAAGGTTCAGGGAAGCTACATTACGGTGGTGAGAAAGGGACTGAAGCCGAGATTCCAGGTCAGGACTGATAACATTGCAGATTCTTTGGATTTTGTCAAGAATCTCTAATTACATAGCGGAAGAACCAGACCAAATGTGGCAGAAATACTCAATGCATGGACAAATAGTAGACTTATAAAGGTGTAAGATAAATTCTGGTGAGAAAAATTGCCATGGCACAGTGAACCAACTAATCTGGTAGTAAACCTAGCAATTGATTCAATATAATTATTTCACTTCATTTGAGTGGAAAATGTTTACCCAAGAAGGGACAATGAATTACTTTTCTGGAGGTTAGCAGCAGCCATGCTAATGGAAGACAAAAGAATTTCTCTAAGATGGTTAAAAGAGAGCAGTTTCATGTCAGAGGCATTAAAATTAACAAACCATTTCTTACCCCATTCAAAAAGTCATTTTTTTTTTTTTTTTAGATCAGCTGCTAATTTGACCTTATCGAACCAATCAGACTTGCTATTAAGACAGGTGTAAATATTAATTAATCTTTTTCAGACAAAATATAAACCTCCTTTTTATTGAAAATTATTATTAATACAACAGAATATCTCTAGTGAGGGGATACAAACTTAAAATTTAATTATAATTTATGGAGAAAGATAAAAAATTACACTGCCTTTACAACATATATCGAATTATTAATATTCAAAGTTTCAGCTTTTAAGCAGGTTTTGTTCTTGAGTTAATAGAATTTTTTCTTCAAATAACACAGAGACAAGTGTCTTTTCTGTTAAATATTCACAAATAATTTTGCATTCACTACAATGTCCATGCACCATGTATAACTAAATGACAAAATATCAAGTAGCCAGTCCAGGTAAAGTCCACATACCAGTCCAGGTAAAAGTCTGAGTTGAAGTAGTAAGAAAAGTCATTAAGAAATCTTCCTGTGTCTTTTATATGTCCTTGTTTTTCAGGCGTGAACAAAGTGTACCTGGGATGGTAAAGTAAGTTTATCACCACCACCATTCTAATGTTACTAATCAATATCATTTCTGATAATTAATTTTATATATTCACATTGTAGTTGCACGTATTCAATAATTTCCATTCTGGCTCAGCAAAAAATCATTTGCAACTAAAAGAAATTTCTCACAAGGTTCTCATAAGTTTATAAAAAACAAAATTAATGGATGGCTTGTAACATTTACTTGAATATCTTAACATTTTCAAAAGAAATAAATTCAATAATATATATATATATATATATATATATATATATATATATATATATATATATAAAAAATAAAAAAAAAGGACAGTCAGATTTATAATCCACAAATCTTTAGCATTTATTTTTAAAGACCAGTGCTCAATACACAGTAGGGCATAATATTATATTATTTTTAAAAAATCGTTACACAGAAATTAACATGTTTCAGAATTAAAAACTAAACTTTAAATTAAAATTAAAGTTTTTATTCCATTCTCAAGCAATGTTGAATAACTTTTGAAAAAAAGGATTTACTTTTTTTAAAGCTAAATAGGATTATATAGTTTAAGCTGGAGGGGGAAAGGGGTTACAAAATTTTAAAAGGGTGTTGGCTTTTTGATGAATCAGGATACAAGTATAATTTATGATCACAAAGTGTAAATATAGGTTATAGGGTTTGTGGGCTTTACTCAGATCAACTAGTCACTTGCAATTGTGTAGCATTTTTTGACATGTTTTTGATGTAATATTCTAAAATAAAGTGTATATAAAATATTAGCTCTGGATTTACAATGAGCTCTCAGGATTTCATTCTCCTTGGGACTACCCATATGGATTACCAAGTTTTTCATAACATATATATATATATATATATATATATATATATATATATATATATATATATATATATATATATATATATATATATATATATATAATAAAAAAGACTCTTCATTATGACAAATCAAGTTCTCCGGTTACTAGTGTGTTTGTCTAAAAATAAATATGTCTAAATTCACCTTCATCCTTGCCAGGTGCCAATGGCTTAGTGGTAAAATCTCCAACTGATACCATGTCAGTCGTGTTTCAATATCCTGGCTTGAGTCAGTTGGATGTCTAGCCACACTGATGAGCTGCGAAACAGTCTGTCTGTGGATGACAATATATATATTCAAACATATATTGCTAAATATAACAAACAATGAATGTTTATTATGTTTGATCATGAGCTGTTCTAAACTCCGTATATTTGCTTTAATTTCAGGAGAAAATAAAAACAAAAATTGTCCAACATTTGGATATTTTTTTTATTAAGCGGTTCCTTGATCTAAGCTTTCAGCTCACATGAACCATCTTCAGAGTGGTTATACGGACATTTAAACAAAGATGATATTCTGTTATGTTGACATAGAAGATTGCTATGTGACAATAACGGTCATAAATTCATGTTGCAGTTCTATGACATTCTAAGACTGAGAGGAGTGTGATCTGGATTATAGGCAAACCTATCTATTCCTGTTGAGGAAAAAGATAAATAGTAAATAAAGTTTCAGAGTTTAGGTGGCGATATCAGAAGTACAGAGTTGAAGTAGTATTTAGAAGGAACTGGAAACCTAATCCTAAACAGGAAACAAGGGATAAACCACTTCTCTTGTTCAAAAGACCAGGGAGGAGTGTGAACCGGACTATAGGCAAAGCTATCTTTATGTATTCCATATGTGTGTTATATATATATATATATATATATATATATAACTCAGAAAAGAGAGAAATACATATTCATGTGATTGACTGTAGTGTGTATTTTCTTACTAATTATTCACTCATTACAAGGCTCAAGAGCCACACAAAGTAGAGGGTTACTGAATGAGGTTGTGAGTGTAATGATTGGCTGATTTGCTTTTTAACAGATTATCAACCCTTTTGTCAAACCTGGGTTCTTTCAAGTGAAAAAGCCATCTTGGATTGTAAGAATAATTTTATTTTTGTGAGTGAATATTGCATTCACAATTTTTTGAGAATAACAATGATTTTTTTCCAGATGAAAGTCTTACTAATTAATCCATAGTTGGAGGAAGGAGATGGATTCATACCATTTCCAAGAGTATTTGTGCGTAAGTGAATGCAGCTCCAACTAGAATTTGAACTCAGCTCTACTGATTTCTAATTCCAAGCAGTTATCCATTACACCACCCACACATCCTTATATGTGTCGTGGCCGCCATTGGCCACTCCTTAGAAACACGACCTTGACCTTCACAATCTCTTTGCTTGCAGAATTAAGGTCAGCAGCAGGCGAGGAACTGGACAAATAGCCTAATATGGTTGAAGCCTAAATCGTACCTTGAGAGTATCAGATAAGGTACTGCTAACCAAACATCAGGAGTAATTTTATATCTACAGTTTTCTACTCCCATTAGCCAGGGAGTACTTAAACAAACCATTTGATATAATGTTAGCCCTTTTTTTCTAACAAAAAGCAAGCTGCTCTGCTTGGAGCCAGGATCAAAGTGTAGTATCTGTACACTGCCTTTGCAATCTTCTGCTGATACAACCAATCAGTTCTGACCAAACCGGTTATCCTGGACCTGACACCGATCCAGACATTTTCTCCTGACAGTACATACTTGTACATATTGTAAAAATAAAAGTCGACATTTGTTTTTAAACCTCTGCTTTTGTCTCCTCATTGTCTTGGCTGTTCACACCTTTCTTCAAAAACAAAAAACTTGTTGGGGTAACATCTTTATCGGCCATGCAACATCTGAATATAAAAGGAAGAGGTAAGAAGAGCAATTTACAAGGATATCCTGGAAAGAAAATGGATGACTCTAGACTTGAAGAGGTTAAGAATGTAGTGATTGAGGGAAACATTCTCTCAGGAGTTTGTTCCACCATATATCAGTTTTTAGGAAGAAACTGTCCTAATGGAACTTCCTTCTTACTAATGGAATACAAAGGAAATGGGGGATCATTGGCATGGTGGTCTTAGTTTTGAAGGTCAGAACTGGTGAAACTAAGAAATGTAGCACATCAGAACATTTTTCCATGGAAACATAGTAACAAGAGGCTTGCAATGTTTTGTTTGTTGGGAAGGGGTTGTAGAGTGGAAAATAATTCCTCACCCACAAGGCCACAAAGGCTTTTTTTTAACTCTATGAAAACTGGAAAATGAGGATTAGGCAGCTCCAACCCAGATATGATGACAGTACTCCATTTTTAGTCTGATCTGGCTCTTGTAAACATAGAACATGACAAGATTTGATTGATTTGTTTTTTATGGCTTATCAACCCTTTGCAGGTTATTTAAAACCAAAAAATATTTTTAGATTGTAAGAATTTTTTTTTTTTTTGAGATAGCAATGGACTGTTCCATTTTGATTGTGAGTAAAGATGAAAAAGACATATCAGAGAGACTGATTTCAGTAAGAAAAAGAAAGAAGGATTAATTTGTTTTTTATGGATTATCAACCCTTTGCAGGCTATTTAAAACCGAAAAATATTTTTAGATTGTAAGAATTTATTTTGTTTAGATAGTAATGATACTATTTTTGATTGTGAGGAAAGAGTCTGATTTCAGTGAGAAAAAGGATTGATTGATTTGTTTTATGGATTATGAGCCCATTGCAGGTTATTTAAAGCCAAATTTTAGATTGTAAGAGTTTTTTCTTTTGGTGGGGTGAGATAATAGTTTAGTGATACCAGTCTTACTAATTAACCGATAGCTGTGTGGAGAAGAGGTGGATTCATACCTTTCCTAAGGGTATTTGTATATAAGTGACTATAATGAACTGAACAGGAATTGGAACTCTGCTCTCTGATTAACAATTCTGAGGCATCATCCATTACACCACCTGCATATTCATGTTTACAGCACCTGGTAATTCAAAGTGGTCACTCATCTAGGTAATGCCTAGGCTCGATGTTGCTTAACTTTGGTGATTGTATGGGAACTTGTGTTTCAATGAACATAACAGGAGGAGTCAGGTATATACCAGAGTGGTTAAAGGAACTGACCATTTTTCCAGCATCTTTGATGATAGATCATATATATGAGTTCCACCCGAGGTCTGGAGTGAATATGAGTTCCAATAGTTTGAGACAAGGAACTTCCCTGAGAGAACAATTATTCATTATGGTGATTTTCTGTGAGTAGCTTAGGTGTGGCGCAAGGCAGAAAGTACAGGGCACCCATTGAGAATCAAACTCACTACTCAATTGTAATTGTTCTAATGTGCTAACCATTACACTACATCAAGGCGACCAAATAATCATTCATTAAAATAGGCAGAAATCTTGTGTGTGTGTGCATGTGATGTGCTATGTGGTTCAGTTTCAAATAAAAAATTAGTTCACATGGAGAAAGAAGTCTCTCTGGCAAGAAAATGATTCACATCTTGCCACTCTGGCATCCTCTGCAAAGAGGAGGAACAGTTGAGTAATGAATAGTGGCTCGGATTGAGGAATTGGAAAGCTGATTTCAAAATCTAGTCGACTCCATTACATTTATTTACATGCAAATACCCTTGGAAAAGGTATGAATTGACTTCTTCTCCCCCCAGATATGGGTAAATAGCAGGACAGGCCGGGTTCTATAGCCTTGAATGGCAACTGGTCTACCACTGAAAGAAATGGCAACCTACTGCAGGAAAAAAAATCTCCTTCGTCAGTCATGTATCG
Source organism: Acanthosepion pharaonis (assembly GCA_903632075.3). Lineage (NCBI taxonomy): Eukaryota > Metazoa > Mollusca > Cephalopoda > Sepiida > Sepiidae > Acanthosepion > Acanthosepion pharaonis. The sequence continues at coordinate 201,603 of CAHIKZ030000696.1, read as the reverse complement.
AAAGATACATGATCACCTAAGCATGTATCACACATGGCACATGACTGAATACCACGAAACCTAGTGGACATTAAGAGAAGTCCCATGAGAGACAAGTTGATGTAATCTGACATTTCTCAGCACTAACCACATCACAAAATCCAACCAAATGACCAAACATTAATTTATTTTTCTTTTGAATCTGTTCTTGATCAGACCAAGAAGTTTTCCCTTCCACCTCTTAAAGAAAGTAAAATAGTAATAAAAGAATATAAAAAAAAAATGCTTTAGTTTTAAAATAACTAGTGACATTCAATCATCACTGATTGAACTCAGAACTTGTAGGAGTGCAAAAGAAAGGTAAGTAGTGCAGTTGCATTGCGATGAAAAGATATTACCTCAGGGAGGTTCTGCACATTGGGCCTTAAATTCAACACAAACCTCAAGTAGAACTTGTACATATGATCTATCACTAAAGATGCTGGAAAAATGGTCGGTTCTCTGTACCGCTCCAATAAGTACTTGATTCCCTGTGCTATCCTCTACCTTTACAAGAGCCAGATCAGACCCAAAATGGAATACTGCTGACATATTTAGGCAGGAGCTGAACATTCTTCACTTTCCAGTTGCGATAGAGTTCCAAAAGCATCTCCGTGTCCTTGTGGATGACAAATTATTCTCTCCCCTCCACCCAAACCCCTTTCTCCCACATGAAATGTTGCAAGCCTCTCACTACTCTATTGCTATTTTCATGGAAAGTGCTCAGACGAACTACAGTCCTTAATTCCACCAGTTCTAACCTTCACAGCTAAGACCCGCCATTCCACGTACATTTTAGCAAAACATCCTCATTCCCTTTATGCATACTTCTTCCTTCAAACCACTGCTCTGTGGATAACTGATGCCCAAGATGATACTGTCTCTCTTTTAACCTGTTCAAGTCTGTTATCGTCCTCATATATCCGCATAAAGTGTACCTCTTACTCTGTAACCCTCTACCTCGAATGGCTCTTGGGCCTTGTACATGGTGACCATCATTATAAAAAAAAAATTATGAAAATTGTAATTTTATGTACAGGTTGTCCATAAAGTTCGTGTGCACTTTAAAAAATTATAACTTTATTTGTATTTGTGATAGAAATAATTTGTAAAAAGGGTTAGAAAGAAGTAAATCTATATTTTTTAATGTTTTATAGAAATTTTATTTAAGTTTCCACATGTCCTCCATCATTAGCAATACAAAGGGTAATACGATTTTGCAGTTCACGGAAAACGTTTGCCAACTGATTTACAGTAATGCCTAAAATCACATTAGTTATTTTAGCTATACTTAAAACTAGGTACATTAAACTTTATAACATTTTTTACAGATTATTGCTATCGCAGATATAAATAAAGTTATAAATTTTTTAAAGTGCACACGAACTTTATGGACACACTGTATTTACCGCGAACCAGGTAACTCGTGATATAACACTTTAGTTCCTTTAAGAGTTACTTCCCTTGGTCAGTGTTACCGGCAGCTGATTTAATAAGTCTGATGAGTTCATATCGTTCATGAATCTTACTTAAGAGACTTTTTGATTGGTGTGAAATTGAAAACTTATTTTATTTGCTGGATAATGTATTTATGAACCACAGGATTCAACAAATACAATTAACATTTCATGATGCAAACTAGAAAATTAATTTACACAAAGAATTTCAGAGACCTTTTGATTGCTTTGAGTAACTTTATTTTTAAACATTCAACATTTTCAAAATATCTTATTACAGAAATGTAGGAAATGCATTGAAAATAGTTTTTGTATAGTATTATTTATTGATTTTCTCAGCAAACATTTTATAGAGCATATGTAGGGTCACAAACAGGTGATGCCGTTTCAGTAACAAGGGACTTTTTTCAAGGTTAGGTTGTTAATTGAATACCCTGTGCGAGAAAAAACAAAACAAAAACGAACGCCTACTTGCGACACAACAACGAACGCCTTCTTGCGAACCAGAAACGAATGCGACACCAAAACGAACGCCTACTTGCGACACAACACTTTACGACAGCCAACGAGCAAAACGGCACCCAAGACTGCTGCCGACAGACGACCGACCGCAACGGCTTTTGTCGCCCAAGAAAAGACGCCAAACGACTCGCGCATCTTCATCTTATAGCCCTCGGTCGAGTCCATTATGGTACTCCAAAGTGTGCCCGGCGACAACACACACACGCAGTTCGAGGACGTTTCCGCGCATGCTTGTTACACTCCTCCCTGATCTCTAGATCACACAAATGGCAATGTGGGGCAGGCCGTTTCTGCCTGGTGCTCCGTCTCAGTGGTATGGTCTCAAGCGCTTCCTCGGTGGCGCTCTCTTCAGACGTCTCGCTGAGCTCATCCCGAATAGGTTCATCAGGCGCGCTACTCTCTGAGATGTGCTCTTCCTGTAATTTTATATATACCATCGGGGCTTCATCATCATCATCATCATCAGAACTAACGTGGTTGCTGACGGAATAATCCTTCCCGCACGCAGGTCGCACATTTTTTATGTGGCGCGGTATTCCATCAATAGAGACGGAGTGTGGGCTATTAATTTGTGTCACCGTACCCTTGCTGAACTGTGTCGTACACCTTCCATGCGGATTTTTCATCCAGACAGTCTCTCCTACCGTATAAGGATTGGCAACTGTGTCGTCACGCACCAAAGATGCGTCGATACCCTTAATGCGGACCCTGTAAGTGTAGGTTGCATTCGCCGGTGCAGTTGAAGCTGTTTTATTGTCCTCTGGGGTAACATTGTGCCAATATACAGCTTCCAAAACTGAACACCGTGTTCTCGCCGTGATGCGCTTTGTTGTATTCCCAGATGGCACGTGGGCACAGCGAAATCGTATTTGTACATTCCACATCTTTGCAAATGCGGCAAACCTCTCTCCACAAAACGCTGCGCCATTATCCGTAAGCATCTCAACTGGCGGCCCTCTTTCACAAAACACTACTTCCAGCTCCTTGATGATGCTAGCAGAGTCTTGGCGGTGCAAGGGCTTCCAAATGGCAAAACGACTGGGGCCGCAGTCTATCGGCGTCAGGTATAGTTAATGTCCGAAATGGGTTACATCCATCGCAACCCTGTGCCAATTTTCCGCGACATCAAGCCTGCCTGGTTTCCAACGCACAGGGGCCGGGTCGATTGACTGGCATTCCTTGCATCCCCTAACCACCGCTCGCACCTCAGATTTTTTTACTTTTGGGTTGATCAACTTCACAAAATAGAGTGTTCTCTTCACACCAGGATGTCCGCTGGATTGATGAATGGCTCGTACTTGAGCAACATCTCGCTCTTCAGCCACAGCGCACATAGGTTCTCTGGGTTCCGTCATTTTGCGCATTTCATTTAACCATCGCTCGCTGCGGTACTCTAGTAAGTTGGTCGGCTCAATTGTTGCACGACTTGACAAGCTCTACATCAATGTCCAGCTCGTATTCTAAGGCCAACTCTTGGAGTGTGGCTAGCCGACGTCTGATTAGCATCTCGGAGGCTGCCTTGGTGCGCACTCTCGTCCGTCCGGACAGAGTGTCAGCTACCCAGCGATGCACACATGCTGAGTTTGTCTGTAAATGAATGGTTTTGGCCTTCCATTGTAATGCAAGGTTGACACCTCGCAGCACAGCATCGAGCTCAGCCAAGTTGATGTGCTTGTCTTCGTGCACCGGTCGGAGCCAGCTTGCGTCTTCTGCCACAGCGCCATTGCTCTCCACAACCACACCGGTGGCTAAGGAGCTTGCATCTACCCACATGGTTACATTTTGTTCACCGATGCACCAGTCACCTTTCACTGGATCGTCCTGGGCTAGTCTCTTAAAAATGTCGTCGATCATCTGAGCTAGAAAAGGGTCCTGCGCTTCATTGTCCAATCCAGTGGTAACAGTGTTTGCCCTCCGCTTCACAAATGCTGTGGCGACACGTAACCAACCGCATACAGGAAAATGACCAGTCAACTTTCCGCACAGCGAGAAGACAATTCGGCGGGTAAGTTTATCGGGGACTACCGGAAGTTCACATCCACGACGCCATCGCAGTTTTCCTTGCTCCTCCCAGACATGCAATCCCAGTACGCATGTGCCAATTTTTAGCCGCTCCAGGGTCTTACTTGACAGACCAAACTGCTCTAAATGTTCCTTGACGCCGACCACAGAACACACACTCTCATTAACAAAAACGTCGTCAATATAAGAGGAGGAAGCTGCGTTGACGATCTCGTCCTGGCTCAAGACGATATTAACGGCATGATTAAAGGAGCGACATTGAGCCCAAATCCTAAGCGGGTTAGACAATACCTTTGTCCCTTAATCTCCACTGTTTGGAATGGCCAAAGGGACTTGTCGATGTGTACCTGCAGATAGGCCCGGCGTAGGTCCAGCACTGCAGCATTTGGTCCTTGCTGACGCCATTACCGTGATTTTTGCGAACAAACATCTGCGTTGGCTGCGTACGCATCAACGTATTCATTGAGTTCCCGATAGTCCATAACGGGCCGAACCTTCTGTTTGTTTTCCTGCAGAATGGCCATGAGGGGGATTAAACCCTTTGGGGGTCCGTGTCCCTCCTCCGGGTAAGGAAGCAGCCAGCCGTTATCTATCCAAATCTGGAGTTCCCGATCATACTCCTCCCGAATTTGTGCAGGAGCTGGATATTCTGCCAGTCTATTTCTTAACGTACCCGGAGGTTGGTTACCAGCCCATTTCCAAGATGCGGTCCACCTCCGAGTGGTTTCATCGAATTCTACTTTAAAGTCGGACTCGGTAATGGTGATAGCAGCAACGACTGGTTCGACACACTGCGGAAACTTCACCTCACCGGTGCCAGTTACAGATATTCCTCCCAACTGTTTGATGGCGTCTAGTCCGAGCAGGAAGTCAAATCCAAGCAGGTCTCCGTCCACGATCAGGGCTTCCATAGCGATGGGCGGTTTTGCACCAACGCTAACTTGTACCACTCCGATTTCACAGCAGTCAAGTGCGCCTCCGTCTACTGTAAGCACACGTGTTGATTTTCTTGTCCATGCACGACAGCATAACTTGCGGACTAGTGACTGTGTGCATCCTGTATCCACCAGAGCTGTACGTGGTATTCCATTGATATGAACTGTCACTACAGGCAATGCGCCATTTACAAGAGTTTTGGGGAGGAGATTGGCGCTGAATTCTCGACCCCTTGCCCGTTTCCCGGACAACACTGAGCAATGTGCCCTTGCTGATGACATCGATAGCAAGTGATGGTCCGTCGATGCTTGGTACCAGCACCTTTGGATGGTTCACGACCCAGGAGACAATCGCTCGCCCTATGATTGACTACATCGCATTTATAGCACCTCGTGTGCACATCTGTTTCCTTCAACTGTGCAGCCACTGCGGCCTGCTCCGTAGGACCAGTGCACTTCTTCAAAATAGCGCGAGCTCGTGCCAACACATGTGACAAATCCAGGTCTTCCATTTGGGATGACGCTCTTAAAAGCTCCTCTGCATGCTTAGGCAATCCAGCAACGAATGCGCACTGCAAACACTTTTCCGTTACGCCACCAAGCAGAACCGCGAGTCTTTTCAGTTCTGCCAAAACAAAAAACAACTTGCGACACAAAAACGAACGCCTTCTTGCGACACAAAAAACGAACGCCTTCTTGCGAACCAGAAACGAATGCGACACCAAACGAACGCCTACTTGCGACACAACAACGAACGCCTTCTTACGAACCAGAAACGAATGCGACACCAAAACGAACGCCTACTTGCGACATTTACGACAGCCAACGAGCAAAACTAAGACTGCTGCCGACGGACGACCGACCGCAACGGCTTTTGTCAAAAAAGATTATTTATTTGTACATACCAAACGCAATAGTCCTATCAAACCAAAACAACAAACATTCCAACTCCTACCTTTCTTACCTTTCGTCCACCATAATACCTCAAATTCTCTATGAAATCCTAACTAGTCCCCATATGTACATTTCAAAGTCTGTGGAGGGGGGGAAAAAAACAATTTAAAAAAAAACCAATGATTATTTACAATATGAATTAAATACTATTTACATAAAAAAAAACAAAATAAAAATAGGGTTAGTAATAAAAAAAACAATCCCTAAATGTGGCAGAAACATCAGTTAACTGGACGAAAAAATGCGGGATTATAACATTAAAAAAATTCAAAAAACACACCCACAAACACGCACTCATTTAGACACAATAACAAAGACGAAAACACACACGCGAAACGAAAGTCATCCCGCAACAACCAGAGAACTGACATCCATGACCACCTAGCGAGGGAGGGGATGGGGAATTAAACAAATGAAAAATAGGGACAGAAATAAAAGGGGCCAATGAGCATACATACCCTAGCTAAGTTAACCAGAAAAGGAGAACTAAAGATTCAAACTAAAAAACCTAAACTAGCCTAAATATCGGGGCGGGTTGCCTCTGTTCAACCCAGATAGGACAAAATCCTGTGCCTAACCGACATCCAAGTGCCACTCCAGATCAGCCCCTTTCACTCTACACATTCGCGCAAGATTTACCCACCTTTTGCCGAATTCTGATGAAGAGAGTCGCCGCCTTTCCGTCCCAATCTTGACTTTAAGCAGATGCCTAAAGTACAAGATCAGTTGGAAAGAGGTTATTTCGCACCTCCATAGAATCCCTTCTGACGTGTCGACCAAATCATGACTCTCATAACTCCTAGCAAGCAGTGGAACACATAAAGTTCATCCTTCGTCAACGGCGGTGCCACATTGCTACAAACAGAAGAGGCCTCAAGGACAAAGAACTTTCCGTGCAACATGCGAACCATGAGGCCTTCAACAAACTTACACAACGGAGCTACCAACTTGCAATAAAAGAAGACGTGACCTAGCGTCTCGACTTCCCCACTACAACGTCGGCAGTTTGGATATTTCTCCAAGCCCGCTGCGCAAAGCTTTTTGGCGACCCAGAGGGCCCCACGCATCACCAGCCAGGTGAGGGATGCCTCATCGTTATTGAGACATTTCAACCCGGGAGCCCAAGGCCAGATCGAGCGAGCCTCCTGCTTCGTAAGACCGAGATCGTCAATCAGATCATCATGAACGGCCCCCTAACTAATACTTGATATAATGCCCGACGAGACAACGCCTGGACGTTGGAGAGGCCATTCGACGCCCGTAAGAGGCGTTTCAGAGCAAGACGACATTCACGATAGAAGGATCACTCGGCTCGGGGTAAACGGCGGGCCTCCTCCTCGCACGAGTGCACACTTCTCAACGATGGGAAATTTCGTCGGGCGTCTTCCTTCCAGAAGGCGCCCTCCTCATCCGGTCCGCGACACAAACGATCTAGGAACCCGATGCGAAGCATATAGAGACGGATCTCGATGCTAGGCATACCTAGACCGCCTTCAGATGGATGAAGGCAACAGATCTCCCGAGAGACTCTGGCAGCCTTGCCTCCCCACAAGAAGGAGAACAAGAGCTTCACTAACGCCAGCAAAGTGTCAGACGGAAGTGGAAGTACAGAGAGTCGGTAAAGGAGAATCGGGTAGATATGTGAAACACATACCTCCGCCCTCCCCTTTAAGGAAAGATTCCTCCGAGACCACAAATTAATTGCGATCTCGGCTTTCCCTTGTACCTCCGACCAATTCATTCCCAATTGGATATCTGGACCGAACCAGACGCCGAGTATCTTGACCAGTCCATCCGTCCAGTGGAAAGGTCCGGGAAAAGAAACTCCCTTCCATGCACCCAACCGCAAGCCAACAGACTTATCGCGGTTGATCTTGGCCCCTGTCACCATCTTATAACCACTGATTTCTTTGCTGACTTCGTTAATCTCAGCTCTGTTCGACACAAGAACCGAAACGTCGTCAGCATAGGCAGAATACCTGGCCGAGGTGGTAGCACCGGGTAGGGAAATTCCGCGCAGGACCGGATTCGCCTTTAACTTGCGAAGGAAAGGTTCCAACGCAAGAACGTAAAGCATAGGCGAAAGCGGACAACCCTGACGAATAGATCGAGACAATACGAAAGGTTCCGATCTTACCCCGTTCACTTCCACCAGCGCACCGGGAGTCGCATACAGAAGACGGATCCAGGAGCGAAAGTACGGCCCAAAACCGGCAGCCGAAAGAACAGCCTCCAGAAATCGATGGTCAACCCTATCAAAGGCCTTGAACTGATCCAAATTGATCAGCGCGGCTTCCCTGTCGACTTTCTCGATGATCAAGCGGACCAAATGAAGGTTGTCCTGAATAGTCCTGCCCTTCACAGCACAAGTCTGTTCGGGGCCAATCAGACGAAACAGGACAAGCTGCAAACGGTTAGCCAAGATTTTTGCCAAAATCTTTAACTCTGTATTTAACATAGTTAAAGGGCGAAAAGTACCTATCCCATCCCCACCGTTTTTGTCCTTTCGCAGCAACTTGATCACACCCCTGGTGAAGCGTTGAGGTATAGAACCCTGCTTCATCCAGTTGTTGAAAATCAGTTCCAGCAAAGGAACAAAAACGGGCGACTGCCTCAAGTAGACTTCGTAGGGAAGACCATCTAATCCCGGAGATTTATCCAGGTCAACCTGTTTCAACGCTTCCCAGATTTCCGACTCTGTGATGGGACCCTCGCACCTAGCCGCTTCAGCTGCTTCAAGGCAGGGAAAGTCGGCTAAATAGGCGTCGAACTGAGCAGATCTCAGACCGGGCTCCCTGATAAAAAGATCCCGAAAAGCCTCACATATGCCCGAGTTTGTAGTCACGGTCCGCTTATCCGGCAATGTGACGCACGCGATATGTCGCCGTGATGCATTCCTACTTTCCTCTGCACGCAATTCTGCGGCCATCATTCTTTTTAACCTAGCCCTAACTACCAGAGCTTGATCCTTTTTGATAGGCAAGGAGGCCAACTCTGCCTTAGCTAAGGCTACTTCCCCACTATTACGGGATTTAACTGCCCGAACAACTTTCTGCTCTAAAGTCATTTGCGCCGCTAATCTATCTAGATTGAGTCGACGACTAAAATCGGCAGCAAACATTCGAATTTTAGATTTTAAATTTTCCCACCAGGTATTTCCCACCACAGCCCCCGTCAGTTCCCTTTGTAACATTAACAGCTGGTCCCAGAATTCCTGCTCGCCAAATAACGAGCAGTTGAATTTCCAGTAGCCAGCCATCCTAACCTTAGGCTTATCTAAGTTTATACAAGCCTATGATCCGAATAATGGAAACTTGGACACCCTAAGAGCCCTACATCGACTCTCCTAAAAATCGGTCGAGGTAGCTCGCACGCATGCCTACAATCGAGCTGCCACTATTTGTCCAAGTCCAAACTACCCCCTGAGGGTGCTCATTCCGGTATTTGTCGACAAGATCAAACCTGTCGACAAAGTGTGAGTACCCGAATTTGAATTTGGCCCTATACGATCTATGTCGAGGTCAAGGATGGCATTCCAATCCCCCGCTAAAACTACCCGACGTGATGTCATCATAAACGGCTCGATCTGCCGAAACAAAGCAGGCCGCTCAGTCTGGATATTGGGCCCATAAACCCCAATGAGACGCAAAACCTTATCCTTTATGGTAACATCCAGCACGCAAAGTCTGCCCGCCGGATCTGCGAAGACAAGAACACACGCAGCCTTCAAAGACTTGCTCACCAGCCAAGAGACACCCCTCGAGCGTCCATCAAAACATGCTGAATAAAGAGTAAACCCCTTAGACAGAATGCCTTCATAATCGCGAGAAGAAAAACGGGTCTCTTGCACACAGCATATATTCACCCCTAAGCGCTGAAGGTCACGAGCGAGCCTCACCCTTCGAGATTCGGACCTCAGGCCTCGGGCATTCACACTAGCCAACCAGAGAGACATTGTCAAATCGATTAGGGTTGTCCTTCAGGATAGAACATGGCTGGGGTGAGGACACCGACAGCTCGTCCCATAGATCCGGACGCCATCTCACTTTCGACGGTATCATCTTGAGCCGCCGATGTCCGAAGGATATGTTAATTTAAGAGCCCTATAAAGGGATGGGTGAACAAAAACAGGGACCCTCCCTTTGAACTCTTGGTTTGATTCGTCCATTTCTGGGTCGAGTAGGCAGCTGGGGGCACCATTTTTAGAGATGGCTGGGCCTCCTCTATCATGCCCCAAATCTCCCGCGTACCCGGGCCAGTTCTTATGACGGTCAGTACCCTTTTTGAAGATGGGAAATTTTCGGGCACTTCGACATCCAAGCCGTTTATCTTTTGAAAATTCCACAAAACATTTAATGCTTTCGGGTTCCTCGTCTGCCCGAAAACCCTCTCCGCCTGTACCCGGGATACGCGGCAGACGTCTTCCCCTGGGAGATATGGTGGCTTTTGTTTTTTCATGTCAATAGCTGCCTGTAAATCGAGGCTTCTGTTTCTTTTCTTTTGAGGAGATTGAATAGGTGTATCTATGAGAGTGGTAGAGGGTGTCATGCCGGAAGGGGTCTTAAGAGGGGAAGGTTTTGTTGATGGATGGGATTTTGACGGTGAGTTTGTCAATGATTTGGGCGGAGGTGGCTTCGTGAAAGTTTTTTTGGTTGATGAAGGGGAAGAGGATAAGGGGCCTGGTGCCCCCAGCGATTTTTGATTTTTCGCCCGCTTTCCGTCCAGTTTTTCCTTGAGCTTTTTTATGTCTAAAATTTTTTGCCAGCTCGGCTCATTCATTTTTTTGGGTGGTTGTGGCATTTTCTTCATACGATGCCGAGGCGTCGCCCTCAGAGCTGGTCGAGGGAATGGGGCTGTAGGTGTTTTTATCCCCGGGGTCATGATGGGACAGAGGCCCCGCTATTCGGATCTTCCCTTTGCTCTAACTACGAGACGCCATTCCCCCTCTTCCTTCTCCTTATCAACACTTGTGGAAGGCGTCGGTTTAGGGGGTAATGTGGGTAAAAACCCAACCGAGGGATTTTCCCCACCGGTCCACTTCATAGTTAGGCCCACTACATGCGCCGTGGAGTCTCGGCAGTCTTTGGTCCAAAGGGGGGAACTCCTTCCCTTCCCAGGAGGAGGAGGAGGGACCAGTCTCTCAACACCTCCAGCAAGTAGGTTTTCTACCGGTCACAATGACCGGCATTTTCCGGCCGCCTAAATCCAAACAGTTGGGGATGGACTTGAAGGCCTTCTGATCTAACATAATATCGAAAGTCCATCCCCCGTTCAAGTTGTCGGAGAGCCCTAAAATCTGGCCGTGCTGCATAAAAAATGCAGCCAGGTGCTCTCCCGATACCTGAGGAGGGACCTCAAATACAGCGACACTGGTCCTTCGCCGACCCTCATATTCTGTCCTTAGAATAAGGTGTTTCGTGATCAGTTCTTTTTTCGCCATTGCTAGGCAATCTTCTGGCATGGGCAGCAGTATGTCCTACATGAAAAACCCAGCACCTTTAATAACTCTTTGGGGTTTTATCCCCAGGGACAAAAGTTATTTAACCACTATGTCTTTCGTGGAGCGACAAATTTTGCGTGATCGCTTGTCCACCATGAAGACCAACACCATTTTCTTTGATAACACCTTTAGCTCTTGGACGTCTTCGAGGAGCCCATCTTTATTTACAAGATGAGCGTAGCCCTTAGCCTTTTCCAAGAAATCCGCTATGTTCACTATGCAACTTGGGGGAGACTTCAAGCAAGAGGGCGATTCCTCGGCTGTCTTCTTAGCTTGTGCCTCCTTCGGCACCTTGTCTGTTGAGCTTTGGCTTGAGACCTGCCTGGTCTCTCCCTTTTTAGTGCTACTAACTTCCTTTGCACTTGATTGGTCTTCTACATTAGGGGCAGCATTTGCCTGTTTCTTTGATGATTTCATTTTATCCGGTGGGTCGGCCTTAGCAGCCGCCCCAAAAAGGTCCTTTTTAACACATGACTGATTTGCTTCGTCAGCCATTTTTAAAATACGTGGAGACTTCCACTAGCGGGTCTATATTTTCTTTTTTATCCAACAATGGTGAAAGGAGTTGGGATAATGGAAAACAATAATCTAAAAAATTAGAAGAAGTTAAACAAATAAAGAAAAGCCTGGATACACCAGGAAATTAAAAATTACAAAAACAAAAAACTTTTAAAACATAGGCTATTAAATAAATAAACTGGGAAAACTAAAAGTTAACCCAATAAATAAAAAAAATAAAAAACAAACTACAAACTAGATCAACTGAAAAGAAAGAATATAAAATAAATAGTCAGGTAAGACTTTTTAAAATTCAAAATGGCGCCCAAAGCCTGCCGAGAATAAAAAAATAAAAAAAATAAAAATAAATAAAAGAAACTCCTCTCTTTTTTGGTCAACAAATAAATTCAAATGTAATATACAGAAAGAAAAAGAAAAGAAATAAAAAGTCTGGTTTGAAACTAGTCAAACCAAATTAAAAATAATGGTTTGCGGCTGAAGTCGCTAAAGAAATAAATTAAATGAAAAAGTAATACAAAAGTATTAAACTAGTCAAACCAAAGAATAAATGATTAAAAGATTGTGACCGAAGTCGCTAATTAAATAAAAACGAGGGAGGGTATAAACTAAAAGGGAAATAAAAACAAAGCTTTCTTTTTCTTTTTTCTTAAACAGTACTTATTTTTTAAATCGAAAACTGAAAAGAAATAAACAGAAATAAAAAGCAGTCATCCAGTAAGACTTTGTCAAACCGGACTAAAATAAAAAAAAAAATATGTGGGCCAAAGCTCAGAAAAAAAATAAATCAAACAAAAGAAATGAAAGAAAGAAAAAATAAAACTTAAGCAGTAACTTAACTTTTACAGAAAAAACTTGGTGGGCCGAAGAAAGTTTGTCAATTAAGCAATAACAAGTTCATCAAATATAAAGAAAATCCTTGTGGGCTGAAGAAAATTCGTCGAACAAGTTCGTCAATCTACAAAAGATAAACAATGGAATTCCAAAAACCTCGACGCTTCTGGTCAAAAAAAGGTCTGAGAAGCAAAATTTTTTTGGAATTATCGCCCAAGGAAAGACACCAAACGACTTGCGCATCTTCTTCTTATAGTCCTCGATCGAGTCCATTATGGTACTCCAAGGTGTGCCCGGTGACAACACACACACTCAGTTCAAGGACGTTTCCGTGCATGCTCGTTACATACCCTAGATGGACTATCTTACCAATGACAAAAACAGTACAAATTTCTTGTTTAACTTTATAAAAATAGAAGCTAACATGACAGCTATTCAAAGACTTTTAGAATTAAGTTAAATCTAAACACTCCTAATGCTATCTAAAGACAAAAAAATAGATCAAATTTTTGTCGAGTCTGATAAAAATGCAAGATATATGACAGCTATGACAATACAGTGAAAAAAAAACCCTAGACACTTAATGTATTTTTAATGGCAAAAACAGAATAAAATTTTGAGCTAACCCATGTAATGAGTTGGTCAGTCAACTTGACACCTCCAAAGTGAGTGGAGGTGGGCAGGCATGGGAACTGTGATTGGTAGCTGGCTTGTTGGTGTTTTGCATAGGTGAGTTACCAAGCTCTACGTAAAGGGCTGGAATGAGAAGGAGGGCAGTTTTTTTTCAGTCTCAGAGGTGGAGACTGTGTCCATTGCTATGACAGCAGAAGAGAGAGAGAGATGAAATCATTTATTTTTTCGTGACACATTCCAACACAACCCAATGAAAATGGAAGCTCAAATGCCAGCTTTCATGGTCCAATAAAGATAAAGATTTTATGAAATTAATTAAAACTAAACACTCCTAATGCCATCTAAAGACAGCAAACAACAAAAAAATTTGGTCAGTTTGGTAATCTAAGACTGATTATGAAGATTATCTTAGCAGTTACTTCCCTTTACTGTTTATCATTTAAACATTATTTCTAGTGAATACTCATATTTGAGTAGATACTCCATTCAATTATTAAATGGTATATTTATTTATTTTCATCTACAGGACTGAATATTTGAAAATGCTTATTAAAGAAAAATATACACCCTCTGGCAAGACTCAAACCTGCATCCCTCTTGGCAAGGGAAACTATCGTTAAATTCGACAGGCTTATACCAACTCAGCCACAAAAGGCATTTGCTGTTCAAGTGCCGCTGAATAGTTCTTTTAAGTCAAATTCTTGTCGTAGATTCTTGAAATTTCATATCTGCTCAGTTTTTAAATATTTTTAGTGAATACTTATATTTTAGTAAACGGTTTATTTTTTTCTTAAATAAAAGCATCCATTACTGCTTTAAAAATTATTTCCCTTTTACATCCCCAAACATTTTATACTGGTTTGGTTTATTTTGTTTTACGGCATATCAACCTCAGTGGGTTATTTAATGCCAATAATATTTTCAGGATAGGTTCATATGAATAGAATATGTATTCTTTGTAAGAAATCAGTTTGTAGATAAGGTTTCATTGATGTATTGCTGTAAAGAGGGTTTTGTCAAGAGATTGATGGTAATATTTTTTCTTTGAATGTATTGATGGTAATATTTTTTCTTTGAATGTATTGATGGTAATATTTTTTCTTTAAATGTATTGATGGTAATATTTTTTCTTTGAATGTATTGATGGTAATATTTTTTCTTTAAATGTATTGATGGTAATATTTTTTCTTTAAATGTATTGATTGTAATATTTTTTCTTTGAATGTATTGATGGTAACTTTTTTTCTTTAAATGTATTGATGGTAATATTTTTTCTTTGAATGTATTGATGGTAATTTTTTTTTCTTTAAATGTATTGATGGTAATATTTTTTCTTTAAATGTATTGATGGTAATATTTTTTCTTTGAATGTATTGATGGTAATATTTTTTCTTTAAATGTATTGATGGTAATATTTTTTCTTTAAATGTATTGATTGTAATATTTTTTCTTTGAATGTATTGATGGTAACTTTTTTTCTTTAAATGTATTGATGGTAATATTTTTTCTTTGAATGTATTGATGGTAATTTTTTTTCTTTAAATGTATTGATGGTAATATTTTTTCTTTAAATGTATTGATGGTAATATTTTTCTTTAAATGTATTGCTGATATTTTTACTATAAAATCTATTTTTATACTTTCATAGTGTCTTGACCCCAGTTTTTTTGGGGGGGAGGGGATTAACTCATTTGCACATAGCTAGAATCCTAACAGGTTGGACCTTGGAACAACAGTAATTAAGAGGTGGTTCTACATGCCTCAAAACCTCCCAATTAAAGGCCTTGCT
Organism: Acanthosepion pharaonis; assembly: GCA_903632075.3. NCBI lineage: Eukaryota > Metazoa > Mollusca > Cephalopoda > Sepiida > Sepiidae > Acanthosepion > Acanthosepion pharaonis. The sequence goes on along the minus strand of CAHIKZ030000696.1, from coordinate 186,423 downwards.
GATGGATGTAGTCTATTGTCATACCCAGGATAAATTTTATATTGTATAAGATATTGTTATAGTGATTTATAGTCTATAATATTTGCTTATTAAAATTTGAAAAGTCAACCAAATTTTACCAGTACAAAATCCTACATTCATCTGTTTCAGTTTTTTATATTTTAACTTCCAGCATTATTGATGACCAACTAACTCAGCCAAGATGATTAGTGGCTAATTACTTGTGGTTCCTTTCACATACCCCACTATATTTTGCATTCCACATTTGAGTCAAATCAAAAAATTTTAATTCAGTTCAATGTTTTTCACTTATGTGGAAGCTACACATCAAAGTGACTAACATAACTAGGTATTTACTTTGTCTCCCCACTAAGATGAATTGTGACACAAAGTCAGTTTTTAAGGTGGAGTCTTGAGTGCATATACCCGGGTTAGGAACAAAAATTGCCTGCAGCCCCCACAACCATCAGTTTCACTGGTCTCAGTGTGAGTACCAGTCCTTCTCTCTGGTGCAATGAGAGCACACAGCCTCAGGCAGCTGTTTCCCAGGGCTGGGCACCTCTCAGTATAATTTTGCTCAGCTTCAACTCTGTTCCTCGATGGAATCACCTCTGAGTACCCTCTGCCTAAAGACAGAGATGTAACTGAGAGATGATAAATAATGTGCTACAAACTATTCAAGACAGCTGTGAGTAGCATTATTAAACTGGTGACAGTAATTTTTATTTCTTGATTTGGATATTTTGAGTGTTTTCAGGTATCTTCTGCAACATAGAATTGACAAAATCACTTGAACTTACAAATAATGCTTAATAATTACTTAATACAAAGCTATCATGGCCCAATAAGAAGCATTTTTTTAATTAGTTAAAACTAAATCTATTAATGCCATCTAATTTATAGTATTTAATGCAAATCTTATTTATGGTATTTAATGTCATCTAATTTCCATCTAATTTATGGTATTTAATGGCATCTAAATTAGGGCATTTAATGTTATCTAATTTCCATCTAATTTATGGTATTTAATGTTACCTAATTTATGGTATTTAATATCACCTAATTTATGGCATTTAATATCATCTAATTTACAGTATCTAATGTCATCTAATTTCCATCCAATTTACAGTATTTAATGTCATCTAATTTCCATCTAATTTATGGTATTTAAAGTCACCTAATTTATGGCATTTAATATCTAATGTCCATTTAATTTATGGCATTTAATGTTATCTAATTTCCATCTAATATATGGTATTTAATGTTACCTAATTTACAGTATTTAATGTCATCTAATTTCCATCTAATTTATGGTATTTAAAGTCACCTAATTTATGGCATTTAATATCTAATGTCCATTTAATTTATGGCATTTAATGTTATCTAATTTCCATCTAATATATGGTATTTAATGTTACCTAATTTACAGTATTTAATGTCATCTAATTTCCATCCAATTTATGGTATTTAATGGCATCCAATTTTCATCTAATTTATGGTATGTCAGAAGGATGGTTTTCCTCTTGAAACTGCTATTATTTTAACTACCTTCACTCCTCAGCAATGTTTGTTTTAAAAAATGATAATTAGAATTGTAATAAAACAGAAACATATGAAAGTGATTTTATACATTTTCTTTGTTCTTGAGAATTTAAAACAAAAATAATAAACATTATTTATTTATTAAATTGTTTATTTACACTGTTTATTTATTATATTGTTTATTGAAATATTGGCTAATTGCCAATGGTTTCAGGCATTATAAAAAAATAAATAATAAGGATGACTTTATCACTGGTTCACATATTTTAATAATTTAGTAAATTATTTACATTATTCGGACTATTGTCTTCATCTTTGTCGCCATATCTATTACAACATTTTGGCCGTTGTACACTCCGGCCTTCTTCAGGTGGTTGGAATGTCAAACTGAACCGTTTATTTCGCTCACTGGGGAAGACTCTTGTAGTTCCACATGCCATGTTTAATGGATGTCAGTTATCAGTTATCTCCTGTTAATTTCCCTCTGAAAATTCTCCACTGCCTTAACCGAGTATTGAACTCACACTCTTTGGTGACAATAGTTCGAATAATGTAAATAATGTACATAATACCTCATCTCAGAAATATAGACAGATACTGAATTTAGTAAATGTTTATAAATTTATGAATAAATTTTTTTTCATATTTATTTCTTTATAAATTGGCAAATGATAAATATTGCATTGTATTAGTTTTCTTTTAATTGTATTATTTTTAGAATGTTGTAAATATAAAATTATTCTTGCAAATAAACAAATAATAAATAAATAGTTTAATATTTTTGTTTTAAATTCTCAAGAACAAAAAAAATTTATAAATTCACTTTTATCATGTTTATGTTTCATTCCAATTCTAATCATTGCTTTTCAAAACAATAAGCACTGCCGAAGTGTGGAGGTAGTTAAAATAATAGCAGTGAAAAAGAAAAACCATCCTTTTGACACATTTTTTTTCTGGGCACGAAGGTTGAAGATTGCTAGGGTTTTTTTGTGGCCTTGAGTTCTTCTGACATACTCCATTTTTTGCATGTTACGAGATTAATCTTTGTCTTTTGTTTCACATACCAAGATAGTACTGTAATGTTTGCTACTAGAATATGCACCCATGTACTTGCTTACGACCTCTCATGTCATCCCCAAAAATTTATATAAAAGAAACAATTATATTTATATAAAAGACTCTTGTGAACCTGAAATGTGCACAAAAGTTGTTTTATATAAATATAACTATTTACATTATTTACATTGTTTGGGCTGTTATCCTTATCTTTATTACCATATTCATGACATTTTGACTGTTGTATTCTCCAGCCTTCTTCAGGTAATATTTGTTGTTAAAAAATGGTTACTGAGACATTAGGTTTATAAGTACCAAAAATCCACTCCCAAGGACACATGGCCCAGTGGATAAAAGCATTGGTTGATTGATCCAAAGAGTTGTGAGTTCAATCCCTGATAGAGAGAACAAAACTTAGAGAGTTGAGTTATCAAGGGGAATTAACTAAAACTGAGATGACCAAAAACATGGCATGTAGAATTAAAGGGTTCAGTCTGAAATTCTGATAAATATCACGCAAAGAAGGCCAGAGCATACAGCCACAAAAACGTTGTGAATATGGCAATAAAGATGAAGACAACTGTCTGAACAAAGTAAATAATTTAAATAGTTATAATACAGATGATAAATATAACTATTTCTTCATTTTCAACGATATTTTTTAATAGGGTACTTAGAAAGAGAGATGAAATATTTTGGTCTTCACTTTAGGCATTAGTATATCCATGATATATATGACTAGCCTCTCATTTCCGAGTACCATATCTACTCATGTATAAGCCTACTTCATGTACAATGCAATCCTCAAAAACCTGATTTTTCATATAGCTTGTGTATAATGCGACCCCAACATCTGAGCTATACTAGTTGGCCTGCCATACTCAAATATTGCAATACTGAGCATTATATTTTATAACAAATAAATAGCCTAGGCCAGTGTTTCTCAACCAGGGTCCCCTGGAACACTATGGTTCCACAAAAGGTCCCCAAGGGTTCCACAAGCTCAGGTGAGATAAGCTAATGCACTTTTGACTTTTTATTTAATTTCATATACATAATATTAGTAAACACACACAATATATTCTTGGTTATTATAATATTGTAATTTAGACATCATCCTATCTAACCTGTTATGTTATTAAAAAATATAGCAATCATTGGGAATATATTTAGTGATGTCTGTGTTTTTGTGTGAATGTAAACTCTCTGATGAAGTATTATAAATGAACAGTTTGAATTTTATTTAGCATTAATGAAAAATTTGACAAAGAAGTATTAATTTTTCCTTAAACCAGTTATTCAAAATGTTATGTTCTGTGCTGAGGGAATAAATACTTAACACCAGGTGAATAATAGAAGAAAGATTTATTGTACACAACCAGTACAATATGGAATACAGTACAGTTATACACACAGGTCAATCTAGTAGTGAGTGCCACGAATTGGAAGGTCGGATGTGCTTGTGTCTTCTTTCTCTCACTCTTTCCTGAGTTCCTCATAGACAGTTGACTTTATAGGTACTTACTACCTATAGTGTAATCATTCATGGGGGTGACTGGTTATTCCATTACATCACAAAAATATATACTACTAGCAGTAGAGCCCGGAGTTGCCCAGGGATGTAACAGTAAGAGATAGATCAAGTATCGACCATCATAAAGACTGAAAAATAAAATTGACAAAGATTATTGTTTAAGGTTGACGGACACGCATGTCTTAATTAGGTTTTTTTTTTTACGAATTGGTCAAACCCAAATTCAAACAAAAACATTGTTTACAATCGTTATGAGTCTATCGATTGGTGAATAAAATTTTATTATAAACAATTGTCTTGTAAATGGAATTTTTAAAGCATTCTGAATGTAAATAAAGAAAAAAGTGTGCAAGACAATAAGAAATACTACCTGCCGAAAAAAAAAGTGGATGTTTGTTTTATCGGCTGAAAAATGTAAGAAATCCGATCCCATATATAAAGGAACACACACACACACACACACACACATAAACAACCTGGGTTTTTTAACCTAAGTTACTCCACGGAATCGCTAAAACATAGAGCATAGTCTGATGAAAAGGATGCCAAAGTTTATGAAAACAAAATTTTATCGTCAAAATGCTTATGTTTTTATGAAGAGGATAGACTAAATTTTTTTTTAATTATTTTTTAAAATTTTTCCATCTTTTTAGAATATTCTAAATTTTGATTTAAAAAACCTTGTTTCTCTTTGTCGCAACAAGTGGTAGTAAATAACATAGATAATTTTTTAGCTGCGTTTTTTTGTATTTACACATTAATTTGGAAAATCTTGCAAAAATAAAAAATAATTGTCAGATGTTAATGAAACTTTCAGAAACTATTCACAGATGATCGAAATTATTATAAATATGTTTTTTTTTTTTATTAAAGTCATGGCAGAAATATTTTTTTTTATATTTATTAACACCCCCATAACTAATTTTATGAAAAACTCTAGAAATTCAAGACCATCAGTTTTAGTGATTACAATAGTTAAAAGCACAAGGCTTTGAAGAATGCAAATCATGTTTTTTTTTGTTTTTTTTTTTTTGGCCAACGTACCTGAAAATCAGCTGTGAATTGCAACATACAAAACTCAATAAAACAAATATATTATTTAGTTTCAAATGCTTTTATTTGTTTTAATTTGTTTTTTATGAATATGGACAATATTTTCTGAAAGCAAAAAATTTTTTTCAATGAAAATTGAATTTTTAATACAATTATTTCTTATTTCTTTAATTTTAAAAAGATTTTTTAAAAAATGTTTAAATTGAATTTTAAAAATATTTTAACATTAGTTAAAACTTAAAAGCAACATCAACCTTTCAAAATGTCCGTGTGAGATTGTCATTGTCTAAGCGCTTTGAAAATTGTATAATTTGGACCAATCAGATTAGCCATGGTAATTAAGAAATGTAATTTTTGTGTTTATAGTCAGACAGTAATTATCAAGTACGGAAGACCAACCAGAATACAATTTAGTTGCATTATTTGAGTTCAGCATTGTTCTCCGCTGTTAAGCCCTTTACTTTTGGAAACACTTATGGAGAAGTTAATTTGAGTTTTCAATTTCAACTGAGAAGGGTACCTACAAGTAACAGTATCATCTTATGAAATTTAACTACTGCTAAACTTTAATTTATATGATCTTATTTTTTATATTAATCTCAGTTATGACATTTTTTCCATAAATGAAATATCAAAATTAATAATAAAATGAATGGAAATACAAATAACACAGTAAAATGTAATAAATGTACATAAAATTATAGTATTTTATGTACACTTCTGATAAAATTTCATAAGAAAGGTACCTAAATTAATTAGATACCTTTTTCTTATGAAATTTAATCTCACTATTAACAATCTTATTTTTTTATTTCTTTATATTTTCCATAAAGCATCGTAAACGTAAAAATGAAAGCTAAGTACAAAAAAAAAAAAAATTTTTAAAAATAAAAATTAAATTAGAGCGAAAGTTTTCCTTAAATGTAACAAGGTAAATAATTTGTTCACTTAAATAATTTCACTTCCTTCCATCCGTAGAAAGAATTCTCCTCCCGTAAGTTCTCTAAACGTCATGAATGTGCCTTTCGTCAATCGTCAAGCGACGAAAGGTTATGACCTGCTTTGTTTTATTTTCAAATTACATTTTTTCAAAGCAGAAGCTAAGTTAAGCTTGGTTCAAAAATATTTTAAATAAACAGTCTAATTTCTGTTTTTATTAAAATCAATTTTGAAAAATGATAATTGATTTTAAAAGAATATCAAAAGTAAGATTTTAATCTTTTTATCAAATCGAAAAAATGATTCTGTGCTTTTTTTTGACCAAAAAAAAACAATATTTTTAACGAAAATTTCAGACGTGCTAGAAACGATTAAAAAATGTAAAAAAATACCCCCAAAATACTTTGATCTTTCCTCTTTAATAATAATATGAACATTAGAGGATAAAATTTTGTTTTCGTCAAGTTCGGTGTCTTTTTTATCATGCTATGCTCTTTTGTTTACATTTTCGTGGGTGAGTTGTCCCCCTTTCATTCTCACAATGTGTCTTAATCGTGTTTTCAAAATGATTTTCTTAAAAAACAACTGTGTTTTTGCCAATTTCGGTCCCGTTAGAACCACCAAAAGGTAATTTTATGTAGTCCTGTGAAGTTTTGTTGAAATCGGCTAAAAAATGTAGGAAATTCGATCCAACATATAAACGTTACAGACACACACACACACACACACACACACACACACACACAACCTGCGTTTTATAAAATAAGTAAGATGATATTTACCATGTCAACTACGATGAAAATAAAACGAGAAAGATATGGTATATAATTTTGTTTTTGCGCAGGGGTTCCTTGAGACATATAATTTATCTTAAGTGTTACACAAGGGTAAAAAGGTTGAGAAATGCTGGTCTAGGCTATGGGAAGCAGGCTAAAGGAGCTTACATGTACCATAAAGTTTAGCCAAAGGTACCTTGAGGAATGTAGGTCTACCAGGTACATTACAGTCATCAAAAGTACATGAATTTTAACCCCTCCAGGAAACAATTACCTGTCGTGTAACTGGTCACTGAAAATGCATGATTTTTAACCTCTTCAAACAAATTACATGGTATAAGGCAGCCCCCTACTTTTTGCATACAAAACGGATCATAAAAACTTGAAGTATACTTCGGTATATAGAGTATGCCTATCTGCTGAGGTACCTAGCTAGTCAGTGTTACAGACCCTGGTTCAAGCACATTTATGTTTGTTCAATATCCACAGAAACCACCTGTGTTTCATACTTCAACTATGCTGAACAGACCTTAGTTACAGTTTCTGGGAGAGGGCACATAATCTAGCATAATCAACATTTTGAATAAAACCAGTATGCTCAAACCTTTTGTCACAATTATTGGTGACTTTCAAACAGTTCCATCTATCCAATTTCAATCACAAGGCTCAAGTCAACCTGTGGTTTGGTTTGGTTTGTTTTGTTTTACGTCATATCAACCTCAATGGGTCATTTAATGCTGACAACTTTTTTTTTTTTCCTGGTAATATTTTTGTTTTGTCAAAAATCCATTTCTATTAATATTTTTTTCTCAAAAATGTATCGCTGGTAATATTATTTTTTCAAAACATATAGCTGGTAATATTATTCTTTCAAAAACGTATAGCTGGTAATATTATTTTTTTTCAAAAACGTATAGCTGGTAATGTTGCGGACGGGTGATTGTGTTTAAATTGATCAGAAGGATTTTCGAGGCTGTGTTCTACAACATTCGTCCACAACAATTATTTAGAACAAATACTTGGAACAAATCATGCAAATAAAGTTGAAAACAAGACAAAAGTTGAATGCATAAACATCAATTTATATACAATTTATACAAATATTCAAAGTTGTTCAAAGTTGCGTACCTTTATCTGCTCAAGATAATTGGATTGTTAGTTACTGATACTTGTTATGTAGTGAGAAATATCACTTTGAAAAGTATAGTAAGTGAAGTTCGAGAAAATGTTCTAGAGAGATAGAGTGTGTTTGTGGGTTGTGAGTCAGAGAATATTTTTTGCGCGGCAAAGTCTGAGTTTTGACTGGTGTGTGGTGTTGATGGGCTTCTCTCTAGGTGAAGAGGTCTGACTGTATGAAGTTGGTAATTGTCTTTAACGCCTGGTCAGCAATGACTAAGATGGGAGTCGGTGAATGTTACATCTTGAAACTTGGTAATTACTGCTCTTTTCCTCCCAAGGTTCACATGTTTTCTCTTTATATAATCACCAGGTGGCTCGCAGTGTATGAGCGGGAAAACAGCTTAGTCGCGTGCAGGCGGTTTGATTGGTCGGAACTGACCAAACAGAAAGCCAGATTGGAGGTGATTGACCAATGAATACTTGTCATATTGTCTGAAGGTAGAATTTGGCTTACTAGATAGGAAGAGTGCATTTCCTACAAAGAGGTAAGGCTGGTTGTGTTGTGGAAGAGTCTACAGTAATATTATTTTTTTCCAAAAATGTACAGCTGGCAACATTATTTTTTCAAAAACGTATTATCAGAAGGCTTGCTGTTGGACGTAGTTTATTGTCTTACCCAGGACACAGATGTAGTTTATCGTCATACCCAGGACGCTCAACCTATGGTGTGGTTTTCAGGCATTTCCTAATGGTAACACCACTGGGATCATCTCCTCTGGTTAATATTATCAAGGTTCCTTCCCTAATAAATTGAGATTCAACTTTTGTGCCTCATGGTCAGAATGCTAACATTCTAACCATTCAAACACATGCTCACTCTTAACAGAACAGAAGGAAGCACAAGAATAATCCAAAGAAAGGAATTGCAAAAATAAATTATACATGAAAAAACATGTACAAATATAAGTACACAAGTATAAGTCATACTAAGATGCAAAACATATATACACATCACAAATTGTCCCACACAAAGAAATTAAACACATATTGAAAAAGGCAAGCAGTATGTTAAAGGGACAAAAAAAAGGTCTTACGTGTAAATGTTCCCAATAGCGACCAGGTACAGCCCTGTGACATGTTTTAGTTTCCTATTTACAATGCATGAATTTTGCCTTTGTCTCCATCTTGAGATAAGCAGAAACTGACAATTCTTACCAACAGGCTGTCACATGATCCTCAAGGGGCCCTTAAGACATGAATTAATTCTTTCTGTCATTACTTGAGGACTTTCAACACCAGCAACAACTAAAATGGATAGCACATACAGGGTGTCCATAAAGTTTGTGTGCACTTTAAAAAATTTATAACTTTATTTATATTTGCGATAGAAATAATCTGTAAAAATGTTATAAAGTTTAATGTACTTAGTTTTAAGTATAGCTAAAATAACTAATGTGATTTTAGTCATTACTGTAAATCAGTTGGCAAATGTTTTCTGTGAACTGCAAAATCATATTACCCTTTGTATTGCTAATGATGGAGGACATGTAGAAACTTAAATAAAATTTCAATAAAACCATAAAAAATATAGATTTACTTCTTTCTAATCCTTTTTACAAATTATTTCTATCACAAATACAAATAAAATTATAAATTTTTTTAAAATGCACACAAACTTTATGGACACCCTGTATAACTTGAAAATAACAACATAAGATGTTGACTTTTCACACAACTTCAAACAAAAGGTTAGAAAGGAGGAGTAGATAAGTTCACTAATTGTGCGATTCATACTCCTCCTCAGTTTTTTGAATAGGAGTAAGGGCTTATTCCTTGTCTCCTGCTTAGGACTAGGTTTCTGGTTCTTTCTATAGTTGATTTCAACACTATACTTTTAAAATCTCCACCTAAATTCTATAATTTTATTTTATTTTTTTTCCTCACTCAAACAAGATAGATTGGCCTATCGTCCTGTTCACACTCCTTCCTGGTCTTTTTTTTGGAGTAAAGGTTTATCCATTTTCTTCTTTAGGATTGGGTTTTTGGTTCTTTCTAAAAATCCTTTTCATTCTCTTTCACTCCCAGTAGCCTCTTGTATCTTTGTGGCATTATCACCCTGCTTGGGATGACTTGATTTAAAAAAAATAAAAATAAAAAACGGAAGATGATCACTATCTGCAAATATATATATATATATTCAATTAATGGACATTTTCTTAGCATTTCAATATCTGCTCACTTTTCCAATTATTGTTCAATAAAATATTGCTGTTTTTTTAAATACAAATAGCCTCTTATGAATCCATTTTCAGTTTTAACCCCAAGTCAAAGTTGAATATAAACTAGTGGAATTTTGCTATAATGTTTAAAGAAAAAGAGAAATATTAGGTTGGTGCAAAAATAATGACATAATAATGTCGTTTTTTGACGTTAAAAAATACGTCAAAAAACGACATTATTACGTCATTATTTTTGCACCAACCTAATATTACTGTATGTTCTGTGGGCCTGGTAGTACAGAGCTTTTGTTGTACCCTGCTGGAACTCCAGTTCTTTAACTCAAATGGAAATGCTCACTTTGACATCCACAGCCAGATATGACATAAACAGACCATAATTTTGTCTAGCTCCACACCCTCACTTCCAGAATACCACCCAAGAATATAATGGTCATAAAATATCTTTTAGAAGCAATCAGAAAAGGCCAAGAGGTTTTCCTAGCAGCAATTTCTGAGCTACTATAAACCCAACTTTACACATAAAGGCAAATTTAACCAGGCTGGCATCAGCAATGGACTTCATGGCAGGCAAGCTTAACCAAGCAATAAGCAAGATGCTTTCTTTAACAGTGATATCATTGGTCATCGACACAACCAGCGGCAACAGCAAAGACTAATTCTTGGCTACTACAATGTGATAATTTGTGGAATATATCTCCCATGAGTCTATCTCACTACATATATGTTTTGATTTTCTCCCCCGTGTCTATCTTGTCTTATACTCTGAATGAACTCTCCCAGAATGAGCAAATAATGAAACCTTGCAATCTAAGTGAATAAAAAAAAACCTTTTATTTATCTCAGCCACATCTTATCTCTATTTGTTGTTTTGCTACTTTTCTAGATTATTTTGTATTAATGCAGGTGTCCCCCAGAACTATATCCTTGGTTATACTTTGTTTTTAATTTTCATTAATGACCTTCCTGATGACATCAGATCTCCACTTGGTATCTATGCTGATGACACAACCATTTACTCCTGTCTTGATACTGATCAGTTTAATAAGGTCAAATTGGCAGCTGATCTAAAATTGGTCCTCAGTCTGTTGTTAACTGGAGCAAAGAATGGCTTGTTAATTTTAATGCCTCCAAAACAAAACTGGTCTCTATTAATCATCTGGGAGACCCATTTCTGCCTTCCATCAACATGGCTGATGCTAACCCCTAGGAGAGTGACTCGTTGTATCTTCACAGGCTAACATTTTTAGCTGACATGAAGTGGAAAGATTATATTGAATCCATTTCTAGATCTGCTGCTAAGAAAGTTGGTTCACTGTGTTGGGCTAAACAGTGTTTCTCTTCAGAATTTATCTTGCATATCTATACGTCTACCATTCATCCATGTTTAGAATATTGCTGTCACATATGGTCTGATGCTCCTGCTATTTGATTAGAGATTCTTGATAAAATCCAAAGTAGAATCAGCAATATTATCGGTCCTGACCTAAAATACTTTCATGGTAATAATCCAGATGGAGCTCTTTGCTATGGTACCTAGACTTTATGAATTTAAGTGCAATACTAGATTGACAAGAAGGTCTCATCATTTTACAGCTGAATTGGCTAGATGTAACCATAAGTTCTATGCTAACAGTTTCTTTTCTCTCACATCTCACTTGTGGAACTCTCTTCTGGCTCCAAGCTTTCCATCCAGCTTCAATCTTTAAAAATTTAAATGTCAATCATTAACTCCTGTCTTCTCAATTACTTTTCTATTGTTCTTAGTAATGTTTCTGTTTTCTAATTCTTTCACACTCAGTAACCCCTTGTGTCTTAGTGGCTTTATTGCCTTGCTGGGGTAAATACGATTAAAAAAGTCTACTTATATACTCTACACTGCCACTGTCTCTACCTAAACTCTGAAATTTTATTTACTATTTATTTTTTCTACAATAGGAGTAGATAGTTTCACCTGTCATCTGATTCATATTCTCCCCTAGTCTTTTGAACAGGTGTAGAGGTTTATCCTTTGATTCCTGTTCAGGATTGGGTTTCTGGTTAATTATAAAGTCTTCTTATTCTCTTTCACTCCAAGTAGCCCCTTGTGTCATTGTGGCAATATTGCCTTGTTTGGGGTGAATTGATTAAAATGATGGATACAAATGTTGAAACTTTGTATAGACTGTCTGAATGATCTTCCATCAAAATATAATGTATTTTAGGGGTAATGCTATCTATCTGGTGCTTCATGACACATAAGACCTTCACAGACCATCTCCACTCTACCCTGCCCACAGTTGCCACTTTATTCTAAGTGGTTAGATGTACCTGTAAGTTCTATGCTAACAGTTTCTTCTCTTGCTCTTATCACTTGTGGAAATCTCTTCCAACTTCTTGCTTTCCAGCAACTTTGAGCATCAAAAGTTTAAATGCAACATCACTCATTATCATTTTTCCTCATAATTCCTGTTCATTTATAGTTCTTTTTCCTTAAATCTTTTCATTTTCTCATAATCTTCCACACTCAGTTAACTCTTGTGTTCTTGTAGCTTTATTACCTTGCTTGGCGTAAAAATTTAAAAAAAAAAAAGTTACCTGGATTGACAGATACCTGAAGATGGCTGGAGGCAACAACAGCCAAAACATTGTCATAACAACAAAAGATGAAGATATTAGTCCAACTGTAAATAATATTGACCTCCAGAAATTTAGACAGAAATTGCCAAACATTAACTAAAACTAGCCAAATCCCCTTCTTATGAGCATTTCTCTTAATAAAAATTTTAAAATAATTCAGCAGATGTTATTTTATTTATGGTAACTGGATTTTTCGTGATTACCTTCCTCAGTTTCTGTCATTCAATACTGTGTGTCTGCAAATTGGCACTTTTATCACAGTTGCCATTGTGTCTTGTACTTTTGGCTGGGATCAAAGTGTAGTATCCCTCATTGCACTAAAGAGGTGGAGATTGATAGTAATACCTGTGTTGGAATGCGTCACGAAAAAATAAATGACTTCGTCTCTTTCTCTCCTGCTGTCGTAGTGATGGACACAGTCTCCACTTCTGAGACTGAAAACTGACCTCCTTCTCATTCCAGCCATTTAGATAGAGCTTGGTAACTCACCTATGCAAAACACCAACAAGCCAGCTACCAATCACAGTTCCTGCGCCTGCCCACCTCCACTCGCTTTGGGGGTGTCAAGTTGACCGACCAACTCATTACAAAGAAGTGGAGATTGATAGTAATACCAATGCCAGTGCAACTGACAATTGCAAGGGCTGGCTATTTTGGGGTCTGGCCCAGTTACACACACTTGTGTTCCCCACATTAAACTGACCTTGTGGGGCAGCAAGAAAATACAATCACCTATCTTCTTTTTGGCTACGATCAAAGTGTAGTAGCTGTTCTTTTCAGCTTAATCTGATTCTTGCTCTCTCTCCACTTCTATCTTCCCTTCTATTATTCACTGAAACCAAGTAGTGTCTTTTCTCTTTTCACATGATCAAAACAGAATAGTCCATTATTTATGAGTTACTGGCAAGGCTTAATGATCGTGCAAACTAATGAAGGGTGGGACAAGCACAGTTATAAGAGGATAATTTAAATTTTGATTTGGGGGACAAAAATTATATGTAAGTTTGTGAAGAAAATTAAAATAATTTTTAAAAAATGAGTATTATTTATTTTCTTTTTTTAAATGCCATATCTCTTCAGGATTCTTTTTTTTTCACTATTTATAACTTGCCATACTTTCTGTTGCCTTGTTCACAGTTTAGAATTCAGAGTTTTCCTTATCTTAGACTGATTGCACCCAAGGCTAGAAAACCGAGTCTACCCTGCTATTTTGTTAACATTAATCTAACAAAACTTAAAGAAATATTACTTTTAATTTAAAATAGTAATTTTAAGAAAAAGAATGATTTTTTTTTTTTTAAGGAAAAACTTAAAGGAAGTCTGCAACTGGCTAAAGCCAAAGAGGACAATTTTGGCAGATAAGGACATTGACAAATAAAAAAAAGATAAGTTAGAGATGATGGTAATTTAGATAGGAGAGAAAGATATTGGTCAGGCTAGGTTTCTGTTTGAGTGACAAGGTAGAAAATAATACAAAGATATATAAAGGTAAATAAAAGTAGTAAATCTTTAATCTTACTTATTATAAAACGCAGATTGTGTGTGTGTGTGTGTGTGTGTGTCTGTACGTTTATATATTGGATCAGATTTCCTACATTTTTCAACCGATTTCAACAAAACTTCACAGGAGTACATAAAATTACCATGTGGTGGTTCTGACAGTGCCAAAATTTGGAAAAACAATTGTTTTTGCATGAAATCAATTTGAAAACACGATTAAGAGGCATTAATGAAAGGGGGACAACTCATATCGAGTTATACTTATTATAAAACCCAGGTTGTTTGTTTGTGTGTGTGTTCGTTTATATATGGGATCGGATTTCCTACATTTTTCAACCAATGTCGAACACACTCCAACAAAAAATAGTCACCCGAAGTACCAATTAAATATGGTGACCCGGAACGCGAGTTGAACGCCCAACTAAAACAGTGAACCCGACGTGCGAACTAAAATAGTGATACCCGACGTTCACATAAAAAATAACTCATCGCCAACAAAAATTTGGTGACTACGACATAAAAAAAAAAAAAAAACGAATTGGATAAAGAATTTCAACACAGATGGCTGATCCAGTCCCCATATCAGAAACAGCCATCAGGCTAGAAATGCCTGCCTTCAACGCAAATGTGCAAACGTGGTTCCTTCAACTTGATGCAATATTTCAAGCCAGGCGCATAAATTCTCAACAATCAAAATTCGCGGCAGTAGTGGAAAAACTACCAGCAGAGGTAGCAGTTGAAGTAGCAGATATATTAACTTCCTTCCCAGTAGAAAAACCGTACGAAATTCTCAAGCAAGCGATATTGCATAGATGTGGTTTTTCAGAGGAGAAAAGAATACGTGATCTTTTATCTAATGTCACGGCTGAAGATACCAAACCATCGCAATTACTACGAAGAATGCAACAATTATTGGGCGATAATGATATATCAACCACGGTATTCCGACAAATGTGGCTGGACAAACTACCACCAGATGTAGTACGAATTTTAGCTGCATTGGCGGATGATATGGATATCCAGAAGCTTGCGACAATTGCGGATAAAATAACCGACACGGCACCAATTAAACATATTTCCGCAACTAACACAGGGGATGGCCTTGTGCCAGACATCGATCGACAAATACAAAAACTATCTACAGACCTGCAAGAAATATCCATACAACTACGTGAGCTACAGAATTCTCACGCAAGCCGACGCGATAAATGTTATACCAAGCGTAACAAACAAAATTGGAGATCAAATTCTCGGCACAAATACCAACGACAACGAAATGGCTACCAAAACGAAAAATGTTGGTACCACGAAAAATTTGGCGCGCACGCTAACAAGTGTAGACAACCCTGTTCATACAAGAAATCACCAACCATTAAACAAGAGGGAAACGAACATCCTGGCATTCAGTAGAGACGTTGGATGCCAGAAAATTCAAGACTAACCGTCTCTTTTATATTTACGATAAAACCAGTGGGATGAATTTTTTGGTTGACACCGGTGCCCAAATCAGCGTCTTACCTCAGAAGAATTGCAGTAGACAACTTCTAACGAAAAACACAGCGCTGAAGTTGCAAGCGGCAAATGGCACACCCATCGCTACATACGGTGAAAGAACCCTAACATTAGACATAGGTCTAAGAAGAGAACTCACGTGGACATTTATAATCGCAGATGTCTCGATGCCCATATTAGGAGCGGACTTCCTGACGCATTACGCATTATCAGTGGAACTCGCATCTCAAACACTAACTGACACGAGTACAAATGTCAAACGCTGCGGTTTCATTTCAAAAT
This sequence comes from Acanthosepion pharaonis, assembly GCA_903632075.3. NCBI lineage: Eukaryota > Metazoa > Mollusca > Cephalopoda > Sepiida > Sepiidae > Acanthosepion > Acanthosepion pharaonis. Next base: position 170,254 of record CAHIKZ030000696.1, on the reverse strand, counting down.
ACTCGACAATCGGTCTGACGAATATTATACCAACAGCCAATGGCTACGACGAGATAATACGTCAGTACCAATCACTGCTAACACCGTCATCACGCAACGAACCCGTTAAACATCATGCTACACACAGTATTAAGACAACTGGTCCCCCAGTTCATTCCCAACCACGTAGGCTTCATCCTACCAAACTAAAAATTGCACGAGACGAATTCGATAATATGCTTAAACTAGGCGTAATTCGCCCTTCAAAAAGCCCTTATGCCAGCCCTCTACACATGGTTACGAAAGCAGACTCAATCAGTTGGCGTCCGTGCGGTGATTATAGGCTATTAAATGCCCAGACTGTTCCGGACAAATATCCAATACCACACATAAAGGATTTCGCATTATCGCTGGAAGGTGCAACAGTCTTTACCAAGCTCGACCTTAAGAAAGCTTATTACCAAATCCCAATCGAAGAAGATGACATTCAAAAGACTGCCATTACTACCCCTTTCGGACTATTCGAGTTTACGAGAATGCCCTTTGGATTGCGTAACGCGGCACAATCATTCCAAAGGTTGATCGACGAGGTGCTACGCGGTATGCCTTACACGTACGCATACATCGACGATGTACTGATAGCAAGCAAATCCCATGCTGAACATCAGGAACATTTACACGCAGTTCTAAAACGCCTGCAACATTACGGACTGAAATTAAACATCGACAAGTGTATATTTGCTGTACCACAATTAACTTTTCTCAGACACGTCATAGACCAGCAAGGATTGTCCCCCTTGGATAACAAAATAACAGCAATCACAAATTATCCCCCACCTTCTACGTTGAAGCAATTGAGGAGATTTTTGGGGATGGTAAACTACTATCGACAATTCATACCAAACTGTGCGTCGATATTATTACCACTAACAGACATATTATCTCAACGAAAAAAAAAGAACTCACAGATTACATTATCGAAAGACGAATTAGAGTCTTTTAAAGACGCGAAAGAGGCATTACAAAGATGTACAAAACTAACGTATATCAATTCATCTGGAAACTCCAATCTTACCCTCACAACGGATGCATCGGCCGACACGATCGGCGCAGTACTGCACCAGATTACCAACGGTATAGAGAAACCCCTATCTTTTTTCTCGCTAAAGTTGAATACTACACAGAGAAAATATAGCACTTTCTCGAGAGAACTACTCGCAGTATATTTGGCAATACGTCACTACCGACACATTTTAGAAGGAAGAGATTTCGTAATCCTCACCGACCATAAACCACTAACATACGCATTAAACGCAAAGGCTGACAAACTGAATCCGCGTGACCTCCGATACTTAGACTACATCGGCCAATATACGTCAGATATTCGGTATGTAAAAGGTCAGCATAACACTGTAGCAGATGCATTATCAAGAACCACACTTAACACATTACAGTCACAGACACTGAATTTTGACACACTCGCCGATGAACAAGCGAACGATAATGAACTACCGTCAGTACAGGAAGATACTTCACTTAAGATCGAAAAAAGACCTTTACCTTTTACGGACAAACTTGTTTATTGTGATGTTTCTACAGGCAATCCTCGACCCTACTTACCTCTTTCAAGGAGAAGATCGATCTTTAATCACTTCCATTCACCAGCTCATCCTGGAGCGAAGGCTACGCTGCGGATCATATCCGACAGATACGTCTGGCCCGGTATGGCTTCAGACGTGAAACAGTGGTCCCGCACGTGCCAACGTTGCCAGGCAACAAAAATACATCGACACACCAAAGCGCCATCATCAAGTTTTGCGACACCAGATGGACGATTTACTCACATACACGCAGATTTGGTGGGTCCACTCGAGAAAATAAATGGACATGAATATATCCTAACAATTATAGATCGCTTCACGCGATGGCCAATAGCTGTACCGCTAACGTCGATAACAGCAGAAGCGGTGGCGAATGCGATTTTTCATAACTGGATTTCTATTTTCGGATGCCCTGCGGTTATCACAACCGACAGAGGTCCCCAATTCCAGTCAACACTGTTTAACGAATTTGTCAACATCCTGGGTATAAAACACATCTCCACTACGGCATATCATCCATGCAGCAACGGCCTAGTAGAGAGATTTCACCGACAGCTCAAGTACGCATTAACAGCGTCTACCAGCGCTCGTACGTGGGTAGATAAGCTACCATTTGTGATGCTTGCGCTACGCAACACGATTAAACTGGATCTCAAATGCACTAGCGCAGAACTAGTCTTCGGAAAAACAACAACACTACCAGGACAAATTTTCCATAACGAAACGAATTCTACCCCAACTAATTACTTCGTGGCCGACCTCAAGAGAAAAATGACAGACATTATATATACGCCTACACGAGTTTGTAGAAAGCCTTTCTACGTGCCGACAGATTTACATTCGTCAGAATATGTTTTCCTGCGGCGCGATACAGTACGAAAACCATTAACGCCAAACTACACAGGCCCACATCTAGTAATATCCAGAACACCCAAATACTTTACGATCGACATCGCTGGTAAACAAAACACCGTCAGCATCGACAGACTTAAACCAGCATATTTACAGCGCGACGACACAGATCAAACAACAACAAAGACGACAGCAACAGAACAAACAGATACGCAGACAACAACTACTGATACGAATAAACCAACACAGTCTACTCGCACAAAATCAGGTAGACATGTTCACTGGCCGACCAAATATCGAACCTACGTAACATATTAATGCTCATTGATCATGGCATTAATCTGGGGGGAGGTATTGTGGACTCTTCCAATATCCTCACCTTTTTCTAACCTAAAAAAGGCACAGTCCACATCGTACGCCTACGTACAAAAAAAACTCAGCCAATAGAAATGGCGAGAATCGAATCAAGCAATTCCATTGGTCAATCGTTTTCGGAAACAGGAATTGCGCCAAAACGAGTTGAGCCACTTTTGAAAACACAAAGAATATAAAAGGAGAAGCAGACAGCCCCAGTCAGTCAGTCTAGCCAACTCGGAGTCAGGAGTCCACACTCTTGGCTGTTTTCTGGTTATTTTTTTGGACTTTTGCGGACAACTCGACCTTTTTTTGTGTGATTTTACCTGTTACCCTTTGGAACTGCATTTTGTTTAAAGTTTGTTTATTTTTGTATATTTACGACCTTATTGTAAAAGTTTTTTGATTTTTTTCTTTCTACTCTCCATTTTTTTTTCTCACCCTCCCCCTTTAATTTTTACTCTTTATTCTGTTTTTACTCCCTTTAATTTTTACTCGTTTTCCTTTTTAATCCTATTTGCTTTTTTGAATTTCGTTTTTTCTCCTCTAATTTCCGCAGTTTTTTCTTCTCATTTCTACCCCTTTTAATTCTAGTTTTTCGTGTTAATTGTCTTTTTCTTTTTTTTTTCGTCCTGTTCGTTATTCTGTGTTTTGCTGTAATTTCTTATTAATTTATTTATTTGTTTGCATCCTTTTAATTTTACGTGTTTTTTGCTTGTAATCGTTTTAATCTATTTTCTTTTTGTTTATTGGTTCGACTCGCTTAGGGTCGGCCATTTTTATTTTTTGTGTCTAGCTTCGTCTGTCTTCGTTACGTTTTTTTTTGTTTATTGACGTCGGCCATTTTTTGATTTTTGTAACTAGCTTTGTGTTATTGTTTCGTAATTTTTTGTTGACGTCGGCCATTTTGATTTTTTTTAGCTTCGGCTTTTGTCGAAGTTTTTTTTTCTGTCTAAAGTTTTTTTTTTTACATTATTACGTGTTTGTCTTTTTTTGTCGCCTTTAGGCGATATTTGTATTTTTTTTATTGTACGTTTAGGTGAACCGTCTAATTGTTTTTTTGGTGTCCATAATTATTTTATTTTTTTTGAGTTTTTTCCTTTTTCTCTCGCCCATATATTTATTGCCCCCTCCCCCCCCCCTTCCCATTCCCCCCATTTAAAAATATGGATAAGAAGGAAAAAAAAGTACCTTCTTTTTTAATCGTAAAAAAGAAAATTAAAAATGCTTCTCTTAAAAGAAGTATAAGAAAGCACCTATTTAACCCTAAGAAGGACCCACCCGATAAAGACAATAAGGAGGAATATCCTGACCTCCCAAGTGTTCCCACAAACGAGGAAATTGTGGAGACATTGAAAAAAGCCTCCAAAAATATGGAAGCTGAAAAAAGCGAAAATACAGACAAAGAATCGGACAACACAAAAACGAATGCAGAGGCCGGGGAATCGCCCTCTTGTTGGAAGTCCCCTCCTAAATGCATAATCAATTTAGTGGAGTTCTTGGAGCGTGCCAAGAGTTACGCCCACCTTGTTGTTGAAGGTGGTCTTTTGGAAGACCCCCAAGAATTAAAGAGAATTGATAAAAGAATAGTGTCAGTTTTCGTCGTGGACAAGCGCACGCGCAAAATTTGTCGCTCGACGAAAAACACAGTGTTGAAAGCACTAGAATCCTTCGGGTTCAAGCCCCTTAGAATAGTTAAGGGTGCTAAATTTTTCATGTGGGACGTACTGTTGCCCACACCAGAAGATTGTGTCGCCGCGGCTAGCCGCGAACTAATCAACAACGAGTTGATATTGCGTACCGAATACGAAGGGCGACGAAGGACCAGTGTAACAGTATACGAGGTCCCTCCTCAGGTTATCGGGGAACATCTGGCCGCTTTCTTCTCCCCCAGTACGGCGAGATTCTGGGAGCTTCCTGCGATAGCCTGAGCGGGGGGTGGAGCTTTGATATCATGTTGGACGAGAAGGCCTTCCGCTCCATCCCCAACTGTCTGGATGTTGGCGCCTTGAAGTTACCGGTCATAGTGACGGGTCGAAGACCGGTATGCTGGAGGTGTGGAGTGACTGGTCATCTCTCCTCCTCCTTCCCAGAGAAGAAGGCCTCTGGAAGTCAAGCGCCAGTTACACAAGATCCCCCTCTGACCGCGTCTCAAAATTCCACCTCGCCTGTAATGGGCGTACCAGCCTCCGGGTCCGGGTCGGTTAATCCTCCGGTCGGCGCGTCACCTAAAGCCACATTCCCCAAAGAGCCTTCGCCCGCTGCCGGTGCAGTTGTGGAGAAGGGGGAGGGGGAATGGCTGGTGGCTGGTAAAGCCAGAGGGAAGCGCCGGACAGCGGGTCCTCAGTCCCCTGAAGCCCCAAGGAAGAAGGGCACTAACAGTCCCACTCCCACTAGCAGCGTTAAGGGCGATGCCCCGGCCTCTAAGCTCACTTTCGAGGAGATGCAGAAAAAATTTGACCCTGGCTATGAAAAGTCAGAAAAGATCAAGGAGTTAAAAAAGAAATTAGATGCAAAGAAAAAAGACCCAATCCCTTCATCTCCTGCTAGTCCCTCCCCTTCACCAAAGAAACAACCCCCACCTTCACCCATTTCACCAGCCAAAGCCAAAACCCACAGCAGAGATCCCAGCCCCTATAGACACAGGTCTTTTCACACCCCCATGAATACTCCCACTCCTTCTCCCGTCAAACAAAAATCTACCCCCCTTCATACTCCCAAGCAATCACCGGCAAAAAATGCCGAAATGCCTCCTCCTGCTACAAAGCGGCTTAGAAGCCCCACTAAAGAGGAGAGAAAGGAAAGAAAGAAAAGGTTCCTTTATAACACTGGCGAGAAGGTGTGCCGGATTTCCCCAGCACAGGCCGAGAGAGCCAGGGATTATGGCAACAGGGTCAAGGATTTAAAGTACCTGCTCTCTATCAAACAGTTTGGCGACAAAGATATTGAAGACCCAAATAACTTCCCAAATGCCCAGAGGGTCCTGACTGTTATTAGGTCAGGACCTGCGGCCAACCAAACCTGGGCGATGGTGGAAGAGGCGGTGAACACGTGCAAGATGCCTCTACCCATCGCCATCGTGGATAACGAGAAACTAAAAAAGCTACAACAGTTCTGTGCAGGGAGGGTCCCCATTTTAGTTCACCCATCCCTATATAGAGCTCTCAAATTGACCTTCCCCTGGGATATCGGCGGTATCTCCCAAGACGGCACCATCAACAATGTGATGGGCCATGGATCTATGGGAGAGGCTGTCGGTATCCTTACCCCGGCCATGTTTAATCCTGGTAAACAACCCTAATCGGACTTTCTCATGGCTCTCTGGTTAGCTACTTTAAATGTGCGGGGCCTGAGGTCCGAGTCTCGCAGGGCGAGGCTCTCTCGTGACCTTCAGCGCCTCGGGGTGAATGTTTGTTGTGTGCAAGAGACCCGTTTTTTCTTCTCATGACCGTGAGGATATACTGTCTAGAGGGTTCGCCCTTTATTCAGCATGTTTTGATGGTCGTTCGAGGGGTGTCTCTTGGCTAGTGAGCAAGTCTTTGAAGGCTGCATGTTCCCTTGTCTTCGCAGATCCGGCGGGCAGGCTTTGTGTGCTGGATGTTACTATAAAGGATAAGGCTTTACGTCTCATTGGGGTTTATGCGCCCAATATTCATGCTGAGCGGCCTGCTTTGTTTCGGCAGATCGAGCCGTTTCTGACGACTTCTCGTCGGGTAGTCTTAGCGGGGGATTGGAATGCCGTCCTTGACCCTGAGATTGATCGTATAGGTAAAAAACCGGGTACTAACAATCCTGATGTGAAGGCATTTCGGGACTTTATCGGCAGGTTTGATCTTGTCGATAAGTACCGGAATGAGCACCCTCAGGAGGTAGCTTGGACTTGGACAGCTAGTGGCGACTCGGCTCCTGGCTCGCTTGCGAGCTACCTGGACCGAGTGTTAGTTAGGAGAGTCGACGTAGGGCTCTTAGAGTGTCCAAGTTTCCATTATATAGTTTACACGGATCATAGGCTTGTCCGGGTCCGTGTAAACTTAGATAAACCTTGGTTAGATTGGCTGGTTACTGGAAATTTAACTGTTCACTTTTCGGTGAGCAGGATTTCCGGGACCAGCTGCTACTAATGATTCAGAGGGAATTGACGGGGGCGGTTGTGGGTAACGCCTGGTGGGGAAAATTAAAATCAAAAATTAGAACGTTTGCTGCCGATTTTAGTCGTCGACTCAATCTAGATAGACGAGCGGCGCAAACGGCTTTAGAAGATAAAGTTGATCGGGCTGTTAAATCCCGTGTTAGTGGGGACATAGTCTTAGCTAAGGCAGAGTTGGCCTCCTTGCTTATCAAGAAGGATCAAGCTCTGGTAGTTAGGGCTAGGCTAAAAAGAATGTCTTCTGAGGCGGCGAATATGGCCGCTGAATTGCGTGCAGAGGAGAATAGGAACGCGGATAAGCGACATATAGCGTGCGTCACATTGCCGGATAAGCGGACCGTGACTACAAGCGCGGGCATATGCGAGGCCTTTCGGCTTTACTTTCAGGATCTTTTCACCAGGGAGCCCGGTCTGAGCTCTGCTCAGTTCGATGCCTATTTGGCTGACTTTCCCTGCCTTGAGGCAGCTGAAGCGGCTAGGTGCGAGGGTCCCATAACAGAGTCGGAAATCTGGGAAGCGCTGAAGCAGGTTGGCCTGGATAAGTCTCCGGGACTAGATGGTCTTCCCTACGAAGTGTACTTGAGGCTGTCGCCCATTTTTGTTCCTTTGCTGCAGCTGATTTTCAACCACTGGATGAGGCAGGGGTCTTTACCTCGACGCTTCACCAGGGGTGTGATCAAGTTGTTGCGTAAGGACAAGAATGGTGGGGATGGGTTAGGGAACTTTCGCCCTTTGACGATGTTAAATACTGACTTAAAGATTTTGGCGAAGATCTTAGCCAACCGTTTGCAGCTTGTCCTGTCTCGTCTGATTGGCCCCGAACAGACTTGTGCTGTGAAGGGCAGGACGATTCAGGATAACCTTCATATGGTACGCTTGATCTTAGAACAAGTCGACAGTGAAGCCGCGCTGATCAATTTAGGCCTTCGATAGGGTTGACCATCGGTTTCTGGAGGCTGTCCTGTCGGCGGCCGGTTTCGGAGCCGACTTTCGCTCCTGGATCCGACTCTTGTATGCGTCCCCCGGTGCGCTGGTGGAAGTGAATGGGGTAAGGTCGGAGCCTTTCGTATTGTCTCGCTCCATTCGTCAAGGTTGTCCGCTATCGCCCTTGCTTTACGTTCTTGCGTTGGAACCATTCCTTCGCAAGTTAAAGGGGAAATCGGTCCTGCGCGGAATTTCCCTGCCTGGCGCTACCACCTCGGCCAGGTATTCTGCCTATGCTGACGACGTTTCGGCTCTTGTGTCGAGCAGAGCCGAGATTGACGAAGTCAGCAAAGAAATCAGTGGGTATGAGATGGTAACAGGGGCCAGGATCAACCGCGATAAGTCTGTGGGCTTGCGGTTGGGTGCGTGGAAGGGAGTTTCTCTTCCCGGACCTTTCCTCTGGACGGATGGGCCGATCAAGATACTCGGCGTCTGGTTCGGTCCTGATCTCCAGTTGGAAATGAACTGGTCGGAGGTACAAGGGAAGGCCGAGGTCGCGGTTAATCTGTGGTCTCGGAGGAGACTTTCCCTGAAGGGAAGGGCGGAAGTATGTGTTTCACACATCTATCCGATCCTCCTCTACCGACTCTCTGTGCTTCCACTCCCGTATGCCCGGCTAATGTCATTAGTCCGGACCTTGTTCTCTTTCTTATGGAAGGGCAAGGCCCCCATGGTATCTCGCGAGGTCTGTTGCCTCCATCCCTCTGAGGGCGGTCTGGGGATGCCTAGCATTGAGATCCGTCAATATATGCTTCGCATTACCTTTCTGGACCGAATGTGTCGTGGGTCGAATGAGGAGGGTGCCTTTTGGAAAGAAGACGTCCAGAAACATTTTCCGTCCCTGAAAAGTGTGCACTCGTGCGAAGAAGAGGCCAGCCGTACACCACGTGCCGAGTGCCCTTTTTATCGTGAATGTCGTCGCGCTCTGAAGCTCCTCTTACGGGCTTCGGATGGTCTCTCCAACGCCCAGGCGTTGTCTCGCAAGGCATTATATCAAGTTTTAGTTAGGGGGTCCGTACAAGATGAGCTGATTGGCGAGCTCGGTCTTACGAAGCAGGAGGCTCGCTCGATATGGCCTTGGGCGCCCGGGTTGAAATGCCTCAATAACGATGAGGCATCACTCACCTGGCTGGTGATTCGTGAAGCCCTCTGGGTCGGCAAGAGACTTTGTGCAGCTGGCTTGGAGAAATATCCAAACTGTCGTCGTTGTGCGGGGGAAGTCGAGACTATTGGTCACGCCTTCTTTCAGTGCGAGGCGGTAGTGCCGTTGTGCAGGTTTGTTGAAGGCCTCATGGTTCGCATGCTGCACGGAAAGTTTTTTTGTCCTGGAAGCCAGTTCTGTTTGTAGCAATGTGGTGCCGCAGATGACGAAGGCTGAACACTATGTGTTCTGTTGCTTACTAGGGGTTATGAGAGTCGTGATTTGGACGACGCGTCAGAAGGGATTCCATGAGGGCGAGAAGTTCACTTCTTCCCAACTGATCTTGTTCTTTAAGCATCAGCTTAAAGTCAAGATCAGGACGGAAAAACGGCGGCTCACCTCATCGGAATTCAGCAAAAGGTGGGTGATTCTTGCGCGAATGTGCCGAGTAAAAGGGGCTGACCTTGAGTGGCATTTGGATGCCGGTTAGGCATTAAGAATATTGTTTTCCTGGGTTAAACATAGGTAACCCATCCCTGAGTTAGGTTAGATTAGGGTTTTTGGATTTTTTTTTTTAGTTTTTTTTCTATTCTGGTAAACTTAGCTAGGGTGTATTTGCTCATTGGTCCCTTTTTTATTTCCGTCCCCCTTTTTTTTTCCTTTGGTTTAACTCCCCATCCCCTCCTCGTTTTTTTTTTAGGTGGTCAGTGATGTCAGTTCTCTGGTAGATGCGGGGCGCCTTTCGTTTCGTGTGTGTGTTTTTTCGTATTTGTTGTTGTGTATGAATGAGTGTGTGCCTGTGTGAATGCTTGGGAAGAATGAGTGTGGCCTTATTTTTTCATAAGTTCCGCATCGATTTCGTCCAGTTAACTGATATTTCTGCCACATTCAAGAGTTTGTGGGGGTTTTATTACTAACACTAATTTTATTTGGTTTCTTGTAAATATATTTTGTCATTTTTGTATATATTCATTGGGGTTCATTTTTAAAAGTTGTTGTTTTTATGCCCCATCCCCCCACGGACAATACTTTGTACATAAGGGGATTATTTAGGTTTTTTCATGGAGTCAAAGAGGCATTTTGGTGTTTGTTGTAAGAAAGGTATGGATAAATGTGTTGTTTTGGTGAAAGGATTATTGTTCTGTATGATAGGGTCAGTGATTGTGGCTAGCTAAGTTTAATCTAAGACAAGTGATGACCATCCTTTACCCCAATCCCCTTTTCGGCCTTGTGCCACATTTGTACATATGTGCAATAAATAATCAGTCTAGCCAACTCGGAGTCAGGAGTCCACACTCTTGGCTGTTTTCTGGTTATTTTTTTGGACTTTTGCGGACAACTCGACCTTTTTTTGTGTGATTTTACCTGTTACCCTTTGGAACTGCATTTTGTTTAAAGTTTGTTTATTTTTGTATATTTACGACCTTATTGTAAAAGTTTTTTGATTTTTTCTTTCTACTCTCCATTTTTTTTCTCACCTCCCCTTTAATTTTTACTCTTTATTCTGTTTTTACTCCCTTTAATTTTTACTCGTTTTCCTTTTTAATCCTATTTGCTTTTTTTTGAATTTCGTTTTTTCCTCTAATTTCCGCAGTTTTTTTCTTCTCATTTCTACCCATTTTAATTCTAGTTTTTCGTGTTAATTTTTTTTTTTTTTTTTTCGTCCTGTTCGTTATTCTGTGTTTTGCTGTAATTTCTTATTAATTTATTTATTTGTTTGCATCCTTTTAATTTTACGTGTTTTTTTGCTTGTAATCGTTTTTTAATCTATTTTCTTTTGTTTATTGGTTCGACTCGCTTAGGGTCGGCCATTTTTATTTTTTTTGTGTCTAGCTTCGTCTGTCTTCGTTACGTTTTTTTTTTTTTTTATTGACGTCGGCCATTTTTTTTTTTTTTGTAACTAGCTTTGTGTTATTGTTTCGTAATTTTTTGTTGACGTCAGCCATTTTGATTTTTTTTTTAGCTTCGGCTTTTGTCGAAGTTTTTTTTTCGTCTAAAGTTTTTTTTTTTATTACGTGTTTGTCTTTTTTTGCCGCCTTTAGGCGATATTTGTATTTTATTGTACGTTTAGGTGAACCGTCTAATTGTTTTTTGGTGTCCATAATTATTTTATTTTTTTTTTTATTTTTTTTTTTTCTCTCGCCCATATATTTATTGCCCCCCCCCCCCCCCCCCCCCCCCCCCCATAAAAATATGGATAAGAAGGAAAAAAAAAGTACCTTCTTTTTTAATCGTAAAAAGAAAATTAAAAATGCTTCTCTTAAAAGAAGTATAAGAAAGCACCTATTTAACCCTAAGAAGGACCCACCCGATAAAGACAATAAGGAGGAATATCCTGACCTCCCAAGTGTTCCCACAAACGAGGAAATTGTGGAGACATTGAAAAAAAAAAAAAAAAAATATGGAAGCTGAAAAAAATAATGAAAATACAGACAAAGAATCGGACAACACAAAACGAATGCAGAGGCCGGGGAATCGCCCTCTTGTTGGAAGTCCCCTCCTAAATGCATAATCAATTTAGTGGAGTTCTTGGAGCGTGCCAAGAGTTACGCCCACCTTGTTGTTGAAGGTGGTCTTTTGGAAGACCCCCAAGAATTAAAGAGAATTGATAAAAGAATAGTGTCAGTTTTCGTCGTGGACAAGCGCACGCGCAAAATTTGTCGCTCGACGAAAAACACAGTGTTGAAAGCACTAGAATCCTTCGGGTTCAAGCCCCTTAGAATAGTTAAGGGTGCTAAATTTTTCATGTGGGACGTACTGTTGCCCACACCAGAAGATTGTGTCGCCGCGGCTAGCCGCGAACTAATCAACAACGAGTTGATATTGCGTACCGAATACGAAGGGCGACGAAGGACCAGGGTAACAGTATACGAGGTCCCTCCTCAGGTTATCGGGGAACATCTGGCCGCTTTCTTCTCCCAGTACGGCGAGATTCTGGGAGCTTCCTGCGATAGCCTGAACGGGGGGTGGAGCTTTGATATCATGTTGGACGAGAAGGCCTTCCGCTCCATCCCCAACTGTCTGGATGTTGGCGCCTTGAAATTACCGGTCATAGTGACGGGTCGAAGACCGGTATGCTGGAGGTGTGGAGTGACTGGTCATCTCTCCTCCTCCTGCCCAGAGAAGAAGGCCTCTGGAAGTCAAGCGCCAGTTACACAAGATCCCCTCTGACCGCGTCTCAAAATTCCACCTCGCCTGTAATGGGCGTACCAGCCTCCGGGTCCGGGTCGGTTAATCCTCCGGTCGGCGCGTCACCTAAAGCCACATTCCCCAAAGAGCCTTCGCCCGCTGCCGGTGCAGTTGTGGAGAAGGGGAGGGGAATGGCTGGTGGCTGGTAAAGCCAGAGGAAGCGCCGGACAGCGGGTCCTCAGTCCCCTGAAGCCCCAAGGAAGAAGGGCACTAACAGTCCCACTCCCACTAGCAGCGTTAAGGGCGATGCCCCGGCCTCTAAGCTCACTTTCGAGGAGATGCAGAAAAAATTTGACCCTGGCTATGAAAAGTCAGAAAAGATCAAGGAGTTAAAAAAAGAAATTAGATGCAAAAAAAAAGACCCAATCCCTTCATCTCCTGCTAGTCCCTCCCCTTCACCAAAGAAACAACCCCACCATCTTCACCCATTTCACCAGCCAAAGCCAAAACCCACAGCAGAGATCCCAGCCCCTATAGACACAGGTCTTTTCACACCCCCATGAATACTCCCACCCTTCTCCCGTCAAACAAAAATCTACCCCCTTCATACTCCCAAGCAATCACCGGCAAAAAATGCCGAAATGCCTCCTCCTGCTACAAAGCGGCTTAGAAGCCCCACTAAAACAGGAGAGAAAAGGAAAAAAAAAAGGTTCCTTTTCAACACTGGCGAGAAGGTGTGCCGGATTTCCCCAGCACAGGCCGAGAGAGCCAGGGATTATGGCAACAGGGTCAAGGATTTAAAGTACCTGCTCTCTATCAAACAGTTTGGCGACAAAGATATTGAAGACCCAAATAACTTTCCCAAATGCCCAGAGGGTCCTGACTGTTATTAGGTCAGGACCTGCGGCCAACCAAACCTGGGCGATGGTGGAAGAGGCGGTGAACACGTGCAAGATGCCTCTACCCATCGCCATCGTGGATAACGAGAAACTAAAAAAGCTACAACAGTTCTGTGCAGGGAGGGTCCCCATTTTAGTTCACCCATCCCTATATAGAGCTCTCAAATTGACCTTCCCCTGGGATATCGGCGGTATCTCCCAAGACGGCACCATCAACAATGTGATGGGCCATGGATCTATGGGAGAGGCTGTCGGTATCCTTACCCCGGCCATGTTTAATCCTGGTAAACAACCCTAATCGGACTTTCTCATGGCTCTCTGGTTAGCTACTTTAAATGTGCGGGGCCTGAGGTCCGAGTCTCGCAGGGCGAGGCTCTCTCGTGACCTTCAGCGCCTCGGGGTGAATGTTTGTTGTGTGCAAGAGACCCGTTTTTCTTCTCATGACCGTGAGGATATACTGTCTAGAGGGTTCGCCCTTTATTCAGCATGTTTTGATGGTCGTTCGAGGGTGTCTCTTGGCTAGTGAGCAAGTCTTTGAAGGCTGCATGTTCCCTTGTCTTCGCAGATCCGGCGGGCAGGCTTTGTGTGCTGGATGTTACTATAAAGGATAAGGCTTTACGTCTCATTGGGGTTTATGCGCCCAATATTCATGCTGAGCGGCCTGCTTTGTTTCGGCAGATCGAGCCGTTTCTGACGACTTCTCGTCGGGTAGTCTTAGCGGGGGATTGGAATGCCGTCCTTGACCCTGAGATTGATCGTATAGGTAAAAAACCGGGTACTAACAATCCTGATGTGAAGGCATTTCGGGACTTTATCGGCAGGTTTGATCTTGTCGATAAGTACCGGAATGAGCACCCTCAGGAGGTAGCTTGGACTTGGACAGCTAGTGGCGACTCGGCTCCTGGCTCGCTTGCGAGCTACCTGGACCGAGTGTTAGTTAGGAGAGTCGACGTAGGGCTCTTAGAGTGTCCAAGTTTCCATTATATAGTTTACACGGATCATAGGCTTGTCCGGGTCCGTGTAAACTTAGATAAGCCTAAGGTTAGATTGGCTGGTTACTGGAAATTTAACTGTTCACTTTTCGGTGAGCAGGATTTCCGGGACCAGCTGCTACTAATGATTCAGAGGGAATTGACGGGGGCGGTTGTGGGTAACGCCTGGTGGGGAAAATTAAAATAAAAAATTAGAACGTTTGCTGCCGATTTTAGTCGTCGACTCAATCTAGATAGACGAGCGGCGCAAACGGCTTTAGAAGATAAAGTTGATCGGGCTGTTAAATCCCGTGTTAGTGGGGACATAGTCTTAGCTAAGGCAGAGTTGGCCTCCTTGCTTATCAAGAAGGATCAAGCTCTGGTAGTTAGGGCTAGGCTAAAAAGAATGTCTTCTGAGGCGGCGAATATGGCCGCTGAATTGCGTGCAGAGGAGAATAGGAACGCGGATAAGCGACATATAGCGTGCGTCACATTGCCGGATAAGCGGACCGTGACTACAAGCGCGGGCATATGCGAGGCCTTTCGGCTTTACTTTCAGGATCTTTTCACCAGGGAGCCCGGTCTGAGCTCTGCTCAGTTCGATGCCTATTTGGCTGACTTTCCCTGCCTTGAGGCAGCTGAAGCGGCTAGGTGCGAGGGTCCCATAACAGAGTCGGAAATCTGGGAAGCGCTGAAGCAGGTTGGCCTGGATAAGTCTCCGGGACTAGATGGTCTTCCCTACGAAGTGTACTTGAGGCTGTCGCCCATTTTTGTTCCTTTGCTGCAGCTGATTTTCAACCACTGGATGAGGCAGGGTCTTTTACCTCGACGCTTCACCAGGGGTGTGATCAAGTTGTTGCGTAAGGACAAGAATGGTGGGGATGGGTTAGGGAACTTTCGCCCTTTGACGATGTTAAATACTGACTTAAAGATTTTGGCGAAGATCTTAGCCAACCGTTTGCAGCTTGTCCTGTCTCGTCTGATTGGCCCCGAACAGACTTGTGCTGTGAAGGGCAGGACGATTCAGGATAACCTTCATATGGTACGCTTGATCTTAGAACAAGTCGACAGTGAAGCCGCGCTGATCAATTTAGATCAGTCCTTTCGATAGGGTTGACCATCGGTTTCTGGAGGCTGTCCTGTCGGCGGCCGGTTTCGGAGCCGACTTTCGCTCCTGGATCCGACTCTTGTATGCGTCCCCGGTGCGCTGGTGGAAGTGAATGGGGTAAGGTCGGAGCCTTTCGTATTGTCTCGCTCCATTCGTCAAGGTTGTCCGCTATCGCCCTTGCTTTACGTTCTTGCGTTGGAACCATTCCTTCGCAAGTTAAAGGCGAATCCGGTCCTGCGCGGAATTTCCCTGCCTGGCGCTACCACCTCGGCCAGGTATTCTGCCTATGCTGACGACGTTTCGGCTCTTGTGTCGAGCAGAGCCGAGATTGACGAAGTCAGCAAAGAAATCAGTGGGTATGAGATGGTAAGTCTGTGGGCTTGCGGTTGGGTGCGTGGAAGGGAGTTTCTCTTCCCGGACCTTTCCTCTGGACGGATGGGCCGATCAAGATACTCGGCGTCTGGTTCGGTCCTGATCTCCAGTTGGAAATGAACTGGTCGGAGGTACAAGGGAAGGCCGAGGTCGCGGTTAATCTGTGGTCTCGGAGGAGACTTTCCCTGAAGGGAAGGGCGGAAGTATGTGTTTCACACATCTATCCGATCCTCCTCTACCGACTCTCTGTGCTTCCACTCCCGTATGCCCGGCTAATGTCATTAGTCCGGACCTTGTTCTCTTTCTTATGGAAGGGCAAGACCCCCATGGTATCTCGCGAGGTCTGTTGCCTCCATCCCTCTGAGGGCGGTCTGGGGATGCCTAGCATTGAGATCCGTCAATATATGCTTCGCATTACCTTTCTGGACCGAATGTGTCGTGGGTCGAATGAGGAGGGTGCCTTTTGGAAA
Organism: Acanthosepion pharaonis; assembly: GCA_903632075.3. NCBI lineage: Eukaryota > Metazoa > Mollusca > Cephalopoda > Sepiida > Sepiidae > Acanthosepion > Acanthosepion pharaonis. The sequence goes on along the minus strand of CAHIKZ030000696.1, from coordinate 154,247 downwards.
GAAGACGTCCAGAAACATTTTCCGTCCCTGAAAAGTGTGCACTCGTGCGAAGAAGAGGCCAGCCGTACACCACGTGCCGAGTGCCCTTTTTATCGTGAATGTCGTCGCGCTCTGAAGCTCCTCTTACGGGCTTCGGATGGTCTCTCCAACGCCCAGGCGTTGTCTCGCAAGGCATTATATCAAGTTTTAGTTAGGGGGTCCGTACAAGATGAGCTGATTGGCGAGCTCGGTCTTACGAAGCAGGAGGCTCGCTCGATATGGCCTTGGGCGCCCGGGTTGAAATGCCTCAATAACGATGAGGCATCACTCACCTGGCTGGTGATTCGTGAAGCCCTCTGGGTCGGCAAGAGACTTTGTGCAGCTGGCTTGGAGAAATATCCAAACTGTCGTCGTTGTGCGGGGGAAGTCGAGACTATTGGTCACGCCTTCTTTCAGTGCGAGGCGGTAGTGCCGTTGTGCAAGTTTGTTGAAGGCCTCATGGTTCGCATGCTGCACGGAAAGTTTTTTGTCCTGGAAGCCAGTTCTGTTTGTAGCAATGTGGTGCCGCAGATGACGAAGGCTGAACACTATGTGTTCTGTTGCTTACTAGGGGTTATGAGAGTCGTGATTTGGACGACGCGTCAGAAGGGATTCCATGAGGGCGAGAAGTTCACTTCTTCCCAACTGATCTTGTTCTTTAAGCATCAGCTTAAAGTCAAGATCAGGACGGAAAGGCGGCGGCTCACCTCATCGGAATTCAGCAAAAGGTGGGTGATTCTTGCGCGAATGTGCCGAGTAAAAGGGGCTGACCTTGAGTGGCATTTGGATGCCGGTTAGGCATTAAGAATATTGTTTTCCTGGGTTAAACTTAGGTAACCCATCCCTGAGTTAGGTTAGTTTAAGGTTTTTGGATTTTTTCTTTTAGTTCTTTTTCTATTCTGGTAAACTTAGCTAGGGTGTATTTGCTCATCGGCCCCTTTTTATTTCCGTCCCCCCCTTTTTCTTTTCCTTTGGTTTTACTCCCCATCCCCTCCCTCGTTTTTTTTAGGTGGTCAGTGATGTCAGTTCTCTGGTAGATGCGGGGCGCCTTTCGTTTCGTGTGTGTGTTTTTTCGTATTTGTTGTTGTGTATGAATGAGTGTGTGCTTGTGTGAATGCTTGGGAAGAATGAGTGTGGCCTTATTTTCATAAGTTCCGCATCGATTTCGTCCAGTTAACTGATATTTCTGCCACATTCAAGAGTTTGTGGGGTGTTTTATTACTAACACTAATTTTATTTGGTTTCTTGTAAATATATTTTGTCATTTTTGTATATATTCATTGGGGTTCATTTTTAAAAGTTGTTGTTTTTATGCCCCTCCCCCCCACAGACAATACTTTGTACATAAGGGGATTATTTAGGTTTTTTCATGGAGTCAAAGAGGCATTTTGGTGTTTGTTGTAAGAAAGGTATGGATAAATGTGTTGTTTTGGTGAAAGAATTATTGTTCTGTATGATAGGGTCAGTGATTGTGGCTAGCTAAGTTTTAGTTTAAGATTCATAAAAAACAATTAACACACGCATCATTCCAAATTTTACTTCAAGTTGTAAAAAGTTTAATTGTATATAAAATGCTTTATTTGTTTGATATATATATGTCTCGTTTTAATCATTGAAATCTTATGTTTGTTGTATATTTTGTTTTGGGACGAGGTTCAGACACGCAACCGATACTTACGAAAAAGCCTTCTGAGAAATTAAATGAATCTAAAGTCCCAACAAGACAATTGTTTATAATAAAATTCATTCAATTGATAGACTCATAACGATTGAAAACAATGTTTTTGTTTGAGTTTGGGTTTGACCAATTCGTTTTTAAAACAAAAAAACAAAAACAAAAAAAAAAACTAATTAAGACATTTGTGTCCGTCAACCTTAAACAATAATCTTTGTCAATTTTATTTTTTCCTCTTTAAATATAGATCTATCTCTTACTGTTAATCCCCGGGCAATGCCGGGCTCTACTGCTAACCTGGTATGTAGGTAAGTAAATTATTAATCAATAATTTAATAAACAGATGATTGGGCAGGACCGATTGCTAGCTGCTTTATGTTTCTTGTAGTTAAACGTTTAGGGTTGAGAACTTAAAAGGCCAGAAGTTTAAAAAGATGTTTAAAAAACAATTTTTCTTCCTCTAAGTGCAAAAACTAAAAGATGTATATAGAGAAACAGATTTCTAACTTAAGTAACGTAAAGAAAGACGTAATGGTTGAAATTAGTAGAGACCAACTTTAAAAAATAAATATAGTCTTTTAAGTTTTATGTGTGTGTATATTTGCATATGTAAGTAAACTAAAGCAAGCATGGAGAAATAGAATAAAGATTTTTTTGAGAAGAAGCACAAGCTGTGTGTAATAGGAGTATTATTGGTAGTAGTAGCATTTGATGCCTTGGTAAACGTAGTAGTAGTTGTCATAGGGAATATGACAGAAAGAGATGGGAAAGTATATGAAACAAATCGACGGGTAAAAAAGAAAAAAAGCAAAGATAGGCGAAGAATTAAAGTTGAATGAGAAAAAAGAAAGAGACTTAGTAGTAGGTGAAAATTGAAAAATGTCTTTTTTAGTTTCACCTGTAAACTGAGTGTAGTAAAGAGAAAAGAAAACGTGTAACTAATTAAGGTAATAGTGAAGTGAAATAAAGGGAGAGAGAAAGAGATTGAAGAAATAATAGAAAATGAGAAATAAATTGAATCAAATGATAAAGAAGAGAAGGAGTATATATATGTAATGTAAAAAAAGGAAAGGGCAGGGTGGAGATAAAGAAAGAAAGACAGACCGTTAATGGAAAACGAGATGGAAGGGTGGAGGTGTGGAATAAATAGTACGAAACAAATACAGAGGGTAAAATGCACGAAGGGAAGTAGAAAGAATTAAAGAGAGTAGGGGCACCTTGCAAGTGAAGTAGTGGTAGTCGTAGTATGATGGTAGCTGAAGTGGAAACAACAACAGCAATAAAAAGGACAGGAACTGGAACTGCTGGAGGAGAAGTAGTAGTAGTAATGGTGGCGGTGGTAGCAGCAGTGTTGAAATAGTAGGAGAAAAAAAAAAGAAGAATCATCGTTGTGTAACTTCCATTACTATCATCATCAGTGTGTCAATTTAAACAAGAGAGGCAAGGAAAAAGAAAGAAGGAAAAAAAAAAAAAGAAAAAAAAGGGAAGTTCGGTCACGTGACTGGCCGCTATTTTAAAGTAGGTAACATGGCGGTATCTGAATCAACAGTCCAGAATGGTGATATAACCAAATTCGGGGAGACTACGACGATCGACGATGACGACGACTATGACCGCGATGCAAAACTCGAGGTAGGCTCCCCCGGCGACCCTTGATAATCTAGATATACTTTTTGTTTATGCCATATAGATTGATTTCATCATATAAAAAAGTAAAAAAAAAAAAAAAAAAACAAAACTCCACTTTTTACCATTATTATAAAAAAACTAACCACTGCTTATTACTTTTTTTCTTAATTTACAATATAAAAACGGCAACACTTAATTTTTCCGACCTTAACTCATATATATATATATATATATATATATATATAACTAAAAATTAAATGAATATTGGTGACTATTAATTCAATTGGGTGGTGTTTTTAACGTTTCGTTTTTAACTTTTTGTTTATCTTTTTAATTTTCCGATCTCACGTTTTTAGTAAGAATCGAAACATAGCATTTATTTTCAGATGATTTTGTATTATTATTTGATTCTGTATATATTTATTACCGTCAGAGGGAGACCCTGTTCAGGCAGGTTCCATACATCTTCGCTCTTAGCAATCGTAAGAAAAACCTTGGGTAGAAGTAAGAGATGAGAGCAGACAGCAATAAAGACTAAATAGGGAGGGGGGAAATTGAAACTAAATGGGTGAGCACAGCTGTATCAGCAAGTACGCTGCATAAGTTAGCATTGTAGTGGGAGGAACAGAAAGAGGAATAGTGTAAGGATATGAAAAATAACACCGAGGGAAAGGTTGATTTGGACGAAGGGGAGGGATATATTTTGAGTTGGTGGGAGGAGAAAAAGTAGTTTTAGTATTTTTGGAGACCATGAGAGCACAATGGAGTCGAGTGAAACCCTCCCCATATATATATATATATATATATATATATATATATATATATATATGTGTGTGTGTGTTGAAGATCTGTAACCATAACTTTTTTCATATTGACACATTTGACTTTAAATTCTTGTGATCACAAATATTCAATCCATCTCCAGGAAACTTGCTCGCAGAAAGTTTCTATGATAAACTCGCTGTTTCTCAACTTACAAAACACCATGTTTTTTTTTTCTGATCGTAAAACAAATAAAAATTAGTTAACCGTTACGTTTCAGTTAAATAAAAGCACGTCAATTGTTTTAATAAATATTATATATCTATGTTTAAGCCTGTCTTATCTTATTAATCAGGCTTGCGACTAATTTCTAGTCGAAAAATCTTATTGACTCCTAACATTGTGTTTTTGACGTCTGTGACCAGTACATTAATGTCCTTGTAAAATATGCATTCGGTCACGGTGATCTTTTCATTTCTAGTTCTAAAAATAAAAATGAAATTTATTCTCAGACCTGTGTAAATAATTATGTAATATTTGGCTTCGTAGTGTGTATGTATGCATAAAGAAAGAGTAAATGTTTTTTATGTGAAGAGAGTTTTAACTCTTTCTTGAGCAAGAAGTGAAGACGACAGTATTTTTAACTCCAACTGTGTTGCTATAAAAAAGAAAAAAAAGAAAATGCATATGCCAGTACAATAAAGATAATTATATTTTTCTGTCGAGAAATATTACCTTAAATATCTTACGATAATATTGCCTTTGCATGTTTGAAAATCTCGTAATGTTACGTACTACTTAATCTTTTATTTTAAAATTCTTTGAGATTTCTTATTCCTTGTGGCAATTAATTACAGGTGATATAAATCTTGCTTTTTGATTATTTCATTATTATTTTGTTTTGTATTATTAAGTCTTTTGTTTCAAATGTAGTTTTAACAAATAGAACAATAAACACAAAAAAGGGATCTTTTACAAAACAACATTCAATAATACATTTTTTTTTGTTTGCTCATCGTGAGTCTTCTAGTACAACGTGTAGTAAAAATAAATTAATAATCTCAAATTATTACTTAAAAAATAGACTATTATTTTTGTAATAATAATTCATGTTAAAAGCATAATTTACAATATTTATTTACATACTTTGAGAAGGATTAGACTTTTTAGAGAAAAAGATGTATTCCTTTTTCTCACATGCCCCTTAACTACCTGTACATTACAATCAATTAGGGTTGGGTCGCTTAAGAATTAAATTTTCAACTGTAATACGAATATCCTTTTTTTTTTTATTGTACGTATTTTCTTGTAAGAATTCAATTAAGTCAAAGTGTATTTTAAAGAAGATCAAAGGTAACTAACGAACGAAAGCTTAAGTTGATTGATATTTTGATAATAAAATTAAAACAAAAAAAGTATTTTTTGAATTAACAAAATGTTAAAAAATAATTAAAACAGCAGTATACCGTGTATTTTAACCCTTTTTAGTTGCACGTATTTGTAACTGTGTAATGATCTGTGTGTATGTTGTGCATTTCAACTCCGTATTTTATTCAAAATCCAACGTACATGGCACCAAAAAGAATGATCGGAGTAATTCTAAATTTATTAAAATTATTTATTATACAGGGCTGGTGCAAGTGTCCCTCCCAATCTATGATAGCCTTCCTCCACACACACACACACACTCTCAATTTTCATAAAGTAGTTTTTCATATGAAATACAAAAACTTTATTGTAACCTAATTATGTACAAATACAATGGATCATATGCAATAGGTGAACACTTCAACTAGAAAAATTGACAATAAATACAATGTATCTAAACAAATTATTTAGTGACAAGTCATAGATCATTCCATATTCCTCAGTCAACAATGTTTTTGCGGCAATTTTTAACGCCAATTTGAGATTTTACTTGTTAAAAAGTTGAATAATTAAAAATAAAACACATACATAATATTCAACATCCATAAAGATAAAAAAAAATAGTGAATTTTTTTAGTTTTTTTTTTTAAGTAAGCAAAACAAATTAACGGGTTTTTCTTGGGTAAAAACAAAAAAAAAAAACAACACCGAAATGATGTCAAAATTCGCTAAAGGTCTGTTGTGCTCAGTTTAATTTGTAATGTATATGTAGGTAAAAAAAAAAAAAAGAAGCAAATGTTGATAATATAAGAAAGCACTGCCCGGGCCCCCAATCAGGCTCCCCCTCCCTGTTGGGGGTAGCATGCACCAGCCCTAATATCCATAAAAAAGTAAGATCATATTTTGTTACTTTTTTTTTTTTTTTTTTTTTTTTTATCTCTAAGTACTTGTTAAATTTGTTATGGCTATACATTTAAGAAAGACTTACTTAAACAGGGAATGTGTGTGTGTCTAAGTGTAAACATGATCAGCAAATAAATATTTTTCAAACATTAATTTATTTTTAGTAGTTTGACGGTATACTGGCACATGTCTAATGTAAATAAGATCTCATAGTTACATATATTTTATTTAAAGTTTTTTTTTTAATTTTTTTTTTTTAATTAGGATCCATGTAGTTCTTAACTTCATTGAAATATTTGTTTTTAATCATTTACCCCAATCAAAGCAATAAAGCCACTAAGATGCAGGAGGAGGGTACTGAGTGTGATAGAATACGGGGGAAAAAGAAAACATTCTTAAGGACAGAACAGGAATTAAGAAGACAAGATATTGCATTTAATTTTTTGAAGGTCAAAGTTGACTGGAATGCAAGAAACCAAAGAGTTCCACAAGCAAGAAGTGTGAAATGAGAAACTGTTAGCATAGAACTTATGGTTTCATCTAACCATTTCAACTGTAAAATTACATTACTGCCAATCTAGTATGCCATTTAGATTTATAAAATCTTGGTACCAAATAGGAAAGCTCATTAGAACAATTACCATAAAAATATTTATAGAAAAAGCACAGAGAAGCTATGTTATGATGGTGGGAGGTTTACTTAAGCTGAGATACTAGGTTAGGATCAGTAATATTGCAGATTCTTCTTTATATTTTTAAGAATTGCACTTTATGCTGTATGAATATAGTGATCAGTCTATATCTCTGAGATGAGGTATTATGATTATTTACATTATGTTGTGAATATGGCAATGAAGATGAGGATAACAGTTTCAATAATAATGTAAATAATGAATATGGTAAATCTCTCAGTCTGGTTGAATACACACAACCATAATCATCAGGTAGACTTCTCAATTGACAGTTGTACAAAAGACATTCATTGACAGCCTTATGTAGGATTAGCTACAGAAGGTAATTGCTGAAAGTGCTGGGTGTTCTTAGTGCTGTGTCAAAGCATATTTATAGAAAGTTTATTGAATTGGAAAGGTGTGGTCGGAAAAGCTGCAAAAGCAAAAGGGAGGACTGGAGCATTGATAGGATTCAAGTTGGATTCAAGGCATCCAGAATCACCAAACAAAAGCATGTCCAGAAAATAGGCTACAAGTGTCACTCTTGAACCAGTTACAATATCAGAAGCATCTTATCTAAGCTAAGGAGAGAAAAAAAGGAACTGAACCTTTGCTCGGTGGTCCAAAGTCCTCTTTTCATATGAAATTAAATTCTGTGTTTAATTTTGGAAATCAAGGTTCCAGAATCTGGAGAAAGAGTGGAGAAGCACAGAATTCAAATTGCTTGAAGTCCAGTATGAAGTTTTCACAATCAGTGATAATTTGGGGTGTTATGTCATTTGCTCATGTTGGTCCAGGAGATTTTTGATCACTTCATCCTTCTGTCAGCTGACAAGCTTTATGGAGGTGCTTTCTTTTAACAGCAGGAACTGGCACTTGCCCACAGTACCAAAAACTAGCAAACTGGCTTGTTGACTATGGTGTTACCATTCTAGATTGACTAATCAACTCACCTGACCTGAACCTCACAGAAAATTAAAGGTGTCTTGTCAAAAGGATGAGTCACCAGACTCGATAATATAGTTGAATTGAAGATTGTTATGAAAGTAACATTATGCATCCATAACACTTCACCATTTCCACAAGCTGATCATCTCCATCCCATGCTGAATAGATGTTTTTTCAAGCAACAGGAATTCCTCCAACCATGCGTATAAATGAACATGCTTTTGAGAATTTCATATTTCATTTTTGAGATCAGTAATTGTCAGTATTCTTGTATTATCTCAAACTATTGTTCTCATCTTGGTTGATCTATAGATAAAGAATTACCAAGTCATCTTGGTTGATGTTATAGGCACAATGTTTCGACCATATACCCTCTGGTTATCATCAGGTGTTGTCCATTGATTGGTTGATATGGGATATCTGTTGATTATTGTGATATTTCATCCCTGTCAGTTATTGTTTGTTCCTGTTGAATTGGTGCTTTACAACTTGATCCAAGGATTGAATTCCTGACCACTAGATGATAATAACCAACTCCTATATCCAATATGCCAGTCTCAAAGTGGTGTGTGTTGTTGTTTTTTAGCCTTTTATATTCAATATCAGATGGTTTTTGACATTTGGTCATGATGGTGAGTTCATACTGTTTTCATAATTTATTATTTCATTTCTGAGATTTATGATTGTCAATATTCTTATTATATTATTATACTAGCAGCAGGGCCCGGCGTTGCCCGTGCTTGATTCAAAAATAGTACGACTAATACAGCAATCGCTATCACTTGACTTAAAATATTTTTGCCCTTCCTTGCCTTTAGAGGAGTGCCCTTTGCCATGCTGATGTTGTTACATGCCTTACTTCTTGCCTATATCACACTGCCAACTTTTTCTAAGCTCTATAGTAAACATTAAATCTGTTACGAAAAAAGAACTAAACAAAATAAACACAATACAATCAGCTTTAAAAAACCGGAAAAAACATTCTAAGGGTTGACCGATTGTCGATTTGCACTCTGTTTGGGGGGTGCTCAGAGTTGAAACTTCACATGATGATTCCCAATGGCCTCTTCATAAATCTGCTCGGTTTTCGCTAAAAACCGACATGCAGCTCAGACGTATCGGTTTTTGGGTTTTATCGATTTTCCGCGCTGTTTAGGGGTCCGTGGTCATGAAAATTCTGGACAACACTTCTGATGGTAGACTCTAAGAGGGTGTCAAATTTGCTTGAAATGCGATCATTCCTTCTGTAAGCAGAATTTTTTCAATAACCATTTTTTTCGATTATCGATTTTTTTCGGAACCTGATTCTGAACTCAAAAATCAAAATCGGGTGAGAAATGCGGCCTGGGTGAGGTAACAACGCCCACGACAGACACACAGACAGACAACATGAGAAATATAGATAGTAGATTATCAACCAAGATGAGAACAAGAGTTTAAAATAATAATACAAAAATATACTTTTAAGAAGTTTGACATTTCTATATTTTAAATTGTTTTTTTTTTTTTTTTTTTTTCTTATTTTTTAAATCATATTTTTTAGGATTTTAAGTTGTTGGATTAAATTTTTTCATTTCATCCCAAGCAAGGTGATAAAGCCACTAAGATGCAAAGGGTTACTGAGAGTGAAAAAAACGGACACATTATTGAATAAAAGACAATAGAAAGAACAGGATAAAAAAAAAAGACAAAAGATGATGATTGTCATTACATTTAAATTTTTGAAAATCAAAGTTGACTGGGAAGCAATAAGCCAGAAGAGTTCCACAAGCAAGAAACATGAGAGAAGAAATTATTAGAATAGAACATTTTCCTACCATACAGTTCTTTGTTGGCAACTAGAGCAACCTGCAAACCTGCCCTGAGCCTGTCTATCCTTTCAAAATCGAAGTAAACCTTCTCTGCAACAGTGTCAGTCATAGATTGAATAAAATGTTTAGTTTGAAATTTCTTGAAGTTTACCTTGATCAACAAACACACGTGAAGAAGGTTGGAGAATACAATGACCAAAATGTTGTGGTAACGACAACAAAATCAAGGACATTAATCTGAATATAAGTAATGATAATTCCTCATTCCAGAAATTCACACAAAAGTTAGTTAATTTATATAGGAAAAAGTTCTTCCCAGGCCTCCCAAAATAACCTGTTTGCCTACCTATCGAAAGTTAAGGTTTGTTATTTGTAATTGTGGAAGGCTTGAAATATAACTATGCTTGACTGCTTAATCTCAGGAATTTCATATGTCATACAGTATTTTGTGGATACTGAAAACGATTTGCAGAATTGCCCTAAACCAGTAACCCTTCACTTAAATGATGTAAAATAAACTGCCATTTTATCTCTTTGTTTTTCCATCATAAATATCACTGTGGTCATTGGGCATTCAGTGGTATTGTGCGGGTGTTTGGGAAAGTGTTTCAGAGACTCTGAAAGAGGTGATTATGTGGTATATTCACCCTGGGCTGCTTATGCTGGAATTGAGGAAATCAACCCCAGGATGTACTCTCATGATGTTGTTCATCAGCAGCATTTTGTGAATCCTGTGGTACAAGAACAGTTCTGTGTTCTCAGCATTTATTTTCTACATTGTCCACCATTACCTGTTGTAATAATGTTTAATTGTAATAAATATATATACCTTGGTCTTATTGATTTTATGCTACTCGGGGAATAGCAAGTTATTTTACATCAATTACATGAACAATTACTGAAGTGGTGTTCATGTTATATCATCACAAATTCGTGTGGCTTCAGCGGTACAAGAAAATACCGTGTTCTCAGCATTTATTTGCTACATAGTCCACTGTTGTCTGTTGTAATAATGTTTAATTTTAATAAATGCGAGAAAACTGGTGCTTATTGGAGTGCAGCAATCCTCTTAGGGGAGCCTATAATTGTGCTGTATTGGTTAGCACAATGACGGCTCATTTAAAACAGTTGACAGTGCAACAAGCATTTGGGCTAGATGTCTATCAAGATGCAACAAATGGTTAATAGCTGGTATAGCAAAGCATGTAAGCATCAAAGTACTTTGATGATGTTATTCATCAGCAGCATTTTGTGGATCCTTTAGTACAAGAACAGTCCTGCATTTTCAGCATTTATTTTCTACATTGTCCACCATTACCCATTTGTAATAATGTTTAATTGTAATAAACGTATATACCTTGATCTTATTGATTTTATGCTATTCAGGGAATAGAAGGTTATTTTATGCTGCTTAAGTGAAGGATTATCCCTAAACCTATGTGTTCTTTTTAAAATGAAATTCATATTTTTTCTGCACTCATTAGCATTACTTTTGGTAGCGGGGGGGGGGGGGTATATGGTCTTTGGGAATGGTCAAAGGCTATGTGAGAAGCATAACAGCAATTGACACAGAAAGTAGAATTGGCAAACTGAGTTCAAATTCTGGCCTCTGCTACATTCATTTTAACACAAATGCTTTTGTGAAAGGCATGAATCCACTTCACCCTTCCCAGCTATATATTTATTTCATCTGTTAATTGTAAGTGCCTTTTATTATTGACTGAATCCTACATTAACTGAATTCAAATTCAAGGTTAGTTTGTTGTGCTCACTTTCACACAAAGAGAAAGGCATGAATCCATCTCCCCTTTCCCAGCTACATATTTATTTCATCTGTTAATTGTAAATGCTTTTTATCATTAACTGAATCCTACATTCACTGAATTTAAATTCAAGGCTAGTCTATTGTTCACTTTCACACAAAGAGAAAGGCATGAAACCATCTCTTCTAACTATGGGTTAAATACCAGAGGAAACTGGGTTCTATAACCTTGAGTAGCAGCCAATCTAAGAGGACTACTTTGAGTTTAAAACTATGGAGAATGGAATGGGAAATTACTTAACTATCTTTTTCAAGAACTCATGGCAATTCACAAATATGAAAGGTATTTGTGAAGAAACATGACTGCCTAAATCCTGAACAGATACTGCATTTTTATTTTAAATTCTAAAAATGAATAAATTAAGTTAATAATTGATTCTTTGCTTTACTATATTTTTGCTTATGAAAGGTTTTATTGGAATGCTCGTCTTTCAATCATCTGTGTGTGATTAATATAGGTACCAAATGCATTTCTGATGGTAAAGAATTAGCTTGGAGAATGATATTTTTCTGTCATTAAAGCTTATAAATTATCTGTATCTGTTCTTGTAATCTACAATGTGAAATAAAATGGCTCTGCCAATTCTCTTTACAAAATTTAATTCCAGCAACATTCTTCTCTTAAAGTACCTTTAGGATACGGACAATCATGGCTCTCCATGATTTGTTACTCTAAGTAACTTTTGACCTTTTTATTGTCCCTATTTGTCAATCTATACATCCACTTGGGCTTATCATGTTCAAACAATGGTTCTTGTCCAATCACCAAAGTTAAGTAACATTAAGCATGGTCAGTACTTAGATGGGTAACCAGTTGGGAATACTAAGTGCTGTAAGCTTGCATGTGTGTGTGGTGTAATGAATAACAGCTTGGAATGAGAAATCAAACCTGAGTTTGAATTGCAGTCAGGTTCATTACATTCATTTATGCACAAATAACATCTCTTATTCCTCCAGCTATGGGTTAAATAATAGGACTTGTATTTGGGAATTATCTCCCAAAAATTATACAATATTTACTGGTTAAAAAAAAAAAAGAATTATTCTTACAGTCCAAAAATATGTTTCAGCTTTAAATAACTAACAAAATGTTGATAAGCCGTTAAAAAAAAAAAAATCAATGAAATCAATATGCAAACATACACTCATTAAGTAGTTTACCTGCTGTTGCCCTCTGTTTGTCTTCAATATGTCTTATAAGTGTTATTTTCTCTCGGCTCTCTCTCACAGAAATTTCAATTGTTTTTTTTTCTGATTGTTTCCTTGTTCCTTAAGATTTGTTTACATGTTCTATTTTTGATGTTCTATTTTTTTCACTAAATTTTCACCCAATACAAGGCCCAAGAGCCACTTAAGGTAGAGGGTTACTAAATGAGGTTGTCATGTAAATATAGGAGGGGAAGGAGAAAGTAAGTGAAGATTATGCGGATATACAGTGTAACCCGGATATAAGAGAGTTGTCGGGACCGGAGAAGAAGTCTCTTATATCCGGGTTTGGTCTATTTTGTTTACATTAACACAGGCTCTAATTTGGGACCAGAGAAAATCTCTCTTATATCCGGGTTACACTGTATATAATGATAGGTAATGGATGACCCTAGACATGAATGGGTTATGATTGAAGAAAATGTCCCGCCTTCATTATCATGTAAGTGATGAGATTTTACATAAGCGTATTCTTTTTATGTACCATGTCCTTTCAGGACATAGGCGATCATGGCTCTCCACCTCCCTCTATCCCTTGCAGCTCTCGACAAGTTCCTACCCGCTTCTTCCTCCCCCAGACCACGTTCTGTCATTCACTTGCTTAAGCTTGCCAGGTATGTCACGTGTTGTTTTCCCTTGCCTCTCTTTCCCTCTATTTGATCCATGATTATCTTTCTTCATTATGTGACCTGGAAACTTCAGCTGCCTCTTCCTAATGTTAAGTATAAGCCTTCTCCTTGTTTGCATCCTCTCTAAGACCTCGTTGTTGCTCACACACTCAGCTCATGATATCCTTAACATCCTTCTGTAGAACCACATCTCTGTTGCCTCGAATCTCTTCTCCATCTTTGAGGAAATCGTCCAACTGCTGTAAAGAAGGACAGATGCCGCATAGCAGCTCAGTATTCTTTTCTTTGTTACCAAAGAAAGCCTTCAAATATTCTACAAAATTATGTAAAATTCTATCAGATCAACTACAGTCAAGATCAGTCACTGCAAACTCCAGGATCTTTTCAATGGCTTTACAGTATGTGTATTTTAGGGTCACAAATGATTTTGAATTTTTAGTTTTTTTTTCTCTCTATTACCCTAGTTGTGAACCAAGGCTAAAGAGAACCTAGTCTGTTCAGCTATTTAACCTATAGATTGGTGGGTATTTGTGTGAAAGTGAATGCTATCTTCCTAGTTAGAATTCAAACTTGGCTCACCAATTTCTTGTTCCAAGCCACTAATTACTACACCACCTGTACATCTTGGTTTTCTTCCATCTTATTGTTGCTTTCTAGATGAAGCATTTTCACTATTATTATTTTTTTTTTTTTATTACTAGTTTATTATATAAATATTACATTTCTTGTTCAAGTGTCTTTAACAAAACAACACTGTTTTTGTTCTATTTCCAGTTTAATTCTGATGTGGGCTCTATTCATCAGAACTTGGATAAGTTTTGACAAATTTTAAAATGATTGAGTTCCAAGTCTTCTCCAAAATTGTTAAATTTTGTCTATCAGGTTGACTGCAATCAAGATCAATGTGAATAACATGATCTTTTAGATGACTTCACAGTATCTACTTTTTCAGGGCCACATACAGTTTTTAATTTAGAGTTGTCCTTCTAGTTGCCAACCACAGCTAGAAAATACAGTCTGCCCTGCTATTTATAGGGAGAGATGAGATGTATGGAAGTGAATGTTACAAAATTGACTTGATGTTGAAGTCACTGAGCTGCTAACCACTACACCACTTGCACAACCACTACACCACCTGCACACCCAAGTGAAATTAGTGGATATTCTTGCTTGTGATATTCTTCTCATTTTAGAACCTTTATTTTTCTAAAATAGCTCACAACAATCCACATATCTGGATACACTCTGGGTTATATGACATCTTTGAAAAGTTCTGTTTCATACTCTGGTCTGTTTTGCCAATTATCCAGAAAGAATTTTATTTTACATTGAACTGCTACTTTATGGAATCCTACAATCCTAACCTCTTCAAGTTTGTTAACTATCCTAGCTATCTTCATAATCTGCACTTGCTTCCTCCTAAGTCCATACAACAATCTGTCAGTTATTCTCTACTTTGAGTGGTACTTGGGCCTTGTATTGGGTGAAAATTTAGTAAAAAAAAATCATTATTGATATGAAATGGGATTTACATTAAGTGGTTAACTGCTTGATTTTTACATTCTTGCCATTTTTTTTTCTCACCCAAATCAATTTTAGATATTTATAAGTCTACTTTTCATTCATGCTTAGAATATTCCTGCCACATCTGGTCTAGTGTTCCTGCTATATATTTAGAGATCTTTTGATAAAATCCAAAAAAGAATCTGCAATGTTATTGGTCCTGACTTAGCATCTTGGCTTCAGTTGCTTTCCCACCGCCATAACGTAGCTTCCCTGTAACTTTTCTATATACTTTCGTGGCAATTGTTCTGATGAACTTTCCTCTATGGCACCTAGGCTCTATGAATTTAAGCACAGTACTAGATTGGCAGCAAGGTCTCATCATTTTATAGTTGAAATGGCTCGATGTAACTGTAAATTCTATGCTAACAGTTTCTTTTTTCACACTTCTTACTTGTGGAACACCCTCCTGTCTCCATGCTTTCCAGTCAACTTTAAACTTTAAAAAGTTAATGCAATATCAATCATTATCTTGTCTTTATTTTTGTTCTTTTATTATTCTTGCTCCTTGATAATGTTTTCTTTTTCTTATAGTCTTTCACAGTCCATAACCCATTGTGTCTCAGTGGCTTTGTTGCCTTGCTTAGGGTGAAAAAAAAAAAAAAAAAAAAACAAAGCTATCTTTATATAACATTTTCTCTGATAGTTTCTTAAAGTGTCCCCTATTTCTCTAGGAACAGCCCAAGATTAAATATAAGTTTAGTTTTGTTTTCCAGGTCACCAATATAAGTAAAGTCAGCTGATATATTTCAGCCCTGCTATAGGGTGTTAAGTCTTGGACCCCCTTGCAGATATCACATAAATCAAATAGTCTTCTTTCATAAGTGTTGTTTTGTCTTCAGTTTGTCATATTAAATGGGACGATAGACTTGGGAACAGTAACATGTTGCAAAAGTGGCATTGAAACATTCCTAATTGAAATACAATTGAGATTAACGGATAACCTGATGAGAATGTTTCGGCACAACTATTCTATGGCCAACTTTTGAATAGCAAATATACTGAAGGTTGTCTCCTCATGCATTTTGAAGATAAATTGAAGGACAACATGAAGTGCTGTAGCATTGATCTTAAAACCAGGGATTGATTGACCTCTGTGTTTGTGTGTGTGTGTATATATAATATATATATATATATATATATATAGCTTAGCTTATCAATCCTTTTCAGGTTATTTAAAGCCAGAAAATGTCTTTAGATTGTAAGTTTTTTTTTTTTTTTTTTGAGATAATAGTGATTCTACTAGTTCTACTAATTAACCCATAGGAGGGAGAAGATGTGGATTCATATTTTTCCCAAAAGTATTTGTGCATAAGTGAATATAACAAACTTAACCAGAATTGGAACTCTGTTGTCCAATTCCAAGCTGTTATCTCCATTACACCACCTGCACATCCCAGCGTACAGGATCTAGTATTCCTAAGTGGTCGACATCTCGGTACTGACCAGATTCGATGTTGCTTAACTTCAGTGATCATAC
This sequence comes from Acanthosepion pharaonis, assembly GCA_903632075.3. NCBI lineage: Eukaryota > Metazoa > Mollusca > Cephalopoda > Sepiida > Sepiidae > Acanthosepion > Acanthosepion pharaonis. Next base: position 137,762 of record CAHIKZ030000696.1, on the reverse strand, counting down.
AAGAAGCAGTGTTTCAATGTAAGCTCTTAAATCCGGGGAAAATATAGTGGAAATTTGTAAAGAATAGATAACTACTTGTTTCATGAATGTAAATTTATTTGAAGAGAAACAACAGAAGCATCGTGACAAAGTTCTTAAATCTCTGAGAATTGATTTCATAAGTCAGTGTGGATTTATTACAAACAGTAAGGCAGTGATTATGAATAACATGAAGAGAATAATTCTTAACACTTTTTCTTAAGTACAAAAGTTGTTTTCCTGAAACCTTATTTGTTGTTATTAACAAGAATTCACCAAATATATATATGTGTGTGTGTGTGTGTGTGTGTGTGTGTCTTTATTTCAAATACAAAATTCAAAGATGTCTTCTTTTTTTTTCTTTTTTTTTTTTTTTTACAACAATCTATATTTAAAATATGGACTGCCCCCACCATTTCAATGAAATGACCCAATATATTTAACAAAATTTAAATTATGGAATGGCCATTCTCAATTCAGTGCCTGAAGATTGCATTGTGCATGAAGCTCCAATTTATGCTACTAGTGAAGAATATATATATATATATATATATATATATATATATATATGTGAATGTCAGTGTGTCACACTTTTTCAACTTAAAGGAACACGACTCTCTAACTTTTAATAGCTCATTTCAAATGAAAAAAGATTACTGTTCTCAAATTACAGTGTTTCAAAATAAAGTTGTCCATGTTTTCAACTTTAATCCTAGAGATTGTAGCCCTGCATATACCATTTTAGAATCAGGCTAACTCCGTGATCAAATTAAAAAATATTCCAGGCCAGATCTGGACCCAAAACTGAAATTTTGGATTCCCAAGTTTTCATTAATTAATACAATTGTTTTCAGCGAGATATATATATATATATATATATATATATACATACATGTGTGTGTATATATATATATATATATATAATATGACATATCATCAGATTCATGGTTTGAATAATTAGCTAAGAACAAGCATACAATATAATAACTTTCATAATCCATAGCCCAAATCAATAGTTTAAATACCCTACAAAAAAGATAACCCTTTATGAAGTTGTCAAAAAACACATTACGGCAGTTTTTTTATATGCGCAAATCCCTTTCATAAAAAAATTAAATAAAAAAAATAAATAAATTTCCATAGAAACGTATGCCAGACTAGGGTTAATACATCTTCCGTTTCAAATTTAGACACCCTCACCTTTCCCTGACTTGACATCCATGAAAGTAACTCTATATTGATACTTATTATTAACACCCAACACACGCCTACCCAATTTAAACAATTCGCCTAGCTGTTACCATGGAAATTTTGATTTCAATTATTAAAACACGTAAATTTCAGAAATACATTATTCAAAAAAATATTTTGCTTGAAGATGGAACAGAGCTTACTTTAACTCAATTTTAATTCAAATAATTATATTGAAGTTTTTGGCTCTTGTTTTGAAACATGAGACCTCTTATGTCACAAGTTGGAATCATATTTTTAAATAAATAATTATATATATATATATATATATATATATATATATATATATATATATATATATTTTATATATATGAAATTTTTGGTATGATAACAATTTTTATAACTTGGAAATAAATTTGGGAATAATTGAAATTAATTGCAAAATCCAAAAGTCACACATGAAATTATAATAATTGAACTTCTAGAAGGTAAGCTTAAATATCAATGCAATACTTAAATGGAGCAATCAATTTTGAGTTCTTTAGTAGTTTATTGTTGCCTATTGCATGTACTACTCCCTACCTATTGTGATGAAGGCACAATTAAGAACACTCTGCAGGAGCTATCTTAAATGCTGTCCGATAAGGTGGATTTTAAGCTAGTTATATATATATAATGTATGTATGTTTGATGCAAATAAAATTTGTGACTTAGCACTGATTGATGTTATATTCAGCACCTCAACACTCGAGTTCATTAACTTTTGTAATTGTTCAGTCCACTCTTCAGGAGGTTTCATCACTTCACTGTCGTTTTTCTCATTTTACATTATCTTTATCCTAAGTTTGATGTAATTAATTTATGTGCTAGTTGGGATGCTCTTATTATTGGTGTTAGTTTTTTTTTCCCCCCTCTTTTAATGTGTGTTTGTGTGCGTGTGTCACATGTTGTAGTTACAGCAGTAGTGTTCTGACCATGTGATCCAGGTTCAAGTCTCACCATGGTTAATTTGTTGACTTGTTGATGATAATATCGGATTGTGGATTATGATCCTAGTGTATGGTCAACCATAGCCAGGATAATTGAGTCAATGCGAACGATCCTTTCCTTAGCTGCATAGTATGTGGTTGTGTTAGCACAGTTATGTTATCATGGCTGAGGGTATAAGCGTACTGCTTTGTTAAAGTACTGATCACAGATTATGGGCTCTCTCCCACAACCTGTAACTAAGGTCTGATTATTATAGTTGTAAACTTGTTGTATAAACCACAGGTTGGCTCTGCGAGTGTCAAAGAAGCATAAATGTGCTCGAGTGGGTGTCTGCAGCAGGAATTAGCTAGGAACACTAGCAGATGTGCATACTCAGAAAATGAACAACTGGGTGCATACACACACACACACACTTCTTCACGGGATGCACTCCTAATACACTCTGAACCTAGGCAGAAGGCCAGAAAGCAGGAATTTGATCCTTGGCAGACTGCAATGATGCTACATTGATCCCCAACAAAAGTGCAAGTACATGCATAAATGAACTTGCTATCTTTTGCAGGTTCTATATTAGTAATAAAATAATTTATAGTGCATTTTTACCTACATAGCCATATATTTATCTATCATTTCTGAACCTGCAAAATATGAATGGAGCAGAGTTTTCCTGGGTATGAGAATTGATAATTTAACCCTTTAACACTCAACACCCATGTATACTCTGCCATAATATAAGATGACATCATTGCAAATAATGTAGGAAGTCATGCAAACATTACTGCCTTGCTTGGGATGAAATAATTAATATATATATATATATATATATATATATATATATATATAAAAGTAATTCATCGAGTCTAGAAGAAACCTCAACAGAATGCAGAAAGCACTGGATGGCCATTTCGTCCTATATTTAGGACTCATCAGTAGTGCACATCCACTATCGAGAATCGAAACCGGAACAGTTACGATAGTAGGCAAATGCCATACCAACTGTAGCAATAGTTCTCTGTGATGAAGAGGTAACGAATTAGACTCGATATAGCGCTGCTCGATCATAAATATAATATTATTATTATTATTACATTGAGTGGATATACGTTTTAGTAGACATCCTTTTTTTTTTTTTTTTTTTTTTTTTAATATCTACCTGCCTGGCCATTTGAGAGCCTTAATAAAGAAAAATTGTATCCCTCTTAGATTGGGAAAACCACCTTCAGGCCAAGTGTGCTTTAGGCTACTCAGCCACAGAAGACATAACAATGAGGAAAGAAAGGTTCAGTTATTCTTAAGAAATAAACATCTCTTGTTCAGATCTTTCAAAGTCCTTATCTTCTAACTTTTTATTTTCATATCTGAAATGTAAACCAAGTTATTGCTTAAGAATTAATGGATTTTATTTGTAATTATTTCTTATTACTATGAATGCTACATTTAGTAAAAATTATCGTTGTTGGTAGTGTGGATTGACTTCAAAAGGTACATGCAAAGATTAAGCTTACAATATTGAAAGTGAATCATCTGGTTGGCTCCAGAATTCTATGTCTATTAGAACCTTGTTATCCAAAATAGATTGGTTATCTGCAGATGATAAAATCTGCAAAGAATCTATCTTGCATATTTATAAGTCTACCATTTGTCCATGCATTGAATACTGCTATCACATCTGGTCTAGTGCTTCTGCTATGTATTTAGATATTCTTCATGAAATACAAAGAATCTGCAATGTTATCTGACCTGGCATCTTGGTTTTAGTCACTTTGTTACAGCACCTTGAATATGCAGCCCTTTTAGTAATAATGTTCTGTAACTAATCTTACACAATGAGGATATAAATGCATGTCTTTTGGACAACTGCCAATCCAGAAGTCTTCACATGATTGTGGTTGTGTGTACTACACCGGACTAAGAGATTCACAGTATTCCTATTCCATAAATAGAAATTCTTAATAAAATACAAAGAATCTGCAATGTAACTGATCCTGACTTAGCATCTCGGCTTCAGTCACTTTCCTGCCACTATAACAGCTTCTTTGTGCCTATTTTATAAATATTTTCATGGCAATTGTTCTGGTGAATTTTCCTCTATGGTACCTAGACTTTATGAATTTAAGTGTAGTACTAGATTGGCAGCTAGGTCTCATTTTACAGTAGAGCTGGCTAGATGTAACCATAAGTTCTATACTAACAGTTTCTTCTCTTGAACTTCTTGCTGTACATAAGAACAAGACTTATCCAAACAGATCTTATAAAACTTTCAGTTATCTGTTTGGATAAGTCTTGCTCTTATGTACATCGTCTTTGTCATGTTGTATTGATAATGTTATAATTTATGAATATGTCCTGAAGATGGTTTATTAGACCGAAATGTCCAACGTTGGCATATTAACATTAAAACAGCATAATTGTATATAAGGATTTTTGTTTTTTCCGTATATATTTTTCTTCATATATATATATATATATATATATATATATATATACACACACACTGTAAATTAGTTGTTTTCAATTTGATGATATTAAAAATAGCCACAGGTTTTAAAAAAAAAAAAAAAAAGGCTGTAAATGCTGAAGAGTACCATTTGTTCACAGAAATTGTGCATCTGCGAGCCAATAATTCTTCATATCCTTAATATGATTTACAGATTGCGACATCTATCAGAGAGATGAAATTTAAATTTTTATTATTGCATTATTGAAAAATTTTGACACATAAGCTGATAGCTATTAATGTTACCAATTAAGCACAAATAGTTATTAATTAAAAAAATTAGTAATTAATGTATAATTTTAAATTTATTAATTAATAAAATCAGAAGAGTCATGATCGCTTTTCTATCCAAATTTTCTTAAGAATCTTTGTGTATTTATCAAGTTTGCTTTAAAATCTTTTTCATCAAAATTAAGATAGCCACGACTTAGAAGAAAAAACATAATGTCCTTTGTGAATGTCCTTGTTTTTGATAATCTATCTCCAACAAAAAAACATATTTCAAATATTGCATGATGTAATATATCAGGCCTTTTCCATAGAATGCTAACAGATATTAAAAGTTAAAAAATAGCCATAAATATATAAAAAATGCATATATAGTTATTTGTGCTATGTTATAATGCTTATTACCTAAACAATAATAATGCTGAATAAATGTTTTTTTAAACATTAAAGTATATTTAATCACATCTCCCTAATAGCTGTCATGATCTGTGAATAAAGAAAAAGCAATTACTCATGTCATAAAATGTTCATGTGATGTCTACACAGCCAATGAAAACAAAACAACATGGAATTTAAAAATTGAAACAACTCTACGTTATGCAACTTACAAAAATTTCTGATGAAGCTAAATAAATAGTGAAACTGGTCAAATTCTTAAAATTTTTCTACTTGTTTCGTATTTAATCATTTTTCAGATTTAATCCATATTTTCAACTTGTCTTTAATATGCAAATAATCCTTTCCAAGGACAGTGTTTTGCAACCAAATATATATGCATATGGAGAGGTACCATTTTTCCATTTCAAATTTTCCTTAATTCCATTTCAAGTTTTAGGGAATTTCGTTTTTTTTCCTCGTCTTCAGTATATATTTCTGTTTTTGCTTCATTATAATACTTAGAAAGTGTAACTATATAAATGTTATTAAAATAAAAGGAAAATGAAAAACTATACTAGCTGGAATATATCCACCCATTGGATAGGCTTTCGTACCTCAAACTTCAGCCTTTAATCTAACTTGATGAGTTTCTGTGGATAACCCTTGCAAAGAATTCTATAATCCTAAATAAGAATTAAGTGAAAGTGGCAAAACCTACAGAAAAGTAGCACCACAAAGCCAATCCAGAAGCAAAATAGCTACATTATCACTTGGTCTCTTTATTGAAATTATTAAATAACATTTTTGAAAAAAAGTCTCTTTCATAAAATTTGGCTGCCCCCACCTCCATCATCATGTGATAGAAAAAAAGGATAACGTGAAAAGACAACCTTTTTGCACCCCCCCTCCATCACTCTTTTCTTTTTTCTCTTTTTTCTTTTTCTCTTTTTTCTTTTTTCTCTTTTTTCTTTTTTTCTCTTTTCTTTTTTCTCTTTTTTCTTTTTTTCTCTTTTTCTTTTTTTCTCTTTTCTTTTTTCTTTTTTTTCTTTTTCTTTTTCTTTTTCTTTTCTTCTTTTTTTCTCTTTTTTCTTTTTTTCTTTTTTCTTTTTTTCTTTCTCTCTCTTTTCTTTTCTTTTCTCTCTTTTTCTTTTCTTTTCTCTCTCTTTTCTTTTCTTTTCTCTCTCTTTTCTTTTCTTTCTTTTCTCTCTCTTTTCTTTTCTTTCTTTTCTCTCTCTTTTCTTTTCTTCTTTTTTTCTTCTTTCTTTTCTTCTTTTTTCTTCTTTCTTTTCTTCTTTTTTTCTTTCTTTCTTTTCTTCTTTTTTTCTTCTTTCTTTTCTTTTTTTCTTTTTTCTCTCTCTTTTTTCTTCTTTTTTTTCTTTCTTTTCTCTCTTTTTCTTTTTTTCTTTTTCTTTTCTTTTTTTTTTTTTCTTTTTCTTTCTTTTTCTCTTTTTTTTCTTTTCTCTCTCTTTTCTTTCTTTTTTCTTTTCTCTCTCTTTTCTTTTCTCTCTTTTTTTCTTTTCTCTCTCTTTTTTCTTTCTTCTTTTTTCTTTCTTTTCTCTCTCTTTTTTCTTTTCTTCTTTTTTCTTTCTTTTCTTCTTTTTTCTTTCTTTTCTTCTTTTTTTTTTTCTTTTTTTTTCTTCTTTTTTTTTTTTCTTTTTTTTTTTCTTTTCTTCTTTTTTTCTTTCTTTTCTTCTTTTTTTCTTTTTTCTTTCTTTTCTTCTTTTTTTCTTTCTTTTCTTCTTTTTCTGTTAGGATTGGGTTTCCAGTTCCTTCTAAAGTCTTTTGAGTACCTTTTACTCCCAGTAACTCCTTGCACCTTAGTGGCATTATCGCCTTGCTTGGGTTGAATTAAATAAAAAATAAAATAAGATCAAGAAAATATGAACTTTCAGTGAAAGGGTTACAATGTATGGAAAGATGTCAGTTTAAACTGATGCCTGGAGGATATGTCCTATCCATCACTTGCTCTTTTATGTACCACACCCTTTTAGGACATGGTTATTTATGGCTCTCCATAACACCATATATTTTGTAACTATATAAAACATTAAATCTTTTTAGTTTTTAACTTTTAAATAATAAAAGGAATAAAACAAAATCTTAATGTAAAATTTTTTATACAAAAGAATCAGGAAAATTTTTAACTAATATAAAATCCAAACTTTTAACATTTTTCAGCATTAAATAACTCACAAAAGGTTTATATGCCATAAAGCAAACCAATCCGTTATTGTACGAGGGGACTATAGAAAAGTTCTCAATTTGACCTACTGTGTGCATTTGTGTATAAGCCGGCTTCATGTATACTGTGACCTGAATTTTTTTTTTTTTAATAAAAATGACCTGTCTATAGTGCAACCCCCTCTATTTTTTTGTATACAGAACTAATCTTAAAATCTCATACTATACTCAAGTACATATGGTGTTTCTCAAAATCAAAAAAGGCAAGCAAGGTAAAATTGCCAAGACGCAAGGGGCTCTTGGGCCTTGCACAGAGGGAACATCATTGTATTTAGTGAAGATTTTCTACTGGTGACAATTATCTTTTATCTATTGAGAATAAAGCAAATTTTCAAAATCAGTTGTTTTTATTTTATCTTAACCTTGAAATTATACTGATAAAATTGGTAAATAATTTCCATTTTAAGAATCAGACATTCTATAAGTAACATTTATTTTCATTTCCCTTTTTGAGTGAACTGAAAACCTTTCAACACCTCCTTCTATATATCTACCTGTTTCAAACTTTGTAAATTTTACAGAAAATAATATTCTTTGCTCTTCAGATAGTGTGTACATGTCCTTGTGCCAAACAGCTGTGAAACATTTCTAAGATATCTGAGCTCACAAATCAAGAAATCAATGTGATCTTTTACTTTGAAATTATTACACTGGTATCAAACTCCTGTTCATTGCCATCTTGGCAAGCAGGGTGCCACAAAATAAAAAGGTGGGGTCTAAATCTGATGTTAAAAGTAAATAAAGTCTTACAGATTCCTTACTCTGTATTTTGTTTTTTTTCACTATCTAATCTTCTTGTAAAATAAACCTTTTTTTTAATACACCATTAAATTTCTTTTTTTCTTTTCTACTTTTAACTTTTCACTTGTATTTATTTCCCGGAACAAGACCTGACTTTTCCACATATAAAACTTTAGATGTTAATGCTTCAAAAATAAATAAATTAATGAATTTTTTTTTTTTTTAAGTCAAATGATATAGCTTATCTCAATATCATTGTCATAAAGTGAGTTCATAAAGACAAATTTAGTTTTCTTAGTTCTCAGTTACAGCAAATTCCCATAACAGTGTGTATACTTGATAGATAAAAAAAAAAACTTTTATATTACCAAAAAAGTATTTTACATATCTGTAAGTCTACCATTTATCCATGGTTAGAATATTGCTACCCCATGTGGCCTGGTGCTCCTGCTATATATTTAGAGATCTTTGATAAAAATCTAAAGAATCTGCAATATTATTGGTCCTAATCTGGTGTCTCAGCTTCAGTCACTTTCCCATCGCTGTAAAGTTGTTTCCCCATGCCTTTTCTATAAATACTTTTATAGTAGTTGTTCAGATAAACTCTTCACTATGGTATCCATAATTTATGAATTTAAGTACAGTACTAGATTGGTGATGAGGTCCCATCAATTTACAATTGAGTCAGCTATATATAACTAAGTTCTATGCTAACAGTTTCTTTTCTTGTGCTCCTCGCTTGTGGAACTCCTGACTTCATGCTTTCAGAGACAACATTAATCTTCAAAAATTTAAATACAATGTCAATTGCTATCTACTGTTTTTCTGATTACTCTTCTTTTGTTCTTTCTCTTTAGTAATGTTTGTTTTCTAATTCTTCAACATCCAATAACCCCTTGTGTCTTAGTGGCTTTACTACCTTGCTTGTGGTGATCTCTACTTTAAAAAAGAAAAAAAATGTCCTTTTGTCACCTTTGGAACTTCTGTTTCTAAGAGGACTGCTTGTATTTTTATAAACTAAAGCAAAATAATCAATGTGGATAGAGATTGCCAAATTCAATCTTCAATGAACAATTACAAATTTGTTAATTAATAATGAAGTTATCAATAACTTAACAACATTTGCTTTTTTATTTTTATTTATTTATTTATTTTTTTGTATCTTTGGGTGGATTTGGTTTTAACATTTTATATTGCAGAAGTGACTCATTTAGAAATTTAAGCAAATTCAAGGTCGTTGAAAGCAAAAACTATACAAATTTTCACTATGGCATAAATTCTAGAAAAAAAAGTAAATGATGTCTTATTAGGAACATCTTTTTTTGTCTTTTGAACAGGTGGGGAGGTTTATCCCTTGTTTCTTGTTTAGGATTGGGTTTCCGGTTCCTTCTAAAGTTTCTTCTTTCTCTTTCCCTTCAAGTGGTCCATTGCATCTTGGTGGCATTATCACCTTGCTTGGGGTGGCGCCTCTTACTTTGTAGCCATCTACTTTGAGTGGCTCTTGGGCCTCGTACAGTGTGAACATCATTGTATTTAATGAAGTTATATTTTCTACTGGTGACAATTGTCTTTTCTCTGTTGAGAATTAACCAAATTTTCAAAATCATTTTTTATTTCATCTTAACCTTGAAATTACGCTGATAAAATTGTTGAATAATTTCCGTTTTAAGAATAAGACATTTTATAAGTAGCTTCTTTTTTTTTTTTAAATCGGTTTACACTTGTAGTTTTATTTTATATATCCTTTTCAAATGACAAAGTTCAGTATTTTGTGCCAAGTTTACATTTATTGAGGAAGAGAATTATGCAAGTTAAAAATTATGAGATGAAAATTAATCACAGTTATGTTGATTAAATCAGCTCTGAGTTGTATAATATGTTGTATTAAATTTGTTTAAAATTCATCTGACTTGTATAAAGTTGGCTTTTATTAATAATCTGTTTAGATTTTTAATTGTGTCCAGATTGACAGTTGACATATTTTGTGGAATTCATGTAATTCAGTTCAGATATATATTTTGAGGTCGTGTTTAGTCTTGTGTAAATAGAAAAATGGTATTTCTTAATTTGTGTTATACCGTATGCTTATTTTTCTTGCTTTTTCTGATGTCGACATATGGTAGCGAAAGCTGGCACGTGACACCAGTACGGGTGAACTGAATTGCTAAAAATGAAATCTTGTTACTATTTATGTATGTGTGGAGGAATGTGCTACTACTGCTATTACAATAATAATTATTTTTTATTGATTTAATGTATTTATTTCATTAAAATATGATTCACTGATCTTTTCTATTTTAATTTTATTTTATTTCATCTTCAAAAGCTTTGTTGGCTAAAAAAAAGAAAGAAAAACTGCTCAGACATTTCCACAAATATTTTTGTTTTTTGCAAAACCTGTAATCCACAACACACTGAAAATGATCACTAATAGTCATAATTTCAGAAAATTAGTAACCCATTATTTACATGTGGACTATTCTCCTCATCTTTGTTGTTGTTATCACAATGTTTTGGCTGTTGTGCTCTTCAGTCTTTATCAGGTGTATGCTGATCTGAATAACCTACAAGGAATTTTAAACTGAATATTTTTATGTTAATTGTTTAGAACTTTCTTCTTTGGTAGCTAGACTTTATGAATTTAAGCACAGTACTAGATTGGCAGTTAGGTCTCATCATTTTACAGTTGAAATGGCTAGATGTAACTAAGTTCTATGCTAACAGTTTTTTCTCTAAAACTTCTCACTTGCATCTTAGTGCCTTTTATTGCTTTGCTTGAGGCAAAATGATTATAAAAAACAAACAAAAACCCTTTATTTAATCCACAGGGATATATTGTTCTCATTCTACTGCCCATGTATAGGTATATCTTGGCTTGTTCTTTATTTAGTACTGCTAAGTTATGGTTTGCTCCATTTCCACTGAATTCAATTAAACCCTGCTTAGCCCAGGGATTGAACTCGGAATTACTATCTCACCAAATTCAGGAATCAACACTTTAGGCTATTGGGTTGGGCAGTGTGTACTTGGACTTGATAAAAATAGAGCAAGCAATAACTCAGTACAACACCCAAAACATTGTGATAACAACAAAGATGAGGACAATACTCTTCCTGTAAATAATAACTCCTTATCCCAGAAATTCAGACAGAAGGTGATCAGGGGTAATAACAACAAGGATCATGACAATAGTCCAAATGTAAATAGTGTAAATAATGATAATTCCTCATCCCAGAAATTCAGACATAAATTAATAATCTGCACAAAAAAAAATATTATTGCTTCAGTATTTAATATTTTCTTTTATTCATGTGCTTATAACTTTGTTAAAAATATTTGCACAAAGAACAATCAAATAAAACATATTTTTGAACATAAAGATCATAAATTGTTTGAATTCTTTTTTAATTTACATTCTCAGATTTTGCTGATTTATGGAAACGGCTCCCAAGTGGATGTTTCCCTTATCACTACAATCTTAACCTTTTCAACTGTTGTCCAAATATCCACATAAACTGTGCCCCCTTGCTTTGTAACCTACATTGAGTAGCTCTTGGACCTTTATAAAAGGTGAAAATTATTGTAAATAATAATAAAAAAAAGAATATAGAACTGATACCACACTTTGATCTTGGTCAATGGTTAAATTTTGTTGTACCATGCTATTGACATATGTATGGTGGCATTAGTAATTAGTCATAGTCATAGTTAACATAGTAAATAAACTGTGAAAAATTTTTGATAAAATTTAAAACTCATATTTACATTTTGCCAGTTTTTGTACTTAGTCAAATTTATTTTTGTGATTGCATTTATTCACAGTAAAGTCTTATTTGAAATGTTCATGGAAATGGACATTTGTCTGATATAGAGAAAGGTTACCTATTTAAATAGATGGCAAGGTGTAAGCCGGTTTTTGTGGATGCAATTTTTCACAGTAAATTATCTTATTTGAAATGGATATGTCTGAAATAGACAGTTCATACATTTTATTGTTAATATCTTTATTCATGAGTTACAGGAGAAAATATCTACAAGTGCATTGCCTCTAAATATCTACAAGAGATAATGTGTTGTTTCAGTTTGCTGATCCTTTTGATCTCTAGTTGCTTTCTCTCTTTGGAAATCGGGAATCTCCTTGTATAGATTTGTGCAAGCTTATTTTTGATTTGACTGAGGACAACCTATTGCAAAGTATTTTTTCTGGGTATACAAATTGGAAGGCTTTTAAATTTGTCTCAAACCAGCTGATTATAGTGTGTGGCCCTTTTGTTTTCTACAAGCACAATTTTCTTATATAATAAATCTTTGCTGTTTTTGTTCTGGAGCCTAGCCTTTGGATATGTCGATCCTCTTTTTAAGTGGATTTTTAGGCATGTCTCTGAAATATATTTAGACATTAACAATTTAAATTATTTAATTTTGGATATTACTACAGATGACATGTAAAACAATATTTTTTTTTTTTTTTTTTCATAAATGAAGTGTATGTAAATATGACCAAATTAAAAAGAGAAAAAAAAATACACTCCAAGCATTAAAATCTGAACATCGTCGATTAACTTTCCTAATATTTAAAAATCGGAAATGACTTCGAACATACCACGGCATCATAAAGTATAAGCAAATGAATATTGCCAATGTGAGCATCCGTAGCTAGGTTTGTCACGTGACACACTGCCCATATGTCAAAATCTAAGTTTTATCTTTTTTTTGATTTTCCTTTCCTATTTTATTATTGTAATGAAAAAGGAAATCAATTTTTCTATATTCATTATACTACATACACTTTACACTACAGTGAATAAAACCCCCCAAAACCAAAAGCTGTTGTAAATAAATATTATACATTCCTAACATACTACTAATAATATTCATTCAGAAACAAATTCTTTTAGTTTCGTATTTCGGTGTGTGGGCGCGTACTATTTATTTATTTTTATTTATTTATTTATTTTTGTTATTAAAGCTTGTACCTCCCACTTTGTATTTTATTTATTTTTGTTTAATTTTTAAAATACTAAAAATCAAAACGTCTATAAAGAATTTGATAATTATTAAGACCAAGTTTTTTGTATTTATATCGTGCATGTGTTGATGGTTGTTGAGCCGTTTTTGGATAAGAAGAAGCGTGCTTTGTTTAAAAATAAAGACTAGAGGAAAAAAAACTATTTCTCACGATCACCTTCATCATCTCTGCTGATATCTAATATTGCATAATATGTGATGGCACTTTAACTGTGGATTTTTAGTCAGTGGATGTCGATATTCTTAAATTTATAATTTTTATTCTTACAAAATGATATCCGTTCATTTTTATCACTTTCCACGTCAGTAGCTGACGTGTTTTTTTTCTCTATTGAATGTGGCCTTTTCATAGTGATTTACAAGCATAGCGTAGATATGGCACAAGGCCGAAAGCAGGGAGCCCCCAGTGAGGATCGGACTCGCTACTCAATTGTTATATAATTGATCTAAGGCGAGAAAAGCTTGCTAACCATACTGTAACTAAATGACATCGTGTCATTTTTATACGAAAGACTTTGCTTTTTTTTTTATTTTTTTTTTTTTTTTTTTTTTTTTTACCCTCACAAAAAATGCATGTTCAGTTTTTTTTTTTTTTTTTTTTTTGCTTGTTAGACCGTTTGTCTGTACATGCACAATTGGGTGTGTTTATTACTTACTTACTATTTTTTTAAAATTTTCTATATTTATGAACACCTCGTACGTATGAAAATGATTACTTTTTTTTTTTTTTTTGTAATGAATTCGTAAATGCGCGTGTATTTGTGCCACGCATTTTATTCTGCATTTCTGCAGCTTTTGCTGAATTAAAAACAGTTTAAACACTAGTAAAAGAGTAAAAGAGGAAGGACTATTGTTTCTTCAATTCAACTTACTAGGGAGGAAGAAATTTGTTAGATTTGAATTACGGAAGTTTTTCTTTCTTACACTACTTTTTTTTGATTGTGAGTTTAACTTCTTTTTTTTATTTTATTTGGAGGCGGGGGGGTATGACTTATGTAGACATGTGTTTAAAAAAATAAAAAATCTACAATCACCAAGTACAAGACAGTACTTAAAAATTGATTTCTTTAATAAATTTTTCTACCGATTGGGACTAATTCACATTGTTATGCACAATAATTTTATTTCCGTTATTCTTCCTTTTATGAAATAAATAAATAAAGAAATATAATCAACGTATCGATCTCTGAGGGGGGGGTCGCTTATAACAGTCGAAACTAAACATAAAATCGATTACTTTGCTGAAAACAAAAACCTCATGAGAATTTTTTTTAAGCAATTAAAAAAAAAAACAAATAACATTTTTAAACACTACTAAAATTTACTAGTTGAACTAACAGAGCACTATAATCGGGCATTCCGCATTATTAGTAACTATTATTAATTATTAAATTAATGCCCGATTTTTTTTTTTTTTTATATATTTAAATTAAATTCTGTACAAATTCTCCAAAAGTTGCTTCTCTCTAAAAATTTATTTAGTTTGAATGCCATATTTTTATTTTTTGTTGGCGTTGGCTTTGGGAGGGGGCATTATTTTTTAAAATTTTTATTTGTATTTTCATAAAAATGTTACTTCGATATTTTGCATGCGCTTTAAAAGTGGGGTAAAAATAAAATTAAAAGTAGAGTAGTATATTTAGCAGCAACTGTGTGTTTTCTTTGGGGGCGGGTAATCTAATTTCACTTTCTTATCCAATAGAATTACGGTCAAGAATCGTTATTTTTAGGACACCATCTCCTCCCAACAAAAACAACTTGACTTTCAGGTAACCTGGTCATAAAGTCGAGGTTCAATTTTTAATATCTTTTTTATATAAACAGATCCCTCACTTAGTTGACACACGCGCATGCGCGTGTGTGTGTGTGTGTGTGTGTGTGTGTGTGGAGAAAAAAAGTTCCTTGTCACATTTGCTCCACGTTTTATGGCTCATAAAACGCATTATTTTT
>CAHIKZ030000696.1:0-120000 GCA_903632075.3 Acanthosepion pharaonis | reverse complement strand
AATGAATTTCATTACATGGCAGATTTTTATACAGATATTTTTATATAAAAATTCAAGGAATGAGAAAATATACTTGCATCTACACTGATAGCTTGAAAAGAAAAAGGAAGAAAAAAATTTTTATAGACTTTGCTGTTAGAAAATGTGTGATGTGCCACATGTTTGGGTTTGAAGTTTAACAGCTGATCACCTCGGGGGTAAATTTCCCTGGAGGCAACAAAGGCATCTTGTACCTACTACATTTGAGAGCAGTATTGGATCTACTATGAAATTAATGAAGCTTAAGCTTCGGGGCCTCTAATCCCAGAGGGGGCTCTGTGGCACCATTTACCGAGGCGAAAAAAAAAAAAAAAGAAAGAGAGGAAGGAAAGAAAGGAAAAGAGAGGCGAGACCCAAAGCGTGGATGATAAGTAGGACACCCACGGCTATGGATAAAGGATATTTTGATAAGTAACAAATGGCGAAGAGTGTCATTACAATGGCAGGGAAATTCTGAGTGGATAAAGGAATTGGGTGTGTTCTGGCGACGGGCTGGTGTTATCGGGGATACATAAGCAAACCGCTAATGCGGGAAAACATCTGATTAAGCAAACCACAGACCGACTAGCCAAAGAAAAATCCAATTGAAAATGTTATTTTGATAATTGACATAAAACAGGCGAACTACAGGGCTTTGGATAGATATGAAAAATTAATTGTGTCAAAGCTGCACACGAAGTGGCGACTGACCGTTTTCTTTCGACAGAACATCTTTAGCCTGTGATAATAAAACTATGTTATCAGAAATGTGCACCAAAGAATCAATGGAACCATGGAAATGTTTTTTTTTTTTTTTTTTTTGAGGCGACGGACGATTGTGTTGTGTCAAATAGACCACCCATTCTGATAATTAGCGACAAGGTGACTGACGAAGTCCAGGTGAGAACAAGAGTTACGACCACCACCGATCACATTGTTCTATTTGCGGCCAGAGAAAATGAGAGCTGCGATTAAAAAAAAAGAAAAGGAAAAGAAAAAGATAATTTTTTTTTTTTGTTAAGCAAGATATTTTTTTTTTTTTTTTTTTTTGCTGAAACAAAGCCCGCGGGATTGTACACGCCCGACTAGACATCATTGGTCGAGTGGTGATCACGTGACGCAAGGAGGAAGCTGTCACCGCCCATTTAGAGGATGGGTATGAGAGGTTGCTACAAAGAAGTGGGGAGGGCAGTTCACGCCCCTCTGAAGTATGGTGAGAAGGTGGGAGTAAGAGGGCTCCCAAAAATGGAAAAAGTGGAAAATTCCTAACCAAAAATAAGAAGTGGATAGGTATTTCGAATTATCGAGGAACCCCGACGCCGACAAACCCACTCCGGTTTTGGTCGGCGTCCATATAAGCAAGGCCACAGCGAGCAGAAATCAGTTCGAGTTTTAGTTCCAGCAGACAGTTCCAGCAGAGTTCCAGCCTGCATCAGCTGACCAAGATTCACGAAATTCGGACTCCTCTTCAATCCAAGAACAATTATTTTGAAGAGCGACTTAGATCCAGACCACCAAAATAAGTTTTTTCGACTTTCGTCCGAAGATACACCGAAAAACCAATTTCTTAAAGTGCAAACAGCTTGAAGTGTTAAAACTCGCCTAACAGAAAACAACGTGTCACAATCCATAGAACGGGTCGGGAGACAGACGCAGTCCTATGTATCCAACAACTAGACACAAAGTTTGTTATCCTTTTTTTTTTTTTTTTTGATACCTTGAATTTTTGAGTTATCATTTTATTTTCTTTTATGCATATTTGTGTGGTGTCACCCCCGTTTGAACCCGATTTGCATTACGGCCCCAACTACTGATTGATTTTGTCTGCCTAAGATCAATTCACAATGTGGGTAGGCAGACTATAGATCAATGCAGTTACTTTGGTAACCAGACGTTGGAAGCGAGTTGGGAACAACGAGGCTGATATTGAATCTAACCAGATTCCCATCCGAATCACCAAAAGATTAGAACGTCACATTTGGGTGCCACGACCGATACCAAGCCAACTGGTCGTCACAGGACGAGACAACACGACTGACGCGACAGGCGGACGTCACGTTTGGAGCGGCGACACCCGAACGAAGCAGCGAGGAGCGAGCGAAGGCTGTGTTTAGGGACGTCACACACTAAAGAATTTTTTTAATGCTAGTGGTAGTAGTAGTTGCTGGGGAAGGGGTCCATTTAGTGATAGAAGCATAAGCCAATGGATTAAAGTAGTTAATCTTAGCCTAAAAATATGCTCTAATACCCATTTCATATGGCCTCAAAATTCCCATGATTGTCTGTTGAGCATATCGGAATCTATTCATAAACTACATTTTAGCCGTTGGATCCTCAAATCTATTGTTGCTGATTGTGAAAGTACCCCCATATCTGTTCAAGCTTCGGGGCAACAAAAATGTATGTCTGCCACTGTTCGAGAGCAAAATGAAAAAAATAGTGTTATATCCTTCCCTATAAAGTGTTGAATGGAATGACACCTAGTGGGTGTACTGGTAGACAAGGTTGGGTAACCTCCACATGTGTTTTACCTGATGACTTTTTTATCATTACACTGGAGATATGTTAATTATAGTTTTCTTAATCAAATTTTTAATTTGCTGCTCCTGTTTTTGTTAAGATTTGTATGTTTATTCATCACTTAACAAGATTTAATAATCCTTAATATATTACAAAAAAAACTGGATAAACTTACAGAATCATCTTATTCAAAATTAATAGGAAAACCAGAACTGATGCTCTTCTATTAAAATATACATTTTGCATTTGCCTTCAAGCTCTTAAACAAGGTATCATAATCACTTGATTGCTTACATCCTGTAAACTTGTCCAAGGAGTTAGGGGTTACAGTCTCAACCTGCAATTTCAGTATCAAGTAGGTTTTTACAGGATGGAGTTGCAAATCTAATGTTTGACTGGTTTTGAATTTAAAGTTGTCCTTCTCCTAGATTGTTTGCTAATGAAGGTTAAAGAGCCCAATTGACCCTACATAGATGGATTCATATAATTCCTAAGGGTATTTGTGTGAAAGTGAATGCAAGCCTCAACTGGAATTTAAGCACATCATCCCACTTCTACGTTATTATCTTAATCCCATTACATTTTAAACTTATTCAATTTTCTTAGATGTTGTTAGTTTTTTGCCTCCCTTCTTTTTATTGTTGCTTTTTATCATATTGCTTGGGTCATATGCGTGGATTAGAGAAAAAAAAAGTAAAAAAAAAAACTAAACTTCATAAGATTTGAACCTTCATTCTAGCTTGTTAGAAGTCAGTCCAACATTAATAGCATCTTTTATATATTGTCTGCAAAAGTGAACAATACAATATTCATTATGTAAAGACATTTACACAGAAACTGCCAAAATTTGACTGAGCTTGAAATAAGACATTGAAAATTATTCCAATATCTTATTTCATTTTTTATTTCATTTTCTTTCCACTCTGGACAACTCTTACCGTTGGCTGAACAATAATATATTAAAAAAAGAAAAACTGGATAATGTTGGAGATAAGAAAACAAAAAAAGTGTTTTTTTTTTTTTTTTTTTTTTTTTTTTTTTGTTTTGTTTTGTTTTTTTAAACCCTAAAAATCAGAAAATATTCTATTGAACTTTTCTGAAATTATTTGGTAATGGAATTATTTTAAAACTTCTTTTTTTAATTTTCTAGAAATATTTTTAGGTCTGTCATTGAGTTAAAATATAGATATGCACATTTTTATGATTCTTTGATTTAAACATAGTACCTTTTTTAATAAATTTAGATTTTAAATATAATAATTTTGCTGTCAGTGAACTAACAGGTACCAAACTCAGTCAGTTATCTGCCTTGTGTGATACACGCTTAGGTGATCATGTATCATTTGATACATGACTGAGGCAGATTTTTTTTTCCCACAGTAGGTTGCCATTTCTTTTTGCGATAGACCAGTTGCCATCCAAGGCTATAGAACCCAGTCTGTCCTGCTATTTGCCCATAGCTTGGGGGCAGGGAGAAGAAGAGGATTCATATCTTTCCCAAGTGTATTAGCACATAAGTGAATGTAATGGATTCAAGTGGAATTTGAACACTGTTCTCCTATTCCTCAATCTGAGTCACTATCCATTACTCCACCGTGCCTCCACAAACTAGTTTAGCTTATTAAAATATAACATATTTCGTTACTGCAAATTATGTGATATATAAAAATATATTGCATAAATGAAAATACAGCTTTATTTGAAGGTATGTTTCTCAACCATAATCTCTCCACAGCACAATCTGTAAGGTATCGACACAGTCAATACCTTACAGATTTCATTCCAGGAATGAAGAATATATTAAATCTCACTGGAGGCTACTTTATTTTCTGATTCATGCTGTTTATTTCCATGTCATAGAATATCAGTCAGGATGTTGGAATAAAAGTTAAAAAAAAAAAATTTATTATACACTGATTTATTTTGATTAATGTTCTCGATTGATATAGTCACAACATTTCAGATGTAGTACCCTTTAGCCATTAGATAGATATCTATCATGGCTGGTAACCATCTGGGAATTTTGAAAAATATTACAACTTTGATACAGAACAACTTTATATATCCTTAAATTAGTGTTAATCAAGTACCAACACTTGGCTGCAAACACAATTATCACTATTAAAATTATAGCAACCCTTATTTGTGTTGACAAATCTTAAGTTTTTTTTTTTTTTTTTTTTTTTTAAGAGAGATGATGAAACTTAGAAGCAAATAGACAATTGAAATTTATAAGACTGTAGAGTTAGTGGCCATGGTTACATGTAAAATAAGTAACAGAATTGTCCAACAAACAGAATTGATAAAGTTTGAAAGAACAAGAACAAGAAAAAGAACAGGGCAAAAAAATAATATAAAGCAAGCAAACAATATATGCAAGGCAAATTAACAGTAATAAGGCAAAGCAACAATAATATGTCAAAGTTCAGAAACTAAGAATTGGGGTTGACACACAAGAGCAAGTTTGGATAAGCAAACGTGGTGTTCTGACTTCAAGACAAGACAGACTAGGACTGGGTCAGATGAAACTGAGAACAAGCCTATTTTATTGGCTGGGAAGAAATCCTTGCATGTGTTTGCATGCTTCTGTCTATAAATTGGGGAGGAAAAGTGTTTTGCAGCCATTCCATATAGGAGTGGAATCAACAAGGACACATAATGAGGGAAGTAGGATTGGAGAATTTGATACTAACAAGGCCTATTGAAGGCAAAAGGGCCAGAGGGAAGTGGTAAGTAACCTACCTAACAACCTTGTATAAATAGACTTTGTCTGTTGGGGTGGGGAATAAAAATAACAACATTTAAAAATAAAACCCCAATCAATAAAATTTATATACAAGAAACTAAACAAAAGAGGAGAGTTCATCAGAACAATTACCATGAAATTATTTATAGAAAAGTCACAGTGAAGCTGCATTATGGCAGTAAGAAAGTGACTGAAGCTGAGATGCCAGGTCAGGAAAAATAACATTGCAGATTTTTCTTTGGATTTTATCATGGATCTCTAAATATATAATTTTTATTAATCAGATATCAGGGATGTGTGGCTAACTCAATGGATAATGGATTTTGCAGACTGAGTTCAAGTTCTAGCCTGGTCTGTTGCATTCACTTTCACACAAATGCCTGTGGAAAAGGCATGAATCTATCTCCCCTTGTTGCTATGAATTAAATAGCAGGGTTGACTGGATTCTCTAGCCTTGTGTGGCTGCTAGTCTAGTAGGACAACTGTTGAGTGTAAAATTGTGGAGAAGGCAATGAGAAATCACTCCACTATCTTTCTCAAGAAATTCACAGGTAATAAAGTAATCTGTGGAGAGCCCATGTCCTGAAGAGACATGGCATTAAAAAAAAAAATCCTGAAACATGATAGTTGTTAGAACAGAAAATGACCATCGGGCATGTTGCAGTAATATATTTTGCTGCTTTTGAACATATGTAAACGCAACAACACATAGGAAACTTGATACTTCACCATTCAGCCAGGCAGAAGAAAGGAAGGTGGTTGATAGTGAGTCAAAAATGTCTACTTCAATTGTTTTTATTTTTTTACTTGCTGTCCTAATATTTACTTTACATACAATGTTTAACACCAACCTCAAGAAATCAGGGTTATTTCCCTTGTTCCAGCAGATAGCTCGACCTCGAGGAGATAATTTTTTTTATCTTCTGATGTATACAGTATAATATTTTATTTTTAATTTTTTAAAAAGCAGTTATTTTTTTTCTTTACATTTTTATTTTACCTGTCATGTTTTAGTTTTTTTCTTTTTTAACTAAAGATTTTAATATTTTATAAAATAGAAGACAAATTTAGATGAGTAAATAAAATTTATTATGGCTGTTAGTGTTATTCAATTGTTATGCTAATTTCTATCTTAACTTCCGGAATGAGAATTATTCATATACAGACTTGTTGTCTTTCACTGTGGTCTTCCACAGTTTGCTTGTCAAACTCTTTGCCTCTGTGTAGAGAGGAACCCAGACGAGGCTATGCCAAAGGGCAGCGTCTCGTCCTGGGGTGGTAGTCAGCTACCCGACCCTGTTTTTGCGTGGTCTACGGGGATATTTTTGCCTGAGCCTACGGACTTGGATACCCCACAATAAACTCGGCCTTGTGCCACATCTGACCGTGTGGAGGCGGTTAGTGAATATTTTCACATACAAACTATATGACAACATGTCAGCCATTGTGCTCTTTGGTCTTTTTTTTTTAAATTGTCCTTTTTTTTTAAATTGTCCTTTTTTTGTTTTTTTTTGTTTTTTAAACCCTAAAAATCAGATAAGATTCTATTGAACTTTTCTGAAATTATTTGGTAATGGAATTATTTTAAAACTTCTTTTTTTAATTTTCTAGAAATATTTTTTTTTTTTCTTACAGTGAAGTTCACCTTATACACGACCCAGGGAGACACTTGAGGTAGAGGGTTAAGTGGCAGTTTATACAGATAGGAGAGGAAGATAATGGTTAGCTCTACAGGTTAAGATTGTAGTGATCAAAGAAATATCCTCTTGGGAGACAGTTCCATATAGCAGTGGTTTGCTGGAAGAAGCTATTCAAGTGGAACTTCTCACTGATGGAATACAGAGGTAATGTTTGCTACAATGTAAATAGCATAATGGGTTAAGGCCATGAAGGTTAGAACTAGTGAAAGTAAGGAATGTAGTTCATCTGAGTACTTTCATTGGAAGTATCGATAGAGCAGTGAGAGGCTTACAACATCTTGCCTGTGAGAATGAGAGATTGGATGGTGGAAAATATTTCATCACCCACAAAGACTTGGAGACGCTTTTGAACTCTATTGAGACTCAAAAGTGAAGACTGTGAAGCTCCTGCCTAAATATGGCAACAGTACTCCATTTTAAGCCTTGTAGAGGATATTATATAGTCAGGTACTTACTGGAGCAGTACAGGGAGGTGACCATTTTACCAGCATCTTTAGTAATGGATCATATGTACAAGTTCCATTTGATGTCAGTTTGAGGCCTGGGAGAGACGAGTGTTTGTTGATCAGAGTAACTTTCAGGAAATTTCAAACTGAATAATTTAATAACACTTTATTAATAAGTGTTCAAATTATACAAAATGCATAAATTTAATTATTTAAATGCAGACTATTGTCCTCATCTTTGTTGTTATTATGACTGTTTCAGCCATTTCTTAAAGTCATTAGTATGAAATTACTTGAAACTTACCCTGATCAACAAGCATTGTGATGGAGGCTGGAGGACATAATGTCTAAAATGTTGAGATTGTAACAACAAAAAATAAGGACAATAGTCTGCATGTAAGTAATTGAAACTGTGAGTTTTGCTTAATGTTTCTTTATGTATTAGACACAAAAATAGTCACTTAAAATATATATATATATATACACACATGATTAATACTAATATGAAATTTGTCATTTAGCTGATTGATGTTATTTTCTTGACTTGGATTTTGAAGGCAGCCCTTCCAGCAATCTCTCCATTCACTCATAGGATTAATACAAATATAAAATCTATTGTATTTATTTATTTATTTTTTATAATTACTTAGATCTGTATATTTAAATTATAATTCTACCTTTGTAGCTCCAAGTAAATAATTTGTGTGGATGCATGTTTTTAATTTTATTTTTCCCCCTTAAATTTGTTTATTTTGAATACAATTTTTTTTTTTTTAATTTTTTTTATACAACAATCCCTGTAAATAAGATGGACTGCTCCATCATTATAAAAATCACATGTTTATAGATAAAATATTAAAATATTATAATAGATTACAATAAAAAGATTTTTACATCACTACACAAAAACTTTCATGTTTCAGAACTTTAATGGTTCCTCATCAGGCGATGGTAAATAACATGATGCAAATGATTTATTTGGGAAATTTGAAGATAAATCGTTAACTTTTAAAAGGTCAAATGTTGGGGGAAGCCTATCATCTGAATTAAAACATATACTTGTGGGTATGTCAGGGTTAACCAATTAAAAGTTAGATCTATGCTAAAATAGAAAAATGAAAATTAAGGTCAGAGGGTGGAGGGATGTGCGTTATAAATTCATTTCTTGAAACATTGGCACTTTAGACATGTAGTGAAATTCAATGTTCAGATTTGGTGAAGTAGACACGCTAACCTTGAACAAAAATTATTTTAAAAAATTTTTTATATTATGGAAAATTTCTGTAGTATAAAAAATTTCAAAATGTGCATGTGTGTATCAATTTCACTGCCCAGTACAAGACTTTGTTTCTTGTCATGAATCAATTACCTATATCTGACATACCATCACCTTGAGTAGATGCGTCATATGTCACTTAAGTGACTAAAGTGCTATATAAAGGCACTTAGCCATTCACAATTTACAACAACCTATAAGAAAGATCCTGGTTGATAATATCAGCATCCTATATAGGTCCCATTACTGAAAACCTCTCACTGTTAGAGAGGGTCTTTACATGAAGCATCTGTCACCCAGTATAAATCTCACCTTATTCAGCAGTGGAAATGGTGTGTTGAAGACTTTTAAAAAATAGACATCAACTTGAATTCCAGCCACACTCAAC
Organism: Acanthosepion pharaonis; assembly: GCA_903632075.3. Lineage (NCBI taxonomy): Eukaryota > Metazoa > Mollusca > Cephalopoda > Sepiida > Sepiidae > Acanthosepion > Acanthosepion pharaonis. The sequence continues at coordinate 110,906 of CAHIKZ030000696.1, read as the reverse complement.
TCCTGAAGCTTGAAATAAACACTACTACTATTTAAACCACACAAAAACTACATCTTAAATAGACAAACATGAAAAGAAATTAACAACACTTAAAATGGCTAAAGAAGTAGCTGAAAGCACTTGGGATAACAGACAATAATGTTAAGTAATAAAATCTGTCAGATCAATGAATAAAAAGTCCATTACTTCTCTGCTTGATCAGTAACACACTCTGTGGCTGAGTTGGTATAAGCATGTCGGATCTAATGATGGTTTCTCCTGCCAAGGGGCACATATGTTTGAATCCTGCCAGCAAGTAATATATATATATATATATATATATATATATATATATATATATATATATATATATATTAAATAAGATTTGAAAATAAATATACTATTTAATAAATAATGGAGTGTTTACTCAAATATGATTAATACTAAAAATAACATTTAAGTAATAAAATATATATATAAGTTGGAAGGCCATTTTTGCGTTTCAAAGACAAACTCGAGCGATGCAGCATTCCTTTTTCTTACTAGGAAAACAAAGCATCAGCGAAAAGGAGCTGGCACTTGTCTTGCTTCTCCTCTATACAAAGGTCTGAGTGAGACCGACTTGAACATTGGGATCAACTGTGTGCAAATATTAAAGAAAATTAGCATGTTGTTCCTCTCAACTATAACCTTACTTGTAACTGTGGCTTTGTCACACACAGTAATGCAGGCCTTGCTGTCCACTCGTGGAAACCTGACAATTGATCCTCAACAACTCAAGCAAAATGGCTTAACCACATTTGTCTAAAAGTTTACCAAACACCTGCAGGCCTTCACCATAGTGTATTGCTTTTTGTTTGTTACTTTTCTCATGACTGTTAACTTTATTTTCTACTTTATACTTATATTTGGATTTGAGTTCCTGCCAAATTTGTTACAGTGCTCTTTAGTGGTTCATGAAAAAACTCTTCAGTTGAAAAAAAAAAAAAAAGAAAGAAATAAAAAGATAGAAAAAGTTTAAATAAAAATATTAAGGATCTTCAGATAAAAAAAAAAAAAGTATACAGCAAAAAAACAAATGTCTATTAGGTTAAGTCATAATTGCTGTTTTTGAAAACCAATTGTAATTTTTTGAAGAATAAAGTAGATAAATAAAAACGGTAATTTTTTTTTTTTTTTTTTAGGACCCCATTTGATAAATAAATTTCTCTTCTCTTTCACTGATATCTTATTTTTTGCTTAACTTCTGAAAGAAATGTGTGTTATGTTTTAAAGTTTAATGAATTTGATTAAATTAATACAACTTAAATATCACATTGCTTGAATGGGTACAGCAGCCTCATATCACTAATCCTGCCTCTGCTGTTATAATCACAACTACTATCAGATCTCCATTATCATCAGTAGCAGTAACCACCACTTCTATCCCAACACCACCAGAACCATCCATTGGTCATGTTGTACACATGTAATTTTCTAGTATAACGAGGTACTATAAATATATATTAATGACAGTTTTAGCACTGGGGATTTATCACTTCTTGACTGTACCTCTCCATTTCCTCTTAGAAAAGAGTGGCTAAATATTTTTCTTTCTTTTTTTTTCTTTGAGGTTGATGTAAGTACGTACAGTGTTAAGGAGAGCAAGAGGTGTATATTTTGAAGATGAATAGTGGTTTACTGTAGCCTTGAAGAGTTTGAAATTGTAGTGATTTGGGAAGCATCTTCTAGGGAGTCCATTCCACAGTGCATCAATTCTAGGGAGTAATTCAAACTTTATAAGTAGGTAGAAAATCTGTTAATCTTTTATGCATTTTTTTTTAAGTTGTTTTTTAACCATTTCAGATTAATTTTCTACTCTTTTCATATTCATTTTGTCATTTTTCTATTCTTGTTTCATAAACTAAAGGTAGTTCCACTCAACATCACAAATTGCTACAAAACCAAAATATTAAGTATATGCCGATATTACAATGACACACCAGTTCTCATATGATTATCAAAGTTAAGCAATGTTGAGCCTGATCAGTATCGAGATGGCTGTCAACTTGGGAATACCAGGGACTGTAAGCTGGATGTCCATGTGATGTAATGACTATCTGCTCAGAATTGGAAATCGGAGAGCCAAATTCCAATTCCACTCAGGTTTGATATTCACTTATGTGCAAATACTCTTGGGAAAGGTAAGACTCCAAGTCCCCATCTACCATCCAACTATGGTTTAATTAGTAAGACTTGTGTTGCGGTAAGACATTATTAACTCCCCCTCCCCCATTCTTACAATCCAAAAATATTTTCTGGCATTAAATAACCTGCAAAAGGTTGATAATCCATAAAAGACAAAATTGTCAATGAAAACATTAACCTGAAAATTCAAGTCATGTTCTTCAATAGCCTTGTCAGATTGAAACTTTCATATGGATGTCCTGCATGGCACCAAATCCATTAAGAAAATATCAAAACTGTCAGCTGTATATCAATGGTTAAAAATGGCTTTGAGAAAGCAAAGTATTCATGAAGACCATCTTACTTCAAACATTGTGGACTGGCGCTACAGAATCACAAAGAACTCTACCAAATAACAGAAACCTCATCACTTGAAGACTTTCAACAGCAGCAACAATTAAAATGGATATCGCATGTAACTCAATGAAAAAATAATGACCTAATCAAGATGTTGATGTTCCACACTACTTCAAATAAAAGCTTAGGAAGGACCCCCCCCCAATCAATACTGGAACCACCAATAACAACTACTGGATTTGAGAAACTTATTTTCCTGAAAAATTGTTTTAAGAGAAGATTTTATAAATTTCAACCAATAGCAACACTAGCTGCTCAGTCACTGAATGCTGAATATTTCTTTTATAAGAAAACATCTAATATTACCATTACCATATGTAACAATAATAATAATGGTATTGTTATTAGAGACCCCTAACAAAAAAGTTGCCTCCTTATTGATATGGCAGTCTCTGTAGACTGCAATGTATCTTTCAAGATCTTCAAAAAGCTATCAAAATATAAAGACCTTGAAATCGAAATCTCAAAAATGTGGCACATGGGAACATCAACAATCTCTGTTGTAGTTGGAATCCTCGGATTTGTTGGAAAAGATTCCAGTAGACTCATTGAAGGGATTCCTGGAAGCCCATGCCTTAAAGAAATACAAAAAATTGTTATCATGAGTACAGCCCACACCTTACAAAGGGCTTTATCTATGTAAAGTGTGTGTGTGTTTTTTTTTTTTTTTTTTTTTTTTTTAATTAGTCAGTGGAAAATGTCATGATGCCATTTCTGACATTAGGTCTCTGAGCGGGACCCGGAAAGAAATGTGTACACACCAGAAATCAAAGGAAATAATGATAATAAGGGGTACATTTGATGACTAACTGTTTCCTCCAACATTCAGCATAAAATATATTTGTTTATAAAAATATATTTATGCATGTATGTTTCTATGTGCATACCTCTGATAGATGCTCCTTGTCGAAGTGGGGTGGGGTGCTTACATGATCAAATGACTCTGAGAGTGATACTGTTGGTAGTTCTAAATTCCTGTTAGCACTAACTTTGGTGGCAAGGACCAAGACCAACCTCAAAAACCCCAATGGTGGAACAAGTGATGGATGATTACAACAAATCTCATTTGAACCAGTGGATGAAGAGGGCTACATATGACTGACATGCTACATAAGGTGACACTCAAAATTATAATACTCAGCAGCCGTCCGTTGCAGTTTCATAACTGGATTCTGCATTTCTCATTCCATATGTGCCACAGAGAAATAAAGTGTGTGGGTCACTTCCTGGCAAGTTGAGGTCCTCCTTAAACAAATTCATGCCATCAGCACTTTCTTCTACTCTGATTTTCTTTTACCTTCAACCAATTCATGTAAAGCCAAACAGCAAAAGAGAATGGATGATGGGAATCGGTTTTGGAGAAACTGGAAGCTTCTAATCCTCAATGCCATCATAAATGAAGCGATCAGCAAAGAAGAAATTAAATTCTTGTATACAAGATAAAACCAATGACTATGTATTTTTGATTGAATTGTAGTGTCATGTCAGAATTTGTATTCAATATCACATGACAATCAAGGGAAGCATGTACAAGGTTAACCTGAGGTGGTCTCATAGCTACAAATGAGTTTTCAAATAATAAACAATAAAATCCAAAATCACCTCATATGGGAATAGCCAGGCTATTCCCCATATGAGGTGATTTTGGATTTTATTGTTTATTAGTATCCACTAAAAAATAACGTTTAACTGATAAAATATGTTGGATTAATAAATAAAAAAATTCATTATTATTTAGAAATATATATTATATGAATACTTGCAGAAATTTTTAAAAATATATCTATAAACACAAAAGGATCTTCTATACAACAATTTGTCAAATGTATTAGTCATACATAGAATATAAATTCAAACACATTTTTTTATCTAAAGAATGCCACAATGATTAAAAGAGTAACTTGGACAGAAAATTCTTGAGATGTAATGTTACCAAAATATATATCTGCATCCTAGATTTCTGCAAATAACTCCTTTCTCAAATAAATACTCCTTTTCCAAATACATGACTATGAAATTTTTAAAAATTCAAAGACTGTTAAATTTATAACCTTTTATTATTTAAAATATATAATGCATAAATTAACCTCAAACTAAAATAATATAAATAATAATTACATTATAAAAAAAATTCAACATTTACTCACTTTTGTTTATGAGACATTAAATTATATCACTTAGCATCTTCCATAATTTACTGTTGCAAAACAAAAATCCTTACAAAATACGTTGGCTGAGATAAGTTTTCCTTTTATCTTTATTCACTATATATATATATATATATATATATGAGAGTATAAACTCTATATTTCAGACAAAAATTGTGGGTAATTGAATGACAGTGGAAAAACCCAACGTGACCTGCTTTGTCCTTCAAAAGGACTAAATGTTTTTATCAATGGGTGCATATCTATGAAGGGAGTGGATGAAATATAAATAAATTTTGGTTATAATTATTCATAGAGAGAAATAATGAATATATATGGAACATGCAACTCATCCCCAGATCATGTCAGAACAGACATTCCACTTAATATCACTCCAAATCATCAAGGCAACCAGGTGCAGAGTTAACCCAAGATGACCTCACAACTGCTAAAGGTGACCTCACAACTACACTTGGGTTTGCAAGCATGGGAACCATAAGTGATGTGGTGGTGGTGGTGGTGGGGGGGGGTAAACACCTAACCCAGTGGTTAAGGACACCTCTCAATCCCATGTGTAGTTTTTGAGAGAGAGAGAGAGAAAAAAAACAGAAAATAAACACTTACCTATGGATGTGTGACAGTTTTATAAATACAAATATTAACTTGGTTTATAAATGACCTCTTTTTCTCAATCTGCCTCATGCTTGTACCTCTGCTTGTTAACGAGTGCCCTATTGGTACCCTAAGCACTACTTTGCCCTGTCTCTTTTAACCCTAATAGTTGAGTAGTCACTCATACAGAGGTCTTTTACAAGCCAAGTTAATATTTTTATTAATAAAATTGTCATATCCATAGGTGAGTTTTTTTGTTTTTTTTTTCTCAACAACTATACCTGGGTTTGAGAGCTGTCCTTAACCTCTGGGCTAGGTGTTTACCTTTCTCTCTTGCTTCTGGTTCCCATGCTTGCAAGCCCAGGTGTAGTTGTGAGGTCATCTCAGGTTAACCTTGCACCTACCTCCCTAACACCTAACCCAGTGGTTTGGGGCAGAGACTTTGAGATATCACTGATGAGAATGCAAAGTCCATATTTGAATGAAGAACTACACCCACACACATACATTGGCCGAGAGTAATTGATGAAGTCGGGTGTTGAATAAAATACATAGTGCAGTAAAAATACTTCCCACATTATGGTAAGACATTAGCTAGATGTCGACATCATTGCCACTAATGTCATACCATTATGTGTGTGGTATTTCTGCTGTCCTCTGTTAAAACACTTCCCAGATATTTAAATTGTTGTACTTGTTTGATTTTGGTATCTTCAATTTGTAATTTGCATGTTGGGCTGACAACCATACAGTATATCTTCTTACAATTGATGTTTAATCCTTTCTTATTGATTTCCTTCACTACCTTCTGTAGAAGGCTTACCATATTTTAAACTAGCAGTCATACCCAGCTGGTCAATCAGAAAAAGGGTTCAATTAGAATGGAGCAAAAACAGCATCATTTTTAGATGTAACAGTCTATTGTCTTCAATTACTTTAAAGTACTTTCATTAAAAAACATTTTGAATTAATGTAGTTACTGATATAACAAAAGTAGTCTGTATTTATTCAATCGAAATTAGATGAGGACATGTAGGGGTAAAACAGGCAACATGAAGGCCCACTTCAGACCACAATTATTGAGTTTTTGAAAATCAATTTGTCAGTGTGCTACCAGGGATGTTGTTGTAGCATACCTGCGGATTATAATCCGCATGTCCCCATTCCCATAAATACAATAGTAAAGACTGTATGTTGGTCTGCAGTTGGAGATTCATTGTGGAATTCACTTGACTCACTTCTAGCAGTTGACAACTTCTACGTGCTACTGGCAAATCTTAATCAAGTTAAATGACTGTTAAACAACTTATTGTTAGCTACAATTGAGTGAAGTTTGTATTAGATTGCTTGAAAATTGAGGGAGTTTTTAGTTAAAAATTTGTGTTGAAATTGATTTTTGTTTTTGCGGTTTTTGCTAAATGCAGTAGTGTAAAAATAAAAATGAGGTATTGTTGAGCTCTTCATGAGTTTAGCATACCAAGTTTGAACAAAATTAGAGGAAAAAGTTGAATTTATCGATTTTTGATCAGCTTTATCAATTATTGATTTTTTAAGAATTATCAAATTTTTACACTAAGAACCTATCTCTTACATTATACAAAGTATGTGCCAAGTTTGGTCAAAATCGATTGGATGGATCTTGAGTAAAAGGGTATCACACAGACAGACATCCTCTGTTTTTATATATATATATATATATATATATATATATATATATATATATATATATATACACACACACTAAATTATTTGCATAAAATTGTTTTCTTTTCTCTGATAAGAAACATTCTAATAACAAGATAAAAATGTAAAACATGTTGTTAATTGAGGTAATGGCATATACTTAAACAGATGGCTTCATCAGTATGCAAATACATGTATATGTGTGCAAAGCAACTAGTAAGTATTTGAGATTTTTACATATTTTCTAAATAAACATATACTAAAGAGATTCTCAAGCAAACAATGAGTTTAATTGCGTTTTCAACAAATAGTTCTGTAAATAGATGTATATACACATGAACCCAGGTTCTTGTGTAGTTAAATGATTGTCTGTCTGTAAACAGATAATTATTTGGTGTTTGTTTATGTTTAATTTGGAGCGATAATTTAAAGAAAGAAAAAATTCAAGTCCCAAAATAATTATAATTACATACTGAAGTAATAGATGCATACAAAGTTGTGTATTCGAGTGTGATTTCTTAGATAAATGATTGGACATGCACTTGCGTTTGTAGACAGATAATTATGTAGGGAGCCCAACTGATAGGTAGTTGTTACTAGTATATATCATGGTAATTGCATGTACCCCTGTCGAGCTGTCTCGGTGAGGCTGAGTTTCTGTCATTGTCATCATTCCCCAAATACATGGGTTGACGTAGGAGTTAACAGATTTTATTTATAATCTGACATTATTTCTTCTATTATTATTCACCTTATTTACACACATACTATTGTCCTCATCTTTGTTATCACAGCGTTTTGGCTGTTGTGCCTTCCTGTATATCGATCTGGATAGCCTTCCAAACTGAACCCTTTATTTAATCTACAGGGGTAGACTGTTCTCACTCCACTGTCCATGTTTTGGTATATCTTGTCTAGTTCTTTCTTTTAGTACTGCACAGTTATTACTCACCCCTTTTACCATTGAGTCTAAGTACACACTGCCTGGCCCAGGGATTGAACTTACAATTACTATATCACCAAATTCACAACCCAACACTTTAATCTACTAGACTATTGTCTCACCCATGATCTACCCCATAGATTAAATAAAGGGTTCAGTTTGAAATTCCCTGTAGGTTAGCTGGATTCACCTGATGAAGGCCGGAGGGCACAACAGCTGAAAAGTTGTGATAAGAGCAAAGATGAGGACAATATTCCATATGTAAATGGTGTATATATTAACTTCTCATCCCAGAAGTTTAACCGTTATATTTAGAGAATACGCATGTTTGAGTAAACATACCTATTTTTTAATCTATAAATTTAATAAAGATTATTCTCATTCCAGTTTATGGCAATATCACCTAAGTCAAGCAACTGAACTGGGTCAGTATCTAGATGGGTGACCGCTTGGGAATACCAGGTGGTATAATAGATAATGGTTCAAAATTGTTAACCAGAGTCAAGTTCCAATTCTTGTTGGGTTCATTAAATTCACTTACACATAAATACCCTTAGAAAGGTATGAATCCACCTCTTCGCCTCCAGCTATGGGTTAATTAATAAGACCTGTATCACTAAACTATTATCGCCCCCCCCAAACAAAATTCTTACAATCTAAACGTCAGTGTAAACATCACTGTATATTTGTAATCGCATCAATGTAATAAATTTTCATGTAATTTTTCCGATATATGAAAAATAAATATATAAATATATTGTATATTGTTTTCCTATATATATATATATATATATATATATATATATATATATATATATATATAGACACGGTGGAGTAATGGATAGCGGCTTGGATTGAGGAATCGAGAGCCGAGTTTGAATTCCTGTCGAATCCATTACTTTCACTTACGTGCTAATACCCTTGGGAAAGGTATGAATCCTCTTCTTCTCCCTCCAGCTATGGGTAAAATAGTAGGACAGACTGGGTTCTATAGCCTTGAATGGTAACTGGTCTAGGAGAAGGACAACTCTGAATTCAAAACCTGCAGAGGGTCGTTTGGGAACCTTGTGGCATTCGGTGCACCAGGTCTCTGTTTTCGTCCCTTCAAAAAGTGTGGATGGTCCTGCACGAGGTCTTCACCACTATAATCAAATCTCATGTGCCGGTGTCGGGCTGTTGGTTTCCTGGATCTGCTTGACCCTCATACGTCGAATCTTGACGGGAGAGTCAATTATTATAATTATAATAATAATATATATATATAATATATATATATATATATATATATATATATATATATATATATATATTATTATTATTATTATTATTATTATAATAATATATATATATATATACACACACACACACTATTGTAGATATTTTAATTTCCAGTTGTGGCCTTGTGTTAAACAAAACTAAATTTACTTCTGTAGAAGAAATCAAAAGTACATTTTAGCAATGTCGTAGTACTACCATATATATTAGTGTAACATACGATCTCGCGTATCGTGTGATCCACTAATTTTTACTTATAAAAAATAATTTTATCATGTATCTCATGTGTCATGTGAGTTCCTTTTTTAAGAAACCAAACTGCAATAAACTAAACTCTTTTTCTCTTTCTCTTTAACCCCTCTTCTAGTTAAATAAATTAAAAAAGAATGATAAAAGTATCATTAGTAACACTTTGGAAAGGGTAAACGGTAGTCCCAATCAGCTAAACATTATAAACAATACTAATATGTGAATATTACATACAATATTATTGGATACAGTTAAGTAAAACATCAGTTTTATCAAAATCCTGTTTATTCTAAATACAACTGTACAGCTACAGTAAATGGATATATAGCTTGGTGAATGCTGTACCCAGGGCCAGCAGCACATACACAAATTTTATATCTTATGTATGATGATGCAGCCCCATTAAAATTAGCTTCAAAATTAGGTCTTCAAAAGTCGTATGATATGCAAGTATATATTAAATATATTATATACATTGGTTCAACCCCACTTATGTGTAATTTCATTTTCTGCAGAGTTAGTTATCTACAAACTCCAGAACTAAACAATTCATAAGTTTTACTAATAATGTGCTCAAAGCTCAAGAATAGTCATGTTAATAATTTAGATGTGCCAAATTAAAGTCATAAAGTGCTTACTTTTATTTCAAAGTTGAAAATTCCTGACTTTCTAAGGAAAGAAAAATAATTGTATGCTAAACATGCTAAGATCTACGGTAAGAACAAATCTTCTATCCATCACATAACTTTTATTACAGTCTATTGTTAGAATTGTTCTATTTTATTATTAGTTATTGTTGTTAATCTCTTATTGTGCTTAATTTGTAAAGTAATCTTTTCAAAAGTATGTATGTATAGGGAAAAGCACAGTGTAGACTTTGATACTATTTGCAGTTAATGACATCTGCTGGAACATGTCCCCCATGGATATGAAGAGTGTTAGGGAAGGAGGGGGCTAATGTATTATATAAGGTATATCTTGTGTGGAGATAATGAAACAGTGTAAAAGCATGTTTGGACAATGCATTTCACCTTTTTATGGCAGGCATCTTCAGGTCAGAATTAGACAAGTCTTCTGTGTAAGGAAAAATCAATTGGAATGTTTGAAAAGGATGTAATAAATGAAATTATCAAATACTATGGCCAGATAGATCTTTATTTTTTATTTTTTTAAGACCAGGGTAGATTTTTTGTTTTGTTTTTCTCTCTCTCAGTTCATATACTGCATTGTACTACTATTGCTTTTATGATTGTTGCTGATATTATATATAAGCCCGGTTTAAAGTTGACCTTAGAGAATTGTGAGATCAATACATTTTCATTGAATTATTTAATATTTAACAATTCATGTATACAGACTCTTATCAATATCTGTATGAATGGTAAAATTGTGTATTTTAATTTTTAGTTGGCTAGTTGATTTTGTTTAGTGGCATATCAACCTTTATGGGTTATTTAATATCAAAATTTAAATATTTTGTACATACTTTTTACCCTGAAAACAAAAATTGTTATATATAGTTCGAAGATCATAAAATGTATTGTTGGTAATTTTACTATAAAAATTACTGTTAATTTTGCTATAAAAAAGTACATTAGGGGTTCACTATTTGCCTATAGCTGGGACCCTAACAGGTGCTACCACCCTGCATCAGGATGAATATGGAAACAACAGCAGTTAAGAGGTGGTTCCACTCTCTTGAAAATCTCTGATCGAGAGATCATAGGCCTTGCTGTCAGATGTAGTTTATCATCATATGCAAGATGATTTGTTTTTAGTTATGTCAAGTGCATTATATCCTTATTGTACTAACTAGTTATTTTACTGATTTATTTAAGTATTACACTATTAATTAATATTTATTTATGAATTCAGTTTGTGATCTCTTATTGAAATTGTGATAAGTATATTGTATTACTGTTTTTGTTTGTGTTTCACCCGTAACCATTGGCATTCATTGATACAATGAATTTAATCTGTATTTTGATTTAACACTTGTAACATATACTGCATTACAGTGTATCAAATTGGAAATTTTAATTGATATTAGAGTTCTGGACAACACAGCATGCAGGCACATGTGTAGGGAAAGCCAATAGACCATTAAGAAATAATGTTATACTGAAAGGACATGGAAGGGGAGAGTTATCACACCTGCTGTGAATTCTTTGCATATTTTTGTGACATTCCACACATTTCAGCATAGACCATAGTACTTAACTTGTAACCCTTAGGTAAGAGCATTTCTAGTAAAAAAAAAAATTGTGGTCCCATCAATTTGATATCAACGACAAGAATGTTTGTTTCACAACATCTTTATAGTTATTATGCTTAGTAGGAAAGTTAGGTAAGAGGAGAAAAGGTCGACAGTCTGCTGACTTGATAATGTCCACTTATGGAATGGATTTGACCGTTAGACTTTGAATTCTGCTGTTGGTGACCAAACTTTGTGAAGAGGATCTGCAACAGGCTGAGTAAGCGACTGATGATGATCATGTTCTGGCTTTTTTCAGGTGTCTTTTCACCTGAGTATCCTTTTAAGCAATCTCAAACTGAACCCTTTATACAATCTACAAGGGTACATTGTTTTTGTTCTGCTGTCCATGTCTAATGGATATCTTGTTTTGTACATTATTTACATTATTCGGACTATTGTCCTCATTTTTGTCGCTATATTTATCATGACGTTTCGGCCGCTGTACGCTCCGGCCTTCTTCAGGTGGTTGGAATGTCAAACTGAACCCTTTATTTCGCTCACTGGGGTATCTTGTTTTGTATTGATCAGTTAATACTTGAACTGTTTCAAAGTCTGTAATACCTGGCCCAGTGATTAAACTTGCAATTATGATTTCACCCTAAGCAAGGCAATAAAGCCACTAAGACACAAGAGTGTGAAAAAATATAAGAAAAAGAATAGCATTATCATGGAAAGAGGACAATAAAAGAACAGGAATTAAGATGCAAAAAGCTGGAAGAGAGTTCAGCAAGCAAGAAGCATGAGAGAAGAAACTGTTAGCATAGAACTTATAGTTACATGTAGAAATTTCAGTTGTAAAATGATGAGATCTGGTATTTTGCTTACATTCATAAAGTCAAGGTACCAAAGTGGAAAGCACAACAAAAATGTTTATAGAAAAGGCACAAGAAAGCTAATATTAAATGTAAATAGGGGGACATTTATATGTGAAGTTGAGGTGCATTTACTCAAGATTTATCTTAACCCCCCAAAGTCAAATTGTGACACAAATCTGGTTTTCAATGTGGGGACCTGAGTATTTCCTCTCGGGCCACTGGTCATACCTTGTCTGAACTAGTCATAGCTGGCCATACCATCACTTTGTAACAGGTGTTATGCAATGAGTAGGGGAACACAAGGGAGCAGAGGAAGCCTCCAGCACAGAACAGATACTACAGCATCTACTCCAATGGGGAGGGAAAAAAAACCTTTTCTCTTCCTCTGCCAATTTACCCAGATGCCATAGACTATCTTTAATTGTACTTAGCTTAACTCAATAATACTGTAATATTAAATGTCAGTAGGGGAATTTTATATTTTAAGTTGAGGTTTCTGGTAGGTAGTTTGTTTACCCAGACACTAGACTACCAGTAATTGTACCGAATCTAATTCCGTAATGCTGTAATATTAAATGTAAATGGGAGAGTCTTATATGTAAAGTTAAGACATGTGATAGGCCAATATTTATTTAGATGCCATAGACTACCATTACTTGTACCTAGCCTAATTTCATAATGCTGTAATAGTAAATATTAGAATGTTTTTGCAACACTCTGATGCATGTTGAAATCCTTACAGTATTTAGTATTGTTGAAGTTATTGCTAACATTTTTTGTCCAGATTTACAAATTCTATGTTTCATTCAATTACCTGATTTGTTTGGAAAAAATACTTTGACAAAAACCCTACTTCATGGTTTAATAATTTCTTTAATTTAATTTTATAGGACATCATAGTAAACAATATTTTTTAAGAATTTCTTTTTTCCTTTTTAACAGCAAATAAATTCTTAGGATATCTTACTCTTGAGCATGCAACATACAACTGGCCATGTGTAAATATTTCTTTCTGAAGCCAAATTCCAACTTTTTGAAATATTTGGCCTTCTGATTTCTTTAGTTCTTGTGAACTGGAAACTGGATTCTTGTATATATAAAAACTCAAGATATGCAAAAAACAATATTGCAGTTTTATTGAATAAGTATTTATTTTAATCATTAAGTTGTTTTTAAAATGGTGGGAGTATTTTGTGTTAAGTAATAAAACTTAATTTTTTCCAAAAAAAAAAAAGAAATATTAATCAAAATTTATTGTACTAAGCTACACATGCTAGTAACACCAACTGTACTTTGTACCCCCTTACCTGTTTGTACTTCTCCCTCAAATTTGGTTTTCATTGGTTAATGTATGACTATTTTAGAGGGTATGATGGATGAACAGACAGTCACAGAATTTTATATACCGTTATCTGAAAAAAAAAAATATCAAAGCACAGGGATTATAACACCTTATCTAGAAACAAAAATCAGACAAATATTTTTGGTTTTCAAAACTTGTCAATATTGAAGAAATAATCAATAAATCTAACGATTATTAGGTGAATTTTGATCCTAAAATTTTATTGTATAACATTCAATCCAGTAGAGAAACATTGAGAAAAGCCTTAAGAAAGAAAAGGATTATATTGAAAAATAAATACTTGTCTGAAATCAATTTTTTTGGGGGTTATTTTTTTTTTTTTTTTTATCATTACACTACAGACTTATTGATTGTATTGAGTTGTCAGATAAATTTATTTGTTTTTTTTTTTTTTTTTTTTTCTCCATTATTTGAATGAACACAAAAAATATTTTTACTGTAGTGTTTTTTTTTTCTTTTTCTTTAATTTTTCTTCCTCTACAACTTTTGTTTATCATTTTATATTATTGGATTCTTCTATGTGCTGCGTCTCTTCAAGATGTTGGCAATTCTGACTTTCCACAATTTCCTGTCTTTTGTAGCTGTTAATAAAGTTTGACTTTTCGCTATCTCTCTCTCTCTCTCTCTCTTTTTTTTTTTTTTTATCTTTTTTTAAGGGCTTCTAATTCTCTCAAAAATCACCTCATTGTATAAGTTGCAGTCTGGTGAAAAGACACATCCTTGTCTTACACCCTTTTTTTTTTGTTTTGTATATCTACTGAATTATAGGCTAATATGTTAAAATTGATGAGTAATAGGATTAAGATTGTTGTATACAAGTAAGTGTCATTGCTGACACTATGGTTTGAAACTAGATCGCCAGTGAGTAACACAAGTGATTCCATTATTAAGTAGATCACGTGGTTATAAAGGAAATGAATAAATAAGAAGTAGCGTGATGACTACACTGTCACAGTTCACTCTTCTTGTCTATCCATTATTGTTATACGTTCACTCTCTCTATTCTATGGATTATGATTCTCTTCTGATCATTATACTATTTGGTGATTACTACTTGAACACTATTACTAGTGCGGATATTATTGAAAGCCGTTGCTACTAGTACCGGTGTTTACAAAGTCTTGAATAACAGGCATTTTTGGAAGTGGTAATGAGCTTTCGCTTGACATAGCAAAAGTGATAAGTGAAGCTATCCAACATCACAAAAAAGATGAATAAAACAAAACAAATTTATCTGATGACCCATATGAAAATGTATTCATATGTCAGCTAAATTATTTTTGTTATTTCTTTCCCTTTTTCCATATTTGTAATTATCAGTAATTACTTATAAATTATTTACTTACTTAAAAAAAATATCATCCTGATTAATTTTTACTTATGAAGCTGGTATCTTTTTTTTTTTTTTTTTTTTTTTTTTTTTAATTTTTTAAAATAAAAGAATGTGTTCCTCTTTTACAAAAATACTTCTGTTTGTAATTTCTGTACAATTAGCATACAATGATCATTAACAATTTTTTTTATTTTTTTAATAATTTCACCCCCAAGAAAGGCAATAAAGCCACTAGGATGTTACTGAGTATTAGAGAATATGAGAGAAACTACTATTAAAGAGAGGACAATAAAAGAATTAACAAGACAGAAGATAATTATTGACATTGCATTTTAAATTTTTGGAGATCAAAGTTGACTGGAAAGCAAGAAGTTGGAAGAGATTTCCACAAACGAGAAGCGCAATAAAAATAGCTATCAGCATAGAACTTATGGTTCCATCTAGCCATTTCAACTGTAAAATGATGAGACCTAGCTGCCAATCTAGTACTGTGCTTAAATTAATAAAGTCTAGGTACCATAGTGAAAAGTTCATCAGAACAATTATGGTGGAAATATTTATAGAAAAGAAACAGGAAAGCTACATTACGGTAGTGGGAATGAAGGTGAGATGATAGGTCAGGACCAATAACATTGCAGATTCTTTGGATTTTATCAACAATCTCTTGATTGCAGGAACACTAGACTAGATGTAGCAGCAATGTTCAGAACAGGGACTTATAAATAAGATAGATTCTGGATCTTTATTAGCTTAAAGATTGTTGTGCATCTGCTTGTCTTTCCTCTCACCATCTTTGTGTTCTCAGATTAGAACTTTATTATATGGATGAGTTTTTTCAGCAATTCTGAGAGAATTAGAAGTCCTACAAGGATTCATTATTAATGGCCACAATCTTAACATAAGATATGCAGATGATACTGTTGATAGCAGACCTGGAAAGGAAACTATAAGAAATCCTATGGAAAGTAGTGAAGGAAAGCAAGAAGAAAGGACTAAGCATCAATTACAAGAAGACAATGCATGGTTGTTAACAAAAGGAAAAGTCCAACATGCAAACTACAAATTGTAGATACAAAAATCAAGTACAATAATTTAAATATCTGGGAAGTGTTTTAACAGAGGATGGAAAGTGTGATACTGAAATCTGATGGCGCATTGAGACAGCAAAAGATCCCTTCCAAAAGCTAAGCAAAGTATCAAGAAACAGAAAAATTTTGTTAGAAACAAAGTAAAGAGTACTGAATCATTATGTAACATCAATCCTCCCATATGGTAGTGAATGTTAGACAATCTCATCACAGATGAAAAAGAGACTTGAAGCAACAGAAATGTGATTCTACAGAAGGATGCTGCGAACCGAACTTGTAAGCAATGACAGTTTTAGAGAAAATGGAAACACTTATACTTGACATCAGGAAGAGACAATTGAAATTCCTAGGGCAAAAATGAGGAAAGAGGGTTTGGGAAATTTGATACTCACAGGACAGATTGAAGGCAAGAGGGACAGAGGAAAACAATGCATAACCTAACAAAAAGACCAAATTTATTAAGACCTACAAAGGACAGGAAGTTGTGGATAGCCATGATCACCTAATGTCCTGAAGGTTCACAAGACAGGTTTTGAGTTTTAATCATATAATCTGTTTTCTCTCCATATGTTTTCTTTTTTTTATTTTGATTTTCTGTGCATCTTGATTATTATCCATCATGTTTGATGAATTTAACAAGGCCAAAAGCAATTCTGATTTTAACTGAAATGCTCTATAAAATGTGGCCTTGTGTCAGAATAAGCTAAGCTGTGTAAAATAAATTTCCTTTGTCTGTTATTGAAGAAAAGCTGATTCTGTCTGTCACACTGCACACATGTATACACAAAATTTAAACTTATACATTGGAATGATACATTACCCCTCCCACCCAGTCTGGATAACCCATACCCTGAACTGGACAATAAAACAATGTTAACAAAATAAATTTTTCTAAACCCTAAAAAAATCAGATAATCATGGGATTTTATTAAGCTTTTCAGAAATTATTTTGTAAAAATTAAAATTTTTTTAATTTATTTCTAGAAATATTTTAGGTGTGTCATTGAATTAAAATATGCACATACACACACACTTTGAATTAACTTGAAATGGGCATTTGTGTCAAATGAGCAAATGTCTTTCAACAATCCCTGCATAACAAGAAAAGTGTATAAGCAGAATGTGTGGCCCTTTGAAGTCATTTTTATGACTTGTATTTCAACTAAATATATTTTTTAATATAGTATTTTAAATGGATGAATAATTTAGATTTGAAATTTGATCATTTTGCTGTAAGCAAGGAGACAGGTATTAAACTAGAATTCATAACAATTTCATGTGTGAAAATTACTACTGTGTTCTTTTGACAAAAAATGGTCATGCTTTTAGCAGCAGTACACATTTGCCTCTGTAATAACAATGTTCCAATAGTCATTCATTGAAATAGTCTTGAATTCTATTGTCTTTAACTCTAAAAGTCATTAAAATTCCAAAATACTGTTATACAATTGAACTTCTTCATATTCTTGTTGTTAACACACTATTTTGGCCAATCCATTCTTCAGTCCTTGTAAGTAAAAAGAAACTTTTTTTAACCTATATGCAATGTAATCTGCAAACCAGAGTTCAAATTCTGGTCTAGTCTGTTGCACACAAATGTTCTTGATAAATTTGACACTCACTGAACATATTGAAGGCAAGAGAGACAGAGGAAAAGCATCACAAAACCTACATAATAAGTTTATGCAAATAGTTGGCAGAACAGGGATTAGGAGAGATAGCAAAAAGGTAAAATTTACTAAGTACAAAGGGCAAGAAGTTGTGAAGAGCCATGATCAGCAATGTCATGAAGGGACATGGCATATAGAAGTCCTTGGGGAAAGGCATGAATCTGTCTCTTATACGCCTCAGCTATGGGTTAAAGAGCAGGGTAACTTGGGTACTCTTGTTTTAAGTCTAAGAGAAGGAAAATTTTGAATTCGTAACCATGGAGGAAGTAATGGGAAAAATCAATCTGATAGTGACTACCAATTCCCAGATAAAAAAGAAAAGGGAATCCATTGGGAGCGATAATCACATGTATTTTGAGTGGACATGACAATAAAAATATTGCTACTAATATGACTACTACTAGTATTGCTAATACAATGCCCTAGAAAGGTATGAATCCATCTCATCTCTCCCCCCAGCTGTGGATTAAATAACAGAATAGACCAAGCTCACTATCTTTGGGTAGCACCCAGTCTGAGAAGAACTATTAATTAGAAACTGTGGAAAAGGCAATTGGAAATCCTTCCACTCTTTCCTAATAAAGATACTGCTACTAATATGACTAATACTAATAATATTATTAGTATGACTATTACAATGTCCCAGAAAGGCATGAAATCCATCTCTTCTCCCTTCAGTTATGGGTTAAATAGCAGGATAGACTGTGTTCTCTATTTTTTAAGTGGCAGCACATTTAAGTAAAAAAAAAAAAAAAAAAACCCTGAATTCTCAACTATTTTCTCAAGTATTAATATTAATTCATAGATAATAAAGAAAAATCTGGAAAGTGTGTGTGTGTGTGGGGGGGGGTCAGAATTGCCTAGGTGCTGAAGGAACATGGTATTAAAAGAAGTGGGGAATGCAGTATCCACCTGATGATGACAGGAGAGTGGATTGGACAAAATGTGTTAACGACATCAAGTATATGAAGTGGTTCAATTGTCTAAACAATTCTTAGAAGGTTTGAATTGTTAGGACACTATCGTCTTATAATTCATCCTGTTTTAACAGTATGTAAAATTTATTATAGGATCTTTTATTTTGTTAAATTCCTTTCTTGCTTGTTTAAGCAAAAAAATTTAAATATTCTATCAGATTTTATTTCTCTGAAACAATGCTCAAGAGAGACCTAGAAAATGATTTTTATTTTTCCTAGTTTAAATTTTTAAGTTTCATATTTCTCACGCATATATATATTTACGAATGGGAACACCCTAAATGTATTTATTTCACTATGAATTTAGCAAAGACAAAAATAATAAAATAAATACATACTGTAGACTGTGCGATGACAGTTGTTTTAACATAAAAAAAATGCACCATAGATTTAAAAAATAAAAAAATAAATTTGTAATTACCTCCCTTTTAACCGGAACTCTCCTTTATTGTACTTGACCTTGCTCATAGCTGGTTATGATGGCGAGTTTGTTCTGTCTATATTAGCAACTGATTTTTTGGGATATCCCGACCATTTCAGGCAGGAATCTTCGAAATCGAAGCGAAATCAGTCAGAAAAATGACTACGACGGACAATCAAGTACACATTAATTTTTGTTAGATCCTATATAAAGTGTGCAATTGTAACTTATTTCACTAATGTGTTGTTTAGTTACGTGTAACTGTGTTTATGAATGTATGTATATTTTAGTACTTGGCTATAACTATGCGTATTACTAAAAGAAATAACATTTACGTTATTTGTAGGCTTATGACTCTACTTGGTTTGTTTTTATTATATCTTGGGTGTATTTTATTCTTGTATGTTGTCTCATTTTTTTAAGATTCATAGTTTGCAAATAAGTATTTAGAATTAATTGTTGGGTCGAGAAGGTGGCTGTTTAGTGTTTAAAGTGTGAAGGAATTTAAACATTCTTTCGGTTTTTTTTTTATGTTAAAGAAAAAAAATCCATAACAAATATTTTTTAGTACGATCATTGAAAAGAAAAAAAAAACAGTTTAAAATTTGCAAGAACCCTGATGCGTAGAACGAGAACAGATGAACGATTCTTTTGAGAACATGAAAAATTATGGGCAAAAAAAATGACACTATTAATAAAAACATCTCTCAATCTATTAATTTACTATTAAAATATTAATTAACTTTGTATTGTACGGTTAATTTATGGTATAAAAACAAAAAATACAAGGACTTTTTTTTTTTTTTTTTTTTTTTTTTTTAGATGATAGAGATTTAGTTTCCTAAATAAAATTAAGTTTTTAAATCCGTGTTCGGTTTCTTTTACACCATAAATTCGTTTTTAGTTCTATAAATATTTTCAATTTTCTTATCTCTTTAATTAACTTTAGTTATTTGATAGCAGTTATTACCACTCGTACTTGGCCTTCAAAAATACTTAAGTTAAAAATAAAAATCTATTCTATTTAAAACAAAAATAAACAAAAATTTATAATGCGTACTTTGTCATAAATTAAAATAACTCTTCACTTCAGTTTCACACTGAAAAGCAGCCAACACATGGAATTATTGCAATTTGAATTAAGCTATTTTAAATCTACCATTGTCGTCTTTAATAAACGATTTGGTATTAAATTAATCCATCAGGATAATCTTTTTCCCAATCTTTAATCTCTCGTATTCCTACAAAAATCCAATTTATTTTTTTTACCTACGTAAGAAAACAATACTATCCAGACACTGGTTTATCTATCGTCATAATCGGTACACATGGGGGATGACCGTCCTCTAGGCCAGGTGCTTCAAAACCTCCATCCATCCCTTTTCCTATCAGGGTGCTTTTAATTTCACACTTCAGTTTTGTTACCACCCTATTGCAACATGGCCCAAAACAATCGCTTATCTTACATGGCTAAGGTCTGCCTTTTTCTTTTTTTTTCTTTTTTGATTTGTTTATTGTATATTTTTAAACCCCAATCTTTGTTCTAGTGTTACTACTACATTATCAGTAAAAATGTTATCTTTGATCTATTTGTTGTACTCTACACTACAGTTTATATATTTCCAGTAACGGCGTATATAAAAATTCTATTTGTATTCCGGAGATGTTTGTTTCTCATGTGGACGGTTAACGATTCCAGGTTGACGTACAACGAGGACTATTCATGATATTTGTCGTTTAGTAGTTGTAAATTCAACAAATGATACTATAAAAACAGTAGCGGTTATTGTGTGTCTGTCCCTGTCACTTACTACCACACTAAGTCACTACACTAACATTTTTTTTAATATTATTTATTTATTTTAATTTCAGTTCCTACAGGTGGGGAAAAATGTTGAACTAGCATTTAAAATTTAGTCTGGACAGTCTTTCTTTATTCTTCTTACAGTACAAAACAAGAAAAATTTTAAGATTTCTATCTGCATTATACTAACTAACTATATATTTTTATTTTACAAGTAACACCAGAGGGGCAACTTTTTGTACCGATTTATTTAAAACAGTGATAAGATTAAGAATAGTTTCTCACCTACACACTGTGTGACTATCTAGTTTTTACAGTTTTTTTTTTCCATATCTAGGGGGGGGGCGCTAAAACGAGTATTCATTAATGTTTGTTGTGCTAATTTTCTCTACTCTTGTTGTGCAGTGTTGATAATTATTAAATCTCGACTTTAAATTACTGATGCATGTACATTTCATTTGATACTACTTCCAAATTTATTTAACAGAACTGTTTTATTTTTATATTTTTATTGTCACTTGTCTTTTTTTTCTTTTTTTTTTTTTAAATATACATCTGTTTTTTATTTAAAAAAATACTTTCGATAACATTTTTATCCGCATCTCTGACTAGATCGCTTGGCCGTCCATTAACACACTTGCGGCCTTGTGTCAACCTAAGTTTTTAGTTAATACCGTTTTTTAATAATAAATAGACTTTGTTTAAAAAAAAAACAGTCTAAAGTTGCTCTTATGAGGGATTTTACCGATCATAGTCACGTGATTAAACACGCCTTCCTTAATTTTTTTTTTTTTTTTTTTTAATAAATCGGTCTGCATTGCGACTGTCGTTAACTAAATTGTTGTTTTCCATTCTTTTGTAGTGAAAATTTGTTGCGTTTAAATATCTTGTACATTTTCCTTTCTAATGAAAGTCTTCCTTTGTTCAATTTTTTATCTTAACGTTCGGTTAATATTTTTTTTTTAAATGACGAAAGATTTTTTTCTGTTTGCATAAAAACCACATGGATTATTATTATTATTGCAAACCACAAAATGTGAATGATCTATCTATCCCTCCCTTAGTCTGTAGGATCACAATATGGAATAAAAACAGACCGTCTTTAATGAATTTTTGGACTACATTTTCCGGTTTCCACTAAAAAAGACTCCTTTTTTTTCTATTTGATTGTAATCAGAAATACAGGAAAATAGTTTTAAAACTTTTTTTTTTTTTTACTTTTAAGGATTTGATTTACTGTATTAAAGACAAAATTATTTTGGCACTGGGACAATCTGTTTCTCTAGTTCAAAGTTATTTATTATTCAAACCACCAGTAAGTTCTAATTTAAAAAAAGAAAATTCTGTTGCATCTTTCTTGCATAAAAAAAAAAACAATTCCCCTTTTTATGGGTATTTTCTTTTTTAATCAGTTCTGATTCTATATAAAATAAAATAAAAAATAATGAAGACATTGAAAAAGAAAGTACATGTCACGATGGAAAGAAAAGTTTAATGGGATTGTAAAAAAAGTGTTTGATTCATCTCATCACAAAACGGGGTCAATTTCTAGAAATTTCCTTGTAAAATACAAATGTTGGAATAACCTCCACTGATCCGATGCTGAAGAAAACAAAATGTCTCCCCCCTCCCCCCCAATAATTTTATCGTCAAAATCTTTATTTTTTAATAGGAAAGAGATTTCTTTTATTATTTTTATTCTTTTTAACGTTCGAATTTTTTTTTTTTTTTTTTTTTTTTTTCATTGGGGGTGGAGATAAGTTTAAGAAATTTTAGCATCTTTTTCGGTGAAAAACACAATCATTTGGAAATTCTTGCAAAAAACAAATTGTTCGATTTTCCTTTTAACTTTCAAGACTTATTCACAAATGATTTTTTTTTGTTTTTTAGAAAATATTGTTAATTTTTTTTTTTTTTTTCACATCTGCTCCTCCCACTTAATTTTGAAATTTCTAGAAATTAAATTTTATAAAGTTTCTGTTTAATGATGTACAACTTAAATCGTTATTTTTTTTTTGAAGTAAAAAAAAAAAAAAAAAAAATATAGGCCCCCAGTTACCGAATATCTGCTCTGAATCGCAAAATAAAAAATGCAAAAAAATCAAACATTAAAATTAAAAGTTTTTAAAAGGTATGGACACCATTGTCTTAAGAAAAACGTTTTGTTTTTTTTCTCGATCAATAATGAATTTGTACAAGAATTGTTTTCAATCTTAAAATTCTGTCTTTGCAGAGGTTTAGGTGATATTGTTAAGTAAAAAAATAACTTACTAATATGGAAAAGTTACTAATGAATTTTAAAAATTTTGATTTTTTTTTTTTTTTTTTTTTTTGTATGCCGATTTTTTTTTGATTTTTTTTTTTTTTTTTTTTTTTTTATTTATTTTAAATACGGACGTCTACACTGACATTAGCAGAAAATAAGAGCAATAACGAAACTAGCAAAAAAAAAAAAAATGTATTTCTGCGATATTTTAAACTTGTAAGTAATATTTGTTTCAAATCAGATTAATTAAACTTTAAATTCTTCAGCTTCAGAAAAGTATACTTTATTTTTTGAATTTTTTTTTTTAATAAAAAGAATTACAGTGTACTGACAGTTGGTGAAAAATCAGGTATTTTAGCAATTTCAAAACTAAAATTCTTTCCAATCTGTTTAAATTAGTTTTAAAATACAGAAAAAAGTATTTTGCTTATTGGAAATATTAAATTAAATTTATTAGCTTGACATTAAAACTAAAATATCTTGTTTCTGTGGAAGTACCTAGTGTGTATGTATATATATATATATATATATATATATATTTAATATTTTCATAAAGTGCACATGTAGTAAAATGATTAAAGTGTTTAATGCTCATGTTTGAAATTAGCAGGTGGGGTAAGAGATAAGAATTTGCAAAGTATGTGTAATGGGATTAAATAAAAAAACAAGTTGTAAAATCATCATAAATTTAACCTTTTGCTATTTAATTTAGTTTCATCAGAAATCATTTGAGAAGTTGAATAATACAAAGTTATATATCAGTTTTTAAGGAAATTGTAAAATAAAATGGGAAAAATTTATTTGTGATGTGTTTTATTCATTAGGACTTCATTGGACTTGGTTTGTTGATGTAGTTGTGACTACACATGCGCATGAACGAGAGATGCTGGTAGTTTCAAAATATTTTGAAAGAATTTTTGCAATCTAGCCAAATCATCTATATTCTTTTTCTTTTCATCATTGTTTTTAAATATCCCACAGTGTAATAACAGAAAATCTGTCAAGAATGGTGAAATGTCCAAGTTCTTACATTTCATCATTCTTGGTAGATTTTCTGTTATTACACTGTGGGATATTTAAAAACAAAGATGGAGAGAAAAAGAATATAGATGAATTTGGCCAGATTGCAAAAAAAAAAAAAAAATCTTTCAAAAGATTTTGAAATTAACAGTGTCTCTTGTTCTTTCGCATGTGTAGTCACAATAACGTCAACAAACCCAGTCGAATGAAACGTGTCACAAATAAACTTTTTCCATTTTGTCTTACAATTTTTTGAATTTATAGGTCTAATGAATTGGATCATGATTACAATTCCAATGTAATAAATTATAACCATGGAATATTAGTGTTTGAGCCTTTTATATTATATTCTTACTATGTCCTGGACATTGAGTTCTACCTGGATTCTATCCTCTTGGAAATATATATTGACCACTAATATTATCTATATATATATATATATATATATATATATATATATATATATATATATTTTTCAATTTATTTGTTAATTCTTAATACTAATAATTGTGCAGTCTGAGCACACATCACCTAACGCATTATGTATGTTCAAAAATGTAACTATCAATATATGACAAATATTAGTTGACAACACTCTATAGCACCAGTTGCAAGGAAAGATTCAAAAACCTTAGAAGCTATTATTATTATTATACAAAAAAAAACAGACCACATTAAATAAGATATCATTTATCACAAGAGAGGATATCTTAGTGCATATGATATAATTATTAAAATTGATGTGCACACATATTAGTATTAAAAATTAACAAACAAATTAATTGATAAAATAAATTGCATCCTCTTTGTACTGCCTTGTTCCCAATAGCAGTTACACATGACATCACATAAACCATTTCAAACACCCATTGTCCTTATATATATATATATATATATATATATATATATATATATATATATATATATATATATATATATGACAAGCTAAATGACGGTTCCATATAAGATACAGGTTCAAATCCTGTCGGAGGACGAATATTTTTCTGGGAAAATTTCTCGGACATTCAGGCCAGTAAATGTTGTTTAATACTGTTTATTATAAACAGAGCATTTACTTAAATATTTGTATCTATAAAAAGAATGTATAAACATAAAAATGTCTTAAAATAATTGTCAGACTTCGTCCATTTCATAATGTGTGACGTCTATATATATATATATATATATATATATATATATATATATATTATATATATATAAAATGACAGACATTAAAAATGACAGACAAGGTATATGGTTAAGCTTTTTATTTAATTTTTCTTGTGTTTACACAAGAGCTTTCTTTTTTGGACACAGTGTGTGTGTGTAGAAAACATCCAAATGTTCTATAGTTCCGAGTGCTTTTGGCTCTACTTTTAGCCATTATCAAGGATAATTTTATTTTTCCAGTTTAATTGAGTGAGTGCGTTATGTGTTTGCTTTTAGTGTGTTATAGAAAAGTTTTATTTTCCGAACATGGTTAGCACTGCTAACTAAAATCAATCAAGCTTATACTCTTTGAACAATAAAGCAAACATGGCTGCATTTGCTTAACCCGGTCTGATGGGATAAAGGGCAACAGTAAAATGGGATAAACCGAGTAATATGATAAGTGAAAAATGCTTCATAGGTGGGATGTGATGGGGTGGAGAAATCTTTATGTAAATTAGTTGATTATTAAGCTTTCAGATTCTTTCTTTATTGAACCTTTTATAAAGTCTGCAATGACTATCTAGAATAAAGCTATCTTGGTGCTTTCATGGTTGAATTTACAGGATAATAAATACACTTTGGTGGATTTTAACTAACTCAGTGCTATGTTCCTTCAGGACAAATGTGAGCATGACTCTCCACAACTTTCTTTTCTTTATCTCAGAATTGTCATGCTTTTTTGTGAAAGATAGTGAAGTGGTTTCCTGTTGCATTCTCTATGGTTTGTAATTCAGTTTTCCTTCTTAGACTAGTTACCCACTCTAGGCTAGAGAACCTAGTCTATTGTTCTATTTAATCCATAGCAGGGGGAAGAAGAAATTGATTCATGCCTTTCTCTAAGACATTTGTGCAAAAGTGAATGCATCAGATTAACCCAGAGTTTGAACTTCTCACAGATTCAACTCTCCATGGTGATAACTATTATGCCCCCCCCTTCTCCCCCCAATACATCCTGCTGGATGATAAATATTTTTTTCTCTCTTCCCTGTCCTCATGTCCATTTTTGGGATAACAATTTAATGTAGAAACAATAGAGCAAAAAGCATTTTTTCTATTTAGTTCAAACTAAAACAGTGCATTTTGATGTTTAAGTCAATTGTCTTGTTGGTTACTGCATAGAATACATTCTCAGTAAGAAAGGACGGTTACTCCTGGGCACAGATGTGAAGGTCTGCAAATTTTTGTTTAGTGAGAAAAGTTCTTTTATAGCTTAATTGTAGCCACAAGTACCAGTTTCGTAAAATAATAAAAAAAAATTCTTTGATTATAAAATCAAGTAAAGCTATAAGATCTAGTATTTAAAAAAAAAATTTTTTGTCTCTTTCATAAATCTTCAACACTATTATTATGACCTTCCGAATGAGTTCTAAAATTCTGAACTAAAGATAAAGCATTGATTTACACAAGCTGTTACACTGAAAAGTAACATTACTGGATGACATGAATTTCAAAATGATTTGTGAATCAGTTAAGTATACTTTAGATCTATTTGGGAAGGTTATTAAAATAATCCAGAATTTATACTGGGAGCAAACTGCCGGTATAGGGACAGAAAATTAATTGAATAGATTCTAGTGGGTTAAGTGTATTCTAATGTAACCATTGGTAATCCAACAAGATTACCTATCTGTCACCCTGCGGCAGAAGTCTAGCAAGGTGGGAGCAGTCACCCTCAGGCACAGATGTGAAGTGGCACAAAAAATTTCAGCTGGCAAGAAAAATTCTATAGCTTAATTGTAGCCATGAGTACCAGTTATTTTTTGTTTTTTTAAAATCAATTGGAAACTCTATCCTAAACCGGAAACCAGGGATAAACTTCTAATCTTGTTCAAAAGGCGGGAGGAGTGTGAACTGGACGATAGGTGAACCAATCTATTCTTAATAAAATAAAAATTGCTTTGATTATAAACTTGAGTTAAGTTTATAAGATCTGAAATTTTTCTATTTCATAAACATCAGAAACTACCACAAATGAATGGCTTTCCAAGTGAGTTCTAAAACTTTGGACTAAAGATAAAGCATTGATTTACACAAGCTGTTACATTGAAAAGTAAAATTACTGGATTACACGAATTGTAAAGTGATTTGCAAATTAAGTATATTTAGTATTGAGGTCTAATTTAATTAGCTCCAGTTTTGCAATATTAGGACTGTATGTTTTGGCCAGGTTAAAGTGGTAATTGATTCTTTGTCACTGTCATTCAGAAAATAATAAATCTCAAAATTATCCCTAAATTGTTTTACTAGATATCTCGGGTAGGTACACCAAAATTGTAGTTGCCTGCTCCTCCAGGTGAAATCTTGCTATGCCACTGATACTTGGACTTGTAGAACCACAATAGTAACTGTAAACACTTGACTCTCTTCCTCCTTCAGTTCAATAGGAACAACCACTGGGTGGAGTCAGTGTCAAGATGAATTATGGAAGTTTTCTTGACAGTGAATGTAGAAAGCGTATCTATTCTTTTCTTCAATAGAGTAAACTATCAATTATTATGAAACAGGAAAATTTCAAAGAGTACAGAACTGTTATGCAATATTGGTCATCCTATATGGCAGTTAATGCTGGACAATCTCATTACACATGAATAAGAGAGTGGGTCAAACAGAAATGTGGTTATGCAGAAGGATGCTATGGATTGAATGCTTAGCCAACGACAAAGTTTTAAAGGAAATGAAAAAAAGGATATTTAGCATCAGAAAGAGACGGTTGAAATTTCTAGGGTATGTAAAGAGGAAAGTGGGCTTGGAAAATTTGACACTCACAGTGCATATTGAAGGCAAGAAAGACAGGAAAGCAGCACATAACCTATCTAATTAGCTTCTGTAAATGGTTAGCAGAACAGGGATTAGGAGAGATAGCAAAAAGACAATCTTTACTAAGAGCTACAAAGGGCAGGAAGTTGCAGAGAGCCATGGTCACCCAAGGCTCAAGGGTCACAGCACACAGAAAAAAAACATCAATTCTTGTTTCACAAACTGGAAACATTAAAATGGGGGGAAAAAAGCAAACAAAAAAGATATTTCTAATAATGTCTATAAAATTACTTGTACAAATATGAGTTATTTCTTTTAATGTTTGCATATGCATGCAATAACATTATATCGTGGGCTAAATACCTCTATAAATGGGGGAAAAATGATAATGAAATGCATCAATGAAAACAAACATTGTCCTTGTTAATAATTTTCTGCTTGCATGTATGAGGAAAGGCTTTTATAACTATTTAAAAACTATTATAATTGGTATAAGTTTACTTTTTAAAGATTCTCTAAATTACTCATGTGTTTAAGTGAACATAGTATGGCATTCATTAGCACTAAAAGTGGAATTGCCAAGCCAAGTTAATATCTTGGTTTAATCTGTTATGATCACTTTATACTAACGCCATCAGGAAAGGACTGGATTTATCTCTTTCCCAATCTAGCTATTTGTTAGATAGTTGGGTAGACATGAGCCTCTAGTCTTGGGTGGTAGCCAGTCTAGGAGAAAAAATACTGAATTTCCAAACTGGAGGATTAACAGCAATCCATAGATACCTAATAGACTCTGTGGAGAGCAATGATCATTTGTATCCTGAAGGCACATAGCAGTATAGAAAAATGTATTTGCATCTTTTATTCTCATTATAATCAAATTAAAATTCTAAAGATATCAAACTTTTTATAATTTAGTTTTATATTATCAATATCAGTCTATTCCAAATGCTTGCCAAATTAAAAATGAATTAAAAACAAAAATTGAATTATTTTTTTTTTCTAATGTAAATCATGTTGATGACAAAATCAAAATTGGAACCATTTACATTGTTATAAACAAATTTATGATAAAGTAAAAAAACATTAACAGAATTTTTTAATTAAATTTTAATTTAGCAAGCATGTTGAACCAACTGATTTTGATAATTGGTAACAAAAATACTTTTTTTCTCTTTCATACATACAAGATAACAATATATAAATATAAATTTTTTTTTTATATCAAGAACAATGGGGATAGGGGGAACATGAAAACGTAGAAAAAGATTTTGTGTGATGTGTTTCACGCTTTAGGACTTCATTGGACTAAATTCGTTAGTGTGACTACACATGCATACAAACAAAGGATATTTTTTCTACTTTGTCATACCCCCCTCCCAATGTATTCACACACACACACACACACAAATTAGCTGACATGTTTTGTCCTCTGATAGAATTTATCGAGGCAAATTTAAGGATTTTATTTTGCAACGGGCATTTATAAACAAAGTTAAAAATGTCATTAATTTTACAAAATCTTTTAATTTAAGAAATGCTTACAAATATACAGCAGACTAATTGAAAAGTCACAGTAAATTATCGCAGATGCTACGTAATTTAATGTCTAATGAACAAAAATATAAAAAGATTTTATAATGCAATTAATATTTATATTTTCGTTTGTGTTTAATTTAGGTATTATATATTTTAAATAATTGAAATTGATAAACATTATCATTTATTTTAATTTTTTTTTTTTTTTTTGCATCATTATAGTCATGTATAAATATTTTGTGCAAAATAAAATGCTTGCATTTGCCTTGATAAAAGTCCATCACAGGATGAAACACATTAGCTAAGATAATTTTTCCTTATTGTATTTTTACAGATATATTTTTTAGTAATATCTGGAATATCACACACGTACCTAACCCTCAAAACATGTTTTATTAAATTTAACTGACAAGTTCTGTATATTTAATTTTTTAGTGAATTTTTCCAATTTTCAAATAAGATGTTGTATATCAGGATCAAAATTTTGGATAAATTGTCCAAAGTTCATGTTTCTTCTGTTGTCTTTGTTCACACATTTTTGACCATCTCCGCCATTATCAAGAACACATGCTTTATTAGTTGAATTCAATAAAATTGCATGAATACTTATTGTTTATCCTTTATTCATTTATTTATATATTATTGTTTTTACTGGTATAATAGGTCTATTTTTAAACTGATAGTATGTTATTGAAAATTTATGACAATACTTAAGTATCATTTTTATATATATATATATAATTTATGCAAAACTAGGTAATCCGTATGGGTAGACCCAAGGAGGATGATATCCAGAGAGCTCAATGTGAATTCAGAGCAAATAAATTTGAATAAAAACAGACCACTTTAAGGTTCCATGTAATAAATTTTCACCACAGCCCTTTTAAAGGGCTCTGGATCATCAGACTTTACTTCCAAAGGTTGAAATGAAAAAAAAATATAATATATATATATATATATATATATATATATATATATATATATATTTTTTTTTTTTTTTTTTTTTTTTTTTTAAGAATGTTACTAAGTCTTTGTAAGTTTGTTAATTTTGATAATTTATCTAATTTATTAATTTTCATAGAGGAATCAGGGAGCTGAGTTCGAATTCTATTCAAATCCATTACATTCCTTTGCATGCTAATACCCTTGGGAAAGGTATGAATCCTTCTCTTCTTCCCCCACCTATGGTTAAATAGCAGGACGGACCAGGTTCTATAGCCTTGGATGGCAACTGGTCTACCAATCTGCTTCGTCGGTCAAAGATACATGATCGCCTAAGCGTGTATCATGCATGACACATAACTAACTGAATCTTCATAATTACTCAAAATTTAACAAAGCTATTTTTATTCTTTTCCTTATTTGTTTACCTGATGTATCATCTTGTAAAATATTTTTATTACTGATAAGGACCAAAAAATTTATAATTATTACATTGAGGTCTGTTTTGGTAATAGTTTTTGTTTTAGATTTTGTTAAGTGTTACCAATGAATTCTTTAGGTCTTAAGGAAGACAACCGTTCATCAGATTTTACAGACTGACGCTACAGTATCGCAAACAAAGAACTTTACCAAATAACAAAAAACTGCATCAATTGAAGACTTTCAGCAGTAGCAATAACTAAAATGGACATCACATGTAGCTAGAAGGGAAAATATTATGAAGATGTTGACTTTCCACATTACCAAAAATAGATTGGGGGGGAAAAAACTACTGTCTGTACTAGAAACCCTTTGCAGGTTATTTAAAGCCAGAAAATATTTTTAGATTGTAAGAATTTTTATTTTTTATGTTTTATTTTTGTGAGATAATGATTTCCTGATACAGTCTGACTAATTAACCTATAGCTGGAGGGGAAGAGATTCATACCTTTCTGAAGGGTATTTGTGCATAAGTGAATATAACGAACCCAACTGGAATTGGAACTCTGCTTTCCAATCTCCATTTCCAATCCATTATTCATTGCACCACCTGCACATCCAAACTTGCAGCACTTAGTATTTCCAAATATTCACCCATCTAGGTAGTGACCAGGTTCGACATTGCTTAACTTTGTTGATCATATGTGATATGGTTGTAAGCTTCCTTGATTTGACACAATGTTTTTATTTTGGTGGCCGAGCATTGTATTTTTTGCTTTTGTTTTTAATCTTAAATACAATAAAAATACAAATTTTTTTTTTTCTACTTTTAGTTAAAAAATATACAGAGTGTCATCCGATTAACCAAAGAAAAATTGGAGGATATGAACAAAGAATTTGGGCGTCATCAACACCCACATCCATTGTACATTCAGGTAAGGTCATCTACACTATTCTTCTTGTTTGTAAGTATAGCTATTACGCCCCTGTAACTTGGATCAGAGTGAAGGTTGTTTTTTTCAGCTGACACCAGTTAAGCTTATTGGCAGAGAAACCTTCATAATATCCATTGGCACCTGCTTACATGCAAGACCAAGGGAAAAAAGGGAGATTGATAATGGAATGGTAGGCTGTAACTTGGAAAACTTGAGCCAAATGAAATGAATACCAGTTGATGTAGCAGGTCTCAATACAAAACGTCTTCATCTCATACTGATGCTATCCTTTTATTTAGGAAATATACCTCAAAAACTAGAAACAAATAGCAAATATATTTCTCAAAGAGGGAAAACGGATAGACGGAATTCGTTTCAAAGAACTACACAAAAAGGAAAACACTTTTCAAACAAAAACAACAATTTAGAATATACTCAAAAGTTGTCTTAGAAGAGAATTTCAGACTTAATAGTAGGGAACATATAATCACCATGTTGCCTTTTTAACCAACAGCACCTAAAGAACATGTGGTACTTTTCTTACTGCTAATGTGGTAGAAGACTCGCAGAAATTACATGTATCTAATAAATGTTTATTTTTCTATTTTTATAAATTCTCATAATTTTAACCCAATTACTACTGCTACTGTGCTATTAAGTATAAAAGTCTCAAGGCCTGGGAATGAATATACCAGTCAGTCTCTTTGGCAACCTTTAACAGTTGAAAAAAATTATATATACTGGGTGATTGAAAAGTAATTTCCCATTTTAAAATATTTATAATTTATTTATGAACTATAATTTTCACAAGAAATGCATATTAGAGGAAAGCATTTAACATGAGGTTTTATTTAAAATTCAATATAGGCAGCAGATTTCACTACCAGCTTCTCAAGCCACCCAGGAATCACGTTAAATGATATCACCTGGAATTCTTGTGGCATGGAAGACATAACTTCTTGTATTTGACCTTCAAGTTCTTCCAAAGTCTTGGTTTGGAATAGTAGACTTGTTCCTTTTAACCAACCTCAAAGAAAAAAAAGTAAAGGTGTTAAGTCAGGACTCCTGGTTGGCCACTCCTATAGAAAATAGGGAGTTACTCTTCAATCACCGTGTGTGTGTGTGTATATATATATATATATATATATATATATATATATATATATATATATATATTTTGTCATCCAAAGATATTGTTTCTCTGTATCACAGCTCTTTAGTGTAGCTAGACATCTGATTGTTTCTTTTTGATTGAAACCCCGGATTTGACATCAGTCAGAGATCCTACACCTAGGCTATCATCACATAGCAGAGAGGGAAATTTTAACGTTTTCAATACAAAATGCGCCAGTGGCCCGGAGAACTCAATTTGTACTTGAAGAGTAATGCATTAATAGTAGTAGGAGCCACTGTTCTTAAAACCCCTTTCTCTTGAGAGCTCAACCAGATTTTCCAGGACATACATACATACATCGTGTGTGTGTGTGTGTATATATATATATATATATATATATATATATATATATATATATATATATATACATGAAGCAAGAGTTTTTTTTTTTTTTTTTTTTAGGATGCAGTGAATGTCCTGGACAGAGCATGCAATCAATTATAAATTTTTAAAGAAAATAGAAAGAAGAATGACATTTATACTTAGAATCAGAAAGGGATAATAGTAATTTTCTGGGATGCAATGAAGAAATAAGTCTTGGAAAATTTGACCCTCATATATCAGAGGGAGCAACAGATAACCTACCTAATGAACTTGTGTAAATGGATGACAGAATGGAGTGGAAAGGCTAGTAAAAAGATAAACAGACCTGCAAAGGGTAGAAAGTTGTGGAGAGCCATGATCACCCACATCTTGAAGGGACATTGTATCTAGAAGATTCATCGAGTCAATTTTACCTATTCAGTAACTCATTGCCAGTTAATTTAACGTAATCTTAGTTGCAGCAGGTTATGCTCATACAGCATGAAGAGACAACTGGGTGATACGTGTTGCAGATTTGAATCAACCCATAGCAGAGAAAAGTTTCTAAATATAAAATATTTTTGTGTTTTTACATCTAAATTTTTTTTAATGCGTATGAGTATTAAAGTTTTTACAGTCCTTGTTTTCTCCATATGTATGTGTGAAAAGGAGGCAAGGCAGACCATGAAGAAGGCTGTAAATGTCATGTATCTTGCTGAAGAAGATGGATGAATGAATAAGGGAATCTCTTTGAAGCCTCTATTGTGCACTGTTGCTATTCCTTACTAGCTTGTCTGCTTTAGGAGCTTTGCTTAAATACTATTCAAAGGGATCACAAAGCATTTTTTTTTTTTTTTTTTTTTTTTTTTGTCAGCAGAAACGTGACCCATTGGTTGGAAAATGTTAAATATTTATTTTCAAAGGATTAATTTATTAACCAGAAGTATGTGTGAATCCTCTCACTGAGAAAACATTTTTTGTCATTTGATGATTGAATGTCTTGGTGTTTATTTCCATCTTCACTCTACAAGACATTAAAAATTGATATCAGCTTTGACCAATTTAAGTCTGGACAGCAGAGATGGGTGGTTTAACCAAAAAACTGATTTTTTTCAGTTTCATCTTTACACTGTGAAACCACATCAAAATTTCTTATGAAACTAAAATCGTTTGGTTTAGTGCTATCATTACTGAGTGACCATAACCAAAGAAACACTATTGAAAAAAAACTTTCAGATGTTAATAAAATTAAATTTTATCAACATTTATACCATTGCAAGAGAAAAAGATTGAGCAAAAATGTTAAAACATTTAATTGACAAGTTTTAGGAAATAAATGTGAAACCTATTTGTTTACAAAAGAAATAAAGAAAACAAAAATGAAATACAACAGATATGACGCTTGAAAATCATAGAATGTTTTCAAACAGTAAAAAAGGAAAATATTTCATGATGTCTGAAATCTATTTGTTTCAGTTTTTCAAAAAAAATTCTTTTTGTGGTAAAATTAAGTTAGCAACAAAATAGCGAGTAAAAATAAAAAAAATAGTTGCCAGTTTCGTCTTAATGTTAAAATTTATGATGTCAGATTTTTTTGTAAGAAGAGTAATTGTTTTCTAGTAAGCCATTATGCCAATCACAAAATAAAGTTGTTGTAAACAAGAAAAAATGAATGAAAATTTTTTTTATAAATAAATTTGTTTATCTACGGAATGCACCTAAATTTTAGTTTCAAAAAAAAATATTTTCACCTGTTTGAAGCAAAATACTGTTTTAACTCGCTGTAAGAAAAATAATTCAATGAATAAAAGCACATACAAATTACATATTTAGAAAGATTATTTTATTTTCTTTCCAGCCATATGAATATTTTTAAGATCAGACCAGAAATACATGAGAAATTGCGAGTTGAATAGACTAATTTGCAAATTTATCAAATGAAATCAGATATCGACTGGAAATGTTATCATTATACAAGAAAATGGATGGCTTCCTTAGAAAGCAAAAATACTAAATTAAAAACCGAAAAACCGAATCGAAAATTGCGGTATCAAGTGGGTGGGCATGGAAACCGATACATAAATTGCCAAATCAACCAACTCTACAGGACAGATACTGGCTCATCTCATATAAGAAATTTCTTTATTATTAATATTATTATAGCAAACTCGGAAAACTATAAGAACTCCTAGATAAGGTTGTAAAAGAATGAGAAGAAACAATTCTTAACTGTTAGAAGACAATGTGTAGTCATCAACAAAAGAGACAGATTAACATGTGAATTGGGGATATTGGGATAAACCAGGCACATCATTTTACCTATCTGGTTAATGTTGTAATAGATAACACAGAAATCTAAAGGTACATTGAAATAGTGAAAGATGCCTTTTGGGAGCTAAACAAATTAAGAGATAGGAAAATCTCATTAGAATCAAAGAAAAGAGTGCTGAACCCCAATATGGCAGAGCATGGTAGGCAATTCCTTCAAAGATGAAGATGAGACTTGAAATGATGGATGTCCTACAGAAGAAACGACAAAGGAAAATGAAAACAAGGACACGCATGTACTTAAAATTAGAAAGAGATTGAAATTTATGGTATGGGAGGATGACATGGAAAATTTAGCACTCACAGGACATCTTGAAGGCAAGTGAGGAGGTGTAGGGGAACAGCAAGTAACCTACTTAAGGAATTTGTGTGGGCAAGGACTGGGAGGGATGGTAAGGGGACAAACGTTGCTTAGAACTACAAAAGATAGGAAGCTGTGGAGAGCAATGATTGCTTATGTCCTGAAGAAAAAGTAGTCTTTTAATTGAGAAAATATTTTTGAATAATTTAACTTTGATTTTTTTTTTTTTTTTTTTTTTTTTAAAGGAAAATTTGTCATTTCTTTAACAGTCAATAAAATATTATTCTTGAGGTTGAATTTGTCAGAATTATTAGATGCTTCATGGCCCATGAAGGTATCTGTAGTTTGGAAAAACCCTTAGTATTTGAAAATAAGTACAGATGATGACCTTGAAGAAGTTCAGAGAGAAACCAGTGACTTCTGACATGGGAGATTATGGTTGGCAAGATAGATGATGCGAAAGAAGGGGTGGTTTTGGCATCATTCATCTTTGCCTGATATAAACTTAATATACAGGGGTGTGCAAAAGTAGGTATACAGTAATGAAAAACGGAACTTGTTCACAAAATGTATTGATAAAACAAGCATAGCAATAATAACATATCAATCCCACAAATGTTCAAACTGTTTGCCCCCGAGCATTCACATACATGCCTCTAGTCAAGAGTGGACTCTCATGCACATTCTGTCACAAAGGTCTTTATCAGCATCAATTATGATTATGTAAATTATATAAAAATTATGAAAATAAAAATGATGATTTTAATGAATTAAATGAATCTTAGGACCAGTATTATAATACTGGTATAATACTTAGGGTATACCTACATTTACAGTCTCCCTGTATAAACACTTTATACTTTCAATGTTTTGACTTTTCAAAGTTTTTTGTTTTTTTTTTTGGTTTGTTTTTTTTTCTTTCTAACAACTGCAGCATTTAGTGTTAATTAATAATTTTTTCCCTATTTTTACTGTCAAATTCTCTCAGCGATTTTTTTTTTTTTTTTTTTTTTTTTTTTCCCCTCACTTAGTTTCTTCGATTTTTATTTTCTAGCTTTTTTTGGGGTTTTTGTCAAACTTTCACAATTTCCTCTGTATGTCCATTGACCATATCCAACATCTTGCTGCTGCTGCTGTTTTCACCATGACCCTGGCTGACTTCTGGGTACTGTACCTTGTGAAAGGGGCAACCCATGATTTGGTTGCTATGATTTTGAATTCAGAGTTGTCATTCTCCTAGAATGGTAGCCAACCACAGCTAGAGAGCTTCCTGCTATTTAACCCATAGCTTGGGGGAGAAGAGATGATTACATTCACTTTAAATTACAAGTGTCTTCTCTGGCAACCTTAATGTAAATAGTTTACATTAAATTTTAATATATTTAATTTTTATTTTCTTTTGCAAAGTAATTTTTTTGTTTTGATCTTGTGGAAAGTTTCTTGTTCTCGATTTATAAATTTCCCTTTTATTTGTTTCATTCTCTTTCAGGAATATGAGCAGCTCACAAACAAAATTCATGACTTTCAAATGAAAGAACAGCAACTCTTGGATAAAGTAACTATTCCTATCAGTGATACTGAAGATGAAGAGAAAGAAGAAAAGTTACCTACTCCTCCCAATAGCTCCACCTCTAGTCCAAAGCTCCCCTTAAAGTCCCCCGTCAGGTCTACCATTAAGATATACCTCCCAAATGCACAATTCACAAGGGTAAGTACATATGATTATGTTTTTGTTTGTTTTGTTCTGTCTTTTTTTTCTTGTGTGTGTATATATATATATATATATATATATATATATATATATATATATATATATATATATAATTAGTTGATAATTAGTAGGAATAATTCCAAGGAGGGTATAAATCCAAAGAGAGCTCAATGTTAGAACAGAGCAAATAAGAATAATAATGAAAGCGGGTTCCTTAGCAATCCATAGGTAATAGTTTATTTTGTGGGATCAGACCAAAAAATTTTACAACAATAAATGGATTTTAAATTTATCCAGACACAAGCAAAAAAAAGGAAAAGGGTGGAAGAGAGAAAAAAGAAAAGGAAAGAGTTTCAAAAATAAGATGGGAAGACAGATTTCAAAATAAGTTTTTTGGGGGTGGGGGAGATAAACATGAAGGAGAGGAAAAGAGAGTAAGAGAGAGAGAATTCAAGTGTTCAGCAGTCAGTTG
The DNA here is from genome assembly GCA_903632075.3 of Acanthosepion pharaonis. Lineage (NCBI taxonomy): Eukaryota > Metazoa > Mollusca > Cephalopoda > Sepiida > Sepiidae > Acanthosepion > Acanthosepion pharaonis. The sequence continues at coordinate 72,327 of CAHIKZ030000696.1, read as the reverse complement.
TCTGGTTGACCTAGAACATACTTCCTTTTTCCTTAATCAATAAATCATCTCCAAAAAAAATTCTTGTAATCTAAAATATTTTCTGGCATTAAATAACCTGCAGAAAACAAATCACTCAAGCAATCCATTGGTCAGAAGGGAGTTCCACCCAGACAGCTTTTTCTCCAAGAGTCATTGCTTTGTGAAACTGATTCCTGGGACAATGCTTCCCTGACCACTACAATTTTGACCTCTTTAAGTCCAGGATGACCCATTATCTCTACCTTACATATCCTCATTATCTGCAATTCGTATCTCCTCCTCTTATATTCATCAAATAACCTCATTCAGTAATCATCTACCTTGAGTGACTCTTGAGCTTTATATTGGGTGATCATTAGAGAGAAAGAAATGGGGCAAAGCTTGAATAATTCCTTTCAAACTTATGGACCAACTTACTGCTGCATTCTGTGTCTTTACTGGATTCGGACCCTTGGGCACCAATGCCACTTTATAAATTGTATCAATGAAAGACAAAATTTCTTTTTCTTATTTCTTTTATTATAAGAGAAGGACAGTCTTGGTAGCATCAGTTCTAGGAGGCAGCAGGAGAAAGAACTTCAAGAGAACACATGCCTGTTCATTGGCTTTGCATCCCTCCATGTGTGGCTTTCTGTGTCTATAGGATCTGGGTGTTGAAAGCATATCGACACTTCAAAATTCTTACGGCCTTCTGTTAACTTGTGCCATTTTCAGTCTTATGTCCAAAACTTAGACAAAGGCAATCCATCACTGTCAGAATATCACGCCCATTGCTGGCCCAGCCTCTGCATTCTCTAACATTACATGCTGCATGAATGAATAACTACTTAAATTAATTTTTACTGCATATTTAAAATTTTTTTAAACAAAATAATTAAAATTCTTTGATTTTGGACAGATTTCTCAATTTTGAGATGTGTATAACAGTATAGATTTGATAACTTTGTATCAGGGTTTTTTTTTTTTTTCTTTTTTAATTTAATTATTTGTTTTAAATTTCCCTCAGGTTCCAGTGAAGCCCGGTGTGACTCTCAAAGGAAGTCTTACTAAAGCTATGAAACTTCGTGACTTTGAACCTGAAAGGTGCCTGGTGTTTCAACTAAAGCCTATTCCCAGGTTTGTTTAGTTTTTATCTTCTTTATCTATTGTTAATTTCTTTCACCTTTCTCTTAAAAGTATTTATTTATATAAAGTATTATATTTACGGCATAATCTGACATAGAAGATTTGAATAAGCTGAGTGATGACTATTATTATAATTTGAACATATTTGATTCTGTTGGATGCCCTGTTGCATTGTAATGGTTAGAAACCTCAACTTGGGAAAATAGAAATTTCTGTATATCAAAACAATGTTGGGTAATAGAATTATGAAATGGAAAAAATGTAAATTCAGGAATTTAAATTATAGACTGTTATGTCGCAAGAGATACATTGATACCATCATAAACTTTTGAAATTTTACTGTTTATATAATATTAGAACTAAAATTTTAAAATTTAAGAATGGTCCACAATATTCTGATGCTAACTTTCAATAAAATTTTATACTTCTGCTTATAAATACATGCAGCAAAACAAAATCTTTATCATTTACCTTGATAAAGTCCCTCAATGGACGAAACATGTTGGTAAAGAAAAGTTCTCCTTTTACCTTTTTATACTCTCTTTTTACAGGTATTGGGTTGGCAACCAAGTTCCTGCCGCTTTTTTTTTTAATTTAAATTTTTTAAAAGGTTTAATAAAAAAAAAATAACAACTAATTAATCAATAATGTATTCTCCCTTGTTGTTTACAACTTCTCAACATCCAATAAGATTTTCAATACCTCGTTGGTAGAAATCACCCTGTTTCAACTCTAATAATTCATCCAACCAAGCTCTCAATTCTGCATCAGTATTGAACGAAACTCCCTACATAGCATTTGAAAAAGATCAAAAGAGGTGAAAATCCGTTGGTGCCAAATCAGAGGAGTATGGTGGGTGTTTGAATGGCTTCCTTGGTCATATTGACTATATGAGGACGGGCATTGTCGTGCAGCAAAAGAACTCCATGCTGCTGATTAGGTCTTTTCTCTTGAATAGCTGTGTTGAGTTGTTCCATCTGTTGAAGATAATTTTGCATTGACCGTTTGCTTCCATTCAAGCAATTCATAATGGAGTCCCACCATACACAACATCATTTTACACGGATGAAGATCTTGTTTCATACACAGTGTCACTTGTTTACTGGGGCTAAGCCATTCCTTGCGCTGCTTCATGTTGATGTACAGGCACCATTTTTCATTGCCAATAATGATTCAATAAGGAAATCATTGCTTGTGTCCATAAGTTGAGCGGAGATTGTGGCTTGTTAATTTTTGTTGTTGTCACTTAAAGCATGTGGAAACCATGCTCCACATTTCTGAACCTTTCCCATCAAGTGAAGATGCTTCTCTCTAGCAGTGTGGGAGCATTCCATTTCCTCTGCCAGTTCCCTTGTCGTTTGACAAGAATTTTTGTGCAATAGTTGGTTTAATCGTTGTTCATTGAACTCAATTTGGCGTCCAGAACAAGGTGCGACTTTGAGGTCAACATTTCCATTTTTGAACTTGGCATACCAATCATGAGCATTTCTTTCAGCTATGGCATCCTCTCTATACACAGCACAAATGTTGCGAGCAGCTTTTGTGGCCTTAGAAACTTGATTAAAAGCAAAAAGGAGGTGTTGAAAATGCTCATTTTTCTTAACATGACATTCCATTTCAATGATCTGAAAATAAACAAATTAACTTAAATGAACTCAAAAAAAACAAAATAGATTACAAAATGATTCCAAAATAAATTCTCAAAAAAAATAGATTCCAAAATTTAAAAAAAACTTAGTTGCCAACCCAATATATTTTATTTATATCTGAATATTTACATACACTTACATTTTAAGCCTTTATTGCCTTGCATAGGGTGAAATGATTATATAAAGCTAACTTAAAAAAAATGTTATTAGTTTTACTCTAGATTATTACTATTGCTTTTTATGACCGTACTCTAGATTAGCTATCTACACAGATTCACATACCTAAGGTTTCAAATTTTTTTTTTTTTTTTTTTTAAGAAATGAAAAATATTTCTTGAGGATTTTATTTTAATTAATATTTAGCTCTATTTCAAAACTATTTTAAATTGACTGGAAGTTTTTTTTTGTTTTTTTTTTCTCTAAAAAATCTGATTTTAGCCCCATTTTAGCCTGCATTCATTGAAATGGAATTCTCTTTATTAAAAATATCCCAAAAATGAAATATACTTTTCTGAAACTTCATTTGAGTAATATGAACTGATTTAAAATATAATTAATCTGATTTAAAACAAATATTTACTTTAAGTTTAAAATATCGCAGAAATGCATCTTTTTAACATGTTGGTAGCTGCTTATTTAATCTGTTGCTGTGTTAAAAAATTGATGTTTATCTAATGTTGTTCTATGGAGGCTCTATCCATAAAAAATAATTGAATATAATGTGAGCACCTAGTACATGTAATTTTAAGTATTCAATAATCTTACAAATTTAGGAAAATATAATGTAATGTTTTATTGAATATTAGATATTTTGGTTTTAAATTATCGCTGTTATTTTCTGATAATGTTGTGTATGAACAACCGTATCTACAAAAATTGGCAAGTTTATACACATACAAAAATATTTCTTTAATTATTTTAAAAAAATATTGGTGTTTGATGATTTGTACTAAGTTTTTTCATTTACAGTTATCCATCCTGGGTATGATGATAAACTACATCTGCGTCCTGGGTAAGACGATAAACTACGTCCAACAACAAGGCCTCTGATCAAAAGGTTTTGAGGTGCGTTGAACCACCTCTTAATTGCTGGTGTTCCCAGGTCCACCCTGACCCAGGGTGGTAGTACCTGTTAGGGTACCAGCTATGGGCAAATAGTTAACACCCAAACTTGTGTAAAAACAGGTTTTAATACCAGAAATTATTATCAGCAATACTTCAAAAAAATACTAGCAATACAAACAGCTATACATTTTTTGAAAAAAATATTACCAGCTATAGATTTCTTTAAGGAAAAATATTCCCAGAAATAGATTTTTGAAGAAAAACATATTACCAGTAATAAAAATTTTGTTGGCATTAAATAACCTATTGAGGTTGATATACTGTAAAACAAACCAAACCAAATACAGTTATAGTTTTTATTTAATAATAATATTGTCTAAAAGGCTGAAATTAAAATGATTATTTCTGATTTTGTGCCTATTGTACAACTCAACCTTTTTATCTACCTCCTACCAAAAAAGAAAAAAGTTAAATATTCAAAGTTAATTTGATTGTGAGAATTATAGAGATCTTGTATTAAAGATCATATATGAAATGGTCTGATGATTTGCGTCCATTTTATTGCTTTGATTACATATCTCTGTACAATGTGCATTGAAAAGGTTAAATAACTTTTTATTGTTGGAAACATTTCTGCTTTATTTCATATTTCTTCTTGTTTCTAAGTTTGTCTCTCTTTTTACAGAAAGTTGATTCCCTGGGATATTGATCTCTCTATGCTTCTTGCCGAGGAGCTCTCAGTCGAGTTCATCAGCCAACACCTCCCAACTGACACGCCCATTTACCACAATTATGTAAGTATATTATTACATTCTCTACTGTAGAATATAATATAGAGCAGACCTTCAGATCTTATAATTCATTCATCATAACAATTTTAATAGTAAGCCTCTATCTTGAGTGCCTCTTAAATCTAGAATTTTAGTATTAAAAATATCTAATATAAAATATTTTGAATCAACTGACTTATTAATAAGTATATAAGTATGTAGGTGTTGTGGAATAAATAATACACCCCTGATAGCTATATGAACTAGCCCATTACTATAAAGAGCTACAGATCAGAGGTAAGACTGGTAGCTGTTTGGAGTCAGTCTTCAGACTACCTAATACAGACATCACAGCATGTAGCTGAAGCATTTTGTATACAGAGTGTGTTATAACAATAGCCATAGAATATTGGTGACCTGGGATTCGAAACTCGGGGTTTATAACCATTATTCGAAATTCTTATAACAGTCATGAAGATTCAGGAACTCATATGAGTTGTAGCTGGAATTACAAGAATTTCAACCACATTGGGTTAAAAAAAATTTTTTTTTTCTTGAGGTATCTAGGGGAAAAAAAAACATTCTTGCAAACATGGAGAAAATTTTGGCTTCCATAGTTGAAATTCAACAACAAAAACGTTGCTTAGCTACAAAAACAGCAACAGGAGTTCTTGGATATAATTCTGAAGAAAACAATAAGTTCTTCAACATCTCTTACACCAGACGATGTCCAGAACACCATATCGTTATTTATATACAATCCTGAGGAGGGACTGACTTTTTCTGCATATTTTCCTAGCTATGAACACATATTCAGTCAAAAATGCAGCAGCTGGGAAGATGAGGCAAAAATAAGATTGTTGTTGAGGAAAATAGCTCCAATAGAGTATGAAAAATACTACAATTACATTTTACTGAGAAAACCAGGTGAAATCATGTTTGAAGACAGTTTCACATTCTGACAAAAATCTTTTAGTGACGAGAGCTCTCTGTTTAATGCTCGTTGGAGATATTTGAATCTAAACAAAAAAGAGGACAAAGATTGTCACATATGCTGATTTCATCAATAGAGAATGTGAAATGTTTAGAATAAACAAAATCATACTCCAGATCTGATCAAAGGATTAATTTTCATGCAAGTGTTTCTTTTTTTTTTTTTTTTTTTTTTTTTTTCACCCCAAGCAAGGCTAGAATGCCACTAATGCACAAGGGGTTACAGAGTGAAGGTAAGAGAAAAGGCTGGGTATAGGTGGTGGGAGATTGGGGAAAGGATAAAAAGAACGGGGATCAAGGCATCAGAAGATGACAATTGACATTTCATTTAAATTTTTGAAGATAGTAGTTATCGCAGAAGCAAGTAAGAGGAAGGGAGTTCCACTGTAGAGAAGTGCAAGAGAAAAAACTGTTGGAGTAGAAGCGACTTACATTTAACCATTTCAACAGTAAGTGGGTGGGACCTAGGTGCCAACCTAGTAGCACACTTAAATTCATGCAGTCGGGGTACCAGGGAAAATGGCTTGTCAGAGCAGTTGCCATGAAAATATTTGTAGAAAAGACAGAGAGAAGCCACATCACATCTGTGAGAAAGTGACTGGAGTCGAGGTGCCAAGTCAGGATCAATGACATTGCAGATCCATCTTTGGATTTTGTTGAACCTTGAGATAAATAGAAGGAGCGTCAGACCATATATGAGAACAGTATTCAATGCATGGATGAATGGTAGATGTGTAGGATGGACCAGCTAAAAAAGATGCTAAAATACAAGCAAAAATGAAACGAAAACAATAATATTATACTGCAAGACATAGTGGATGATTATCAGACAATGCTAAATTTGAAACCCGATGCCGAAGAAATTCAGGAAAAAGAATGTGCATTAGTACAAACAAAGGACAAATTATTTACATTATTTGGACTATTGTCCTCATCTTTGTTGCCATATTTATTATGTTTTGGCCATTGTACGCTCCGGCCTTCTTCAGGTGATTGAAATGTCGAACTGAACCCTTTATTTCGTTCACTGGGGTAGACTGTTCTAGTTCCACACGCCATGTCTAATGGATGTCAGTTATCTCCTGTTAATTTTCCCTCTGAAAGTTCTCCACTGCCTTAACCAGACAGTGGATAAAGGCGTTAGTTAGATCCAGTGACAGGACCCAAAAAGTGTGAGTTCAATACCCGGTTAAAGCAGTGGGGAACTTTCAGAAGGAAATTAACAGGAGATAACTGATAACTGACCTCCATTAAATATGGCATGTGGAACTAGAACAGTTTACCCCAGTGAGCGAAATAAAGGGTTCAGTTCGACATTCCAACCACCTGAAGAAGGCCGGAGTGTACAATGGCTGAAACATTGTAATATGGTGACAGAGATGAGGACAATAGTCCGAATAATGTAAATAATGTACATAATACCTCATCTCAGAAATATAGACATACTAAAGGACAAATGTACAAAAAGGAGAATAAATCCTTAATTATATAAGTTTTACCAAGTTCCTTTTAGTATAAAGATGGCAGCAGCCATTTTTCAGCAGTCCATGAATACTATGTTTGCGGATTACGAGTTCACTGTTTACAGCCATGTAGAAAAAGAAGCTCTAACAATTATATTCCCTGTGAAGAAATTTCGTAAATTTATTCATGGAAGAAATTTCATGTTGAAACAGACCAAAGGTGCTTATTAACAATATATGATTCAAAGAAAGGTATACCTACTCATACAGCTAATAGACTACAACACTGAGGTACCATCCTGTTAAACTATGATTTTATGATGGTATACCAACTGCCTAAAAAATTAAGACATGCAGATGGATTATCTAAATTAATATCTAAAGATGCAGAAGCATTGATGGACACGGTCATCGCAGCACTAAAAAGCAAAATGGAAATAAAAAAGAACATTTTGTACAGTGTAGTACGAGATTTACCAGTGACCCTGGATGTTATTTTCGCAATAAAGATATCATTTTCTTTTATTTACAAAAGGAAAAAACGGAAAATGACGTCTTTATTGCGAAAATAAAAAAAAAAGCAATTGAAAGAAAATAACAAAAAACAAAATCTAGACTTTGATATGCTCTAGTAATGTATAAAGAGTTGTAATACCAGGTATGTTACAGAAATGAATATTAAAGGATTTCCATTGCGGACATCCTGGTATTTCAAGAATAAAATCTCTGAGAAGTTTTGTATATTGGACTGGGATGGACCAAGATATGGAAAGAATAGTGAAGCATGTAGAAATTCTGCTCTAGCAGCAAAACTACCAATCATAAAGATAGGACCTTGACGAAAGACAGACATGCTATGGTCAAGATTGCTTATAGATTTTGAAGGTCCTATCAATGGATCATATCTTGGTTGTTGATAGTCTCACAAAATGACTTTGTAGCATCTCCATTTCAGTTGCCAAATTTATTCTGAGTGATAGAAAAAAAAAAAAAAATTCAGTGGAAACACTAATTATATATATATATATATATATATATAAGTTTAATGTATCTAGTTTTAAGTATAGCTAAAATAACTGATTTCAGGCATTACTGTAAATCAGTTGACAAATGTTTTCCATGAACTGTAAAATCATATTACCCTTTGTATTGCTAATGATGGAGGACATGTGGAAACTTAAATAAAATTTCAATAAAACCTTAAAAAAATATCGATTTACTTCTTTCTAATCCTTTTTACAAATTATTTCTATTGCAAATACAAATAAAGTTATAAATTTTTTAAAGTGCACACGAACTTTGTGGACACCCTGCGTGTGTGTGTGTCTATACACACCTAGACAGTGGAAGAACACTCAATCCCTATAGATTAAATAAAGGGTTCAGTTCAAAATTCCCTGAATGTTACCTGGATTGACAGATACCTGAAGAAGGCCAGAGGGCATAACATCTGTAACAACAAAGATGAGGGTATTAGTAAGACTGTAAATAATGTATATAAATAAATATTTTTTTTTATTTTCATTGTTAGCATTTTTTTATAAAAACAAAAAAAAAACTTTACTTTACCTAAACAAGAATTTTTTTTTTTTCCCTTCCTTACAAATTCAACAAATTATTTTTATTTTGTCAAGAGTGAGAGGGGTTAATAATATACTTTCTGATGGCCATATGACACATTGCTTTTGTCATAGGTAGGGATCTTCTTTTTTTGTAGTTAGATATTGGAAAATACAATAGAATTTTCTGAGAATCCTCAGTTTTCTTGCCTGTAGAATAGTGAAGTGGAAATTGACCAAAGGATAAGGTGTTTTGTTTTTTTTTTATATATATATATATATATATATATATATCTGAAATTGTCTAACCATTTCTGATAACAAATCTGTAAAGGATGTCTTGTATTAATGCTGCTGTAAATTCTGATTACTTATACATGTATCTCCTACCTAAGTCCCTGGCAGCGCATGACATGTACTTAGTTGACCACATAATTCATGACATGTCCTTCATTGGCATGTTACTATATATGAACAGTATCCTTTGATCATTTCTAACCATGACTCAGCCATGATGTTTTTGTTTTTTTTATTTAAATCATTTTACCCTATGAAGCTCCTAAGACACAATGGGTTACTGAATGTAAGAGAATACAAGAAAAAGAACTGGAATTCAGGAGACTGAAGTTGAAAATTGACATTGCATTTGAATGTTTGAAGATCAAAGATGACTGGAAAACAAGAGATTTCCCCCAAGCAAAAAGTGCAAGCGAAGGAACTGTCAGCATAGAACTTATGCTGAATGTATTGCAGAAAGTTATGAAATTTTAATGATGCTGAATACTCTTTTATAACTAAGTTCCTATAAAGAGAACTTGTTCATTCTGTTTCGAAAATGTTTTTTTTTTCTCTCTTTCTGTATTTTACACTTGCAATTTTAAAAAAAAAAAAAAGTAAACTTTCCTGAAACAATTTTTACTTACCTGTTTTTGTATTCTTAATGAATATCTTATTTTTCAGGTGAGAAAGACATTCTTTACCATTGTTTTCTGTGATCTGTGCAGAAAGCTGCTGTTCAATGGTTATCGCTGTGCCACGTGTGGTCTGCGTGTCCATCAGCGATGCATACATCGGATAATCCATTACTGTCTTGCTGGAGATGATTATAGTACACATTATAGCAGTCCAGACAGAATTGCAGATACAATATTCAAACAGTAAGAAAAAAAACATTTTTCTTTTCATGCTTTAAAATTACTACTTTTTACCATGCTGCTTTCACTATACCCATATTCCATTGTGGTTACATTATACTCATATTCTGCCATAGTGGTTAACATTTACCATGCCGGAGGCAAAAATTGAGGATGATTTTGAAGGCTTTACTTGAGTAGATATTGACGATGAAGTGGTTGATGATAACCATGCTAGTGACGTGGAGGAAAGTGATAATAACCACTGACTAATTTTATGGATGTGACCATCGATATACCTGATAGCCTTTCTGAAGGTGAATTATTTTGTCTATTTATAAACAACAAAATAATAACTTTATTCATCAATGAGAACATGTCAATGAGACAAATATGAGTCAGCTGAAAGACAGAGCAAACAAATGCTAGTGTCTTCTTGTATGTAAACACGAGGAAGCACATCATGTTTTTGACAAAATGAAAGCCTTCTTAGCGTTTTTTTTTTTTTTTTTTTTTTTTTGCCTTGCCTTACGTATTTGATTTAGACCACAAGGCTGTCAAGGGTCAAATTATCAACAGGAATTGTTGAACTGTTTTGGTCCAGACAGCAAAGTCACAAGTAAAAAAAAACAAAAAAAAAACAAACAAACAAAAAATGTATAAAAGAATGTTTTATATAAGCAGGCAGGAATATATATTCTTCATGTAGGAATATATTTGTCATGCAGAGTTATCGACCTTTCCCTCTTTGAATATTCCATGACACTTTGTTCATCGTGACTAAGTATAATCAAGGCTTCTGGAACAACTTAAGTCGGAGGCTTCAAGCAGGAAGTCACATGAGATCAGGCAAAGCAGTCATCTCTTGCCTGGCATCTGGAACAACTCTGATCACTTCCAATTTTTGTTTATATGTACCTCTGTCCAAAACTGGTGTGGAGTTTGATGAAACCTGGGGTTTTGGTAAATCCCCTAACCCCCTACAAAGAGTCCTTTGTCGTCTGACTGCAGAAAATGAATTACATGCCCAATTTTGGAAAGATCTCTCCTCTTAGCAATAGTAGTAGCAGAATATTGATCCCCACCCACCCAATTCCCTCCTTCTCATATTGGTACCACACACTAACACTACCAAAGGGACATAGGCAACTCCTCCATCCTACCTGATATTTCACCTGAGCCCTTCACCTCAATTGTCACTTTGACAAACTCTATTTCTAGACTGCATAGGTGCACAGGCGTGGCTTACTGATAATTAATTTTAATTATCACTCAAAATTTTCATGAATGAGATTCTTTGACCTACACCCCATTCTCTCAGCCGGACATTCACCAGATGTTCCCATGACAGCCATCTTAGCAGTTTTGACCCATGACACTTGGGGCTCGGCTAGGGATTTACCTTCTTGTCAACAAAATCCCTTGACCCTATGCTCATAAAATCCAGAAATTTTCCAGATGGCTTTCAAGTATACAAAGAATCAGAGGCTGTCATTTTCTTTATCTTTTTGGCCAACTTCCCTTCTTGAGTTATGGCCTGCAGTAAATTATGGAATTTACACACTTTTAATAGTGATTATCAATCAGTGTCTCAATTTCAGCCTTGTCTTAGTAAAATCATCGACTGAATTGAATGTTATTATTGCACCACCTCTCCCAATCCCTTGTGGGTTTAAATTATCCAGATGGCTTTTTTGGCTAAATACCCCAAAATAATAAAGCCGTTTTACTTCAAGTCAACCCTATTCCTCTTTTTTTTTTCTTTTTTTTTTTTTTTATGGTTTACTCATAGAAGAAAACAAACTTTCTGAATTTTAATAAAATCCTGTCTTGTCTCTTGGTATATTTATCAAGCTATCTCTTAACTCTTCCAGCATCTTATAGTATTACATATAAACTGTGGTTCTTATGCCTTGTGTGAGCATTAGCACAAAACAAAATCTTTGGATACTTTTCCATTTTCTAGATTTGGAGATGTTTGAATTTAAGACACAGAAGGTCCATAATTTTTTTAATATTGTTTTAGATACCTTGGTCTTCAATTATAACTTTATCTTACATGAAAAGCAAATTTACAGGTGCTGATATTTTTCTCAATTATATCTTGATTATTAAAATTCAATATAAAGATATGAACCAAATTTCTAAGACCATTGCCAAGACATTTTGCATTTACCTTGATTATAGATTTATTGGCCTTTTTATTAATATTCATTAACTTAGTATTTCCAATGTAGATCGATATCAAAGAGTATGTGACCCAAATCTTTAATATAATAATGTTTTTACCTGAAACAAATCTTGGAGAATTCTTATTCAAAATTTTCAAACCTTTGCTATCCTTCATAGACATTAATTATTGATCGATATTTGATTCAAGTGCATGCACTTAACTTTGATTTAGCTTGATTAAAACCTAAATTTTTATTAATATTGATTCATTATTATATAAGTTTGATTAAACCTTGTACTGACTCTGGAGTACACTCTGCACTGATTCTTGATTACTTACCTATGTCAGTTCTTGATTACTTACCTATGTCAGTTCTTGATTACTTACCTATGTCAGTTCTTGATTACTTACCTATGTCAGTTCTTGATTACTTACCTATGTCAGTTCTTGATTACTTACCTATGTCAGTTCTTGATTACTTACCTATGTCAGTTCTTGATTACTTACCTATGTCAGTTTTTGATTACTTACCTATGTCAGTTTTTGATTACTTACCTATGTCAGTTTTTGATTACTTACCTATGTCAGTTTTTGATTACTTACCTATGTCAGTTTTTGATTACTTACCTATGTCAGTTTTTGATTACTTACCTATGTCAGTTCTTGATTACTTACCTATGTCAGTTCTTGATTACTTACCTATTAGGTTGTTCAATAAAGTGTTTTTATTTATCTTAAATAAACCCTGAAATTTTCAGTCTTAATCAAAATTTCCAGCCATTTCCATCATTTTTTTTTTTTTTTTTTTTTTTTTTGCTTGAACTTTATTCAACCACAATTGGACTTTGACTTTTATTTCCATTCTAATTTATTTGCTCTTCAGGAAATAAAAATATGATAAAAGAAGCCTGTAACAATTCACTATTTAAAGGCACCAAATTAAACAACCCCCCCTTCTTTGTAAAATATTTTTATCATAATTTGTCAGCTGAGATATCTTTGGCTTTATTACTCATGTCAGGTTTCATTTTCTTTTCTTCCAGACCGTTTCCAGATATTTCTCAGACACTACCTCCATTTCCTAATCAGTTCCAGACATTGCCTTATCAGCGTAGTACTCGTAAGCGTGCGCCTCCCATCTGCCAGAGAGAGCGTTCAACATCAGCACCAAATGTCTGCTGTAATCTAGTCAATGTAAGTACAAACAAGATGGCTCTGACAAATGTTCAATTATATCTACTTTAGAGAGGGAGGGAGAGAGAGAGGGGGTTTGGAAAATTGCAACAAGACATACAGTAATTATTATTAAAATAATTTGGCAATCTCCTTTATTTTAAAAATGTAATTAAGCAAAAAAGAAAATGGGTGTGAATTAGTATGCATTTATTTCAATGGGAATAGCTGACAAGTAGTCGACAGTATTTGTCTGCTGCTCTTGCAAATGACTTTGCTATAGTTAAGTTGAGCAAAAGACAGAGTTTCTTAGTTCACTTGTAAACTTCTGTGCTCATGGTATGATTTGCAAAGGAAATTTCAATTGTGACCGTTTAAGGGTCATGTTTGCAGTGGTTCACACAAACTTTTAAAACCTGTAATTAATGTAAGATCTTTTTTTCTTTTTTTTTTTTTTTTTTCAAAGATATGGACTTTAAACATATTTGTAAAAACAAATTTCAAGAATAAAACTGTTCATATGTTTATTAAATCATTTTAAATTTTTAATAAAGTCAGAAAGTTATTGAGATTTGAAATAGTAAAAATATGAAAAAATAGCAAAGGATTAATGTGTAATTTCTTATTGAAAAAATACATGAAAAGAAAAAAACCGATTCCATTTCAGATTTACTATCCTCGGATTCCATTATTAAAAGAAAATTGTTCCCTCTGAGATAGATACAAATAAATAAACAATTATTTACATGCAGGCTATTGTCCTCATCTTTGTTGTTGTTATGACAACGTTTTGACTGTTGTCCCCTCCAGCCTTTATCTGGAGTATGCTGGTCCGAATAAACCTACAGGAAATTCTGATATGAAACCTTTATTTAATCTACAGGGTAGACTGTTCTCATTCCAAGAAGTAAACTGTTCTCACTTAGTTCCCCTTTTTTCTTCTCTCCTCTTTTCCTTTCTCATTGCATTTTTGTTACTGGCCAGTTATTGCTCACCCTGTTTCCAGAGTTCATAAACTAATGCTATAGACTGGTCCTATGGGACCAAATAACTGAGCAATACTAAAAATAAGAACTATATGAGATATCACTAGACATAGGCAGTGGAACAAAAACAGTCTACCTCATAGATTAAATAAAGAGTTTGGTTCATAATTCAATGTACGTTACCTGGCTCGACATACACCTGATGATGGTCAGAGGCCACAGCGGACAGAATGTTGTGATAGTAATAACAAAGATGAGGACAAGAGTCTTATGACTCTTTATCTCAGAACAGGTTGGCATATTTATTTATTTTACATAACTTGTTTCTATTTTTTCTTTTTAACCTCAGCCTCTCCTATAAGAATATCAATCTCGCTTTGTCTCTGTGTGTTTACATTTGTGGAGATTATAAAGACTGAACTTGTCCAAGATCTCGCTTGGTTTCCCAATTATTGACACTCTTCAATTCAAATATATACTTAATTTTACTGTTTCTTAATGACCACAGAACCTGTATAAAAAAAAAAAAAGATGAGCCTGGTTTCCAGGGTTCCATCTTTCAGGCAGCACCTCTCCAATATACAAATGAGAGAGTTAGTAGGCATACCCTGATGTACACAGCAAAATTGAGTGGTGAGTCTAGTGTCTTACAGCTCATGAAAGACGGAAATCAGTTATGAGGGCTGTCACTAATCTGCTTATTCGTGCATCCTACATCTTGGCTATCTTTATTAGAAAGGTACCTCTGTTTCCAGTGGTCAATGTTGTCACTACATCACAGAAGCAGGAACTTTCTTTACTATTTATACAGAGGTAAATAAATCCCAAATATAATCTTAAGTCATTTCTTTAAATGTTTCTTGTTATTTTTTATTGGAAACCAAAGTTAATAGCTGCTCAATCCTAACTTAATCCTTGATAAAAACTGCCACAGTGTGAAACAGATTCCCATATGCATGTTTCCTTGAAGATTACAATCTTGAAGAATCACTTCATGTAAATGGCCAATTATTATCCATCCTCCTTATCCTCATAATCTTCCCTTCCTATTACCTCTTCGTTCATTCATATCACATACCTCATTTACCATAGTCATTTTAACAGTACCCTTCTACATTGATTGGCTCTTGAGCCTTCTATTTGGTGAATTCTATTATTAAGAATGATACTGGATTCATATTACTTTGAATTTGAAGACCTCTTTAAAAAGAATGATTAGTCTTCTCAGTGAACTTAAACAATTTTTTGACTCTACAAAGCATCTTGCAATATTGATCTCTTATAGTGTTAAAGAAATATTTACCATGCCACAATAGTTTTAGTGAGTTATCTTCTCCTTGTTAGCAAAGAAATAATTCAAATATGCCATTTTCACATGTTGAAGCTAATTCTTGAATTTTATATTTTAAATTTCCACTGAAATTTTTAATGTGTGATCTATGTGAGAATCATTGGATTAAGTGCACTGACATAGTTACAAAAATATTTATTTTATTTTGTTTTTTCAACATTAAACCACAGACTTATTGATGAGCCTATGTATTTTGTACTTGCAAGGATTGAAACTGAATATTATTTTATGTATAATATTTTTCTTTTTTTAGAGTTCCGATCAAGTTGTGGATAGAAGACACACGGACTATCCTGGAGACCATTCAAGTATGTATTGTTATCAATAACTCAATGTTTCTCCTTTCAAGCCAGTTTTTCTCTAGACTCATTTGATATGAGCATCACTTGCTTTGTTTTTGAAATTTCCAGAAAGTACAATCACCAATAATTCGGCTGTCTTAATTGCTGATTACAAGGTAGGATATTCAGCAGCGTTCACTTATCCTTTAGCTTATACATTTTTTCTTTTTTATATCTACACATGTTGCTCTGAAAGTAATACCTATTTTATTATGGTGGTCAACAATGTCAGGTGGATGTCAGTATGGTAGTAGTGGGTGAGCCTTCACATCAGTAACCCATACTTTTTTTTCTTTTTGTTGCCTTGTAGATAGCTGCTGAGTAGTAGTTTGGCAATATGGTGTCTGACATGAAAGTGTATGAAGTAGAGGTGTGAAAAGGGAAAAAAAAATGTTCATTGAAGCTTGCTGAATATTTCTGGAGACTAAACAGAGGGTGTGAGCAAAGTTAGGCATTGAGTAATGTGTTTACTAATGGTTTTGTCTTTACAAGTACAATTTTTTGATTGCAGCATATGGGGTCTTGTTAATTTCTAACGAAAACACATAGCCAACAATGGTAGATACTTTATAGAAAAATATTCTTTTGTAGATGAAAAACTTACTCTATCCATCAATGTTATTTTGCTTCAGCTCTTTTAAGACATGCTTGGAGAATATATGGACCTAACAGACAGTCACCTCTGATTACTAACTATGATGAGTAATCAGAGGGTGAAACACTTGTTGCAAATGATATAGATACAGGAGTTGCTCCTTATGTACCCTCTGTTTTGTGGCATTCATCTGACATGTTTCAGGTCTTGGGATCTTCATCAGGCAAAGAAGGAATATTTCCACATATTATTTAAAGGAACTAATTTTTTTTCCTTCCTATGTTAAATCTTTTAACCATTGTCTTTTGTGCTTGCTTATAGTCATCTGAATCCATCTTGGACTGGCCCCAAAATGTTCCTTTGCTTGATGGGTAATAAAACAATTAACTTTGGTAAAGGAAAGAAAGGAGGGAGGATGTCTTTACCTTTTTATGTCCCCATGTATCTCTTAATTCCTTCCTCTATTTTTGTGTATTTTTTATAGTAGTATTACAAGAAAACTTATATAGTGTGTGTGTGTATATATATATTAGTATTATTACAAGAAAACTTATATAGTGTGTGTGTGTATATATATATATATATATATACACACACACACTTTGTATGGTGTGTAGGTTTCATGTGTCTGCACACATGTCATCCATCTAGTGTGTTTGTTTTTGTTAGTATGTATGTGTATATTCATTCTCTATACACACACTATATAAATTTTGTACCACAGAATTTTAATATGGTTTTGAAAATGATGGAACGTTTTTTTTTTTTTTTTTTTGTTCAACGCACCTTCAGAAAGATTCATTCAAATGGCAATAATCAAAACAGTCAATGAAACTTAATGTAAACAGCCTCTAAAAACCAGAAATGTTTAACTGACACTGAGGCTTGTGCAGCACACTATACGCTCCATCAACATATTACACCGATTATTTACAGTAATAAATTTATTTTAGTCATGGCACCTTAATTACCCCCTCCCCTCATTTCACCATTTTGATTGTCATTCCAGCAAATCTTTCTGAAGATATGTTGGATGAAAAAGTTCCCTTTAAAAGAATGCGTTCCATTACTTTCAAAGATATATATATATATATATATATATATATATATATATATATATATATATATATTTGTAACTACCTTAAAAACCACCCTATTGGGCAGCATTTATGCTGGCTCCTGTTGTTGGGCTCTTGATTAGGCCCTCTGGTTTGTTCAGGAATTTGATAGTCCCTAAGTCTTTACATATTCTCAGCATTTGAAGCTCTTCTGGCTGCTGTTTGATCTGGGTTTTTATTTGCACAGGAATTTCTTTTCCTTGCTGAAGCCTTGGCTCTTTTGTTCGTAATCTGGTCCTCTGTTGGTAGAGATTTCTTCTGCTGCCATATGCAATAGACAACAATAAACTACAGAAGAATTCAAAATTGATCATGGCATTTAAGAATTACGTTAATATTTAAGCTTACCTTTTAAAAGTTCAATGATAATTCTTTTGCCACCACTTAGTTTAATGACAATTTGATGTGCATAGGTCCTTACTTTCCGCACAAACAATTATTTTTATTTCATGAGTGACTTTCGCAATTCCCAAATCTATTTCCAAATTATAAAAATTATCATAGAAAAAAATTTGTTGCAAAGAATCCATGTAAAAAAAATCACTGAAAACAAGCACAGTAATGAAAACTTGGAATCCAAAATTTCTGTAACATGAGCTATTGAAAGTTAGAGAGTTGTGTCTCTTTAATTGAAAAAGTGTGACACACTAACATTCACATTTATTATATAGTTTATTAAACAAACAAAATGATTGGCATAACTCTTCCAATATTTTTCAACACTTAGTGAAGCATGCAATTTAACAAAAAAGTGTTTGACATTGTCAGCCATTATTTTCTTTGCTTTTCTTAAATTGCACTCTTCTCTACGTGTTGTATTATTATTATTATTTGTGTACGTTATGTTTCCTGCTATGTATCCTTTAGAGCCAGGTCCAAATTATGGTCCTTAGGAGAATCGTCATTTAATTGATGGCACTTTTTTTAGTATATGCTATGTTCCTATTAGGGTGATCTTCTGGGTAATTTGTATGTTGATGTTACCTGGGACACTGTTAGTAAAATTGTCCACTCCTTTTCTCACGAGGCCCAGAGCTTCGATTACTATTGCTAGTCTTGATCTTCATTACCCACATCCTGTTAATATGGATTTCCATGTCCTTGTATTTGGACAATTTCTCTATAATTTTCATGGAGGTATTTCTCTCAGATGATACTGCTATGTCAATAATCATACACTTCCTGAATTTCTTGTCTTTTACGATAATATCAGGTCTGTTGGTTTTTATTTCCCTATCAGTTTGAATTGGCATTATTATTATTATTAATTAATTAATAATTATTATTATTATTAATAATAAAATAATGTACTTAGTTAGCTATTTTATTTTGTTGCCAATAATTATTATTGATGTATTTCTTGATATTGTCTTCTGGAATTGCTCTGATCAAATGCATTTTTGGTGAAAAAGATTTTATTAATTCTTTGATTTTAAAGCTACTAAATTCAAAATTTATAAAGCCTCTTAATTTTAATTAAAAAATTTTTTTAAGTTACTATGTTCCATATAATGTTATCTCTTCACCATTGAGACAGTGTTTCCAAAGGTGGGCTCAATATGCAGTGTTACCAAATATCTAATGAATCATAGCTTCTGTCTATACATCTGAGATGAGGTATTGTAATTATTTACACTATTTACATTGTTGTGTCCTTGGGAACATGGTGCAGTGGATAGAAGCATTGGTTGATTGATCTGAAAGTGACTTAATCCAAAAAGTTGTGAGTTCAAAGGAACAAAAACTTTGAGAGTTGAGCTATCAAGGGGAATTAACTGAAACTGAGATATCCAAGGGCATGGCTCGTGGAATTTGAACAACCTATCTTAGTTGACTAAATGAAGGGTTTGGTTCAAAATTCCAAGAAATATTGCCTCAAGAAGGCCAGAGCATATAATAGCTGAAACATTGTGAATATGGTAATAAAGATGAGGGCAACAGTCCAAACAATGTAAATAGTTGTAACAGAGAATAAGGTCAAACCAACAAGATTTTTGAAGATCAAAGTTGACTCAGAAGCTAGAAGAGAGAGTTCTACAAGCAAGAAGTGTGATCAAAGAAACTGTTAGCATAGAACTTAGGGTTACATCTAGCTATTTCAACTCTAAAATGATGAGAACTTGCTGCCAATCTAGTACTGTACTTAAATTTCAAAAGTCTAGGTACCATAGAGGAAAGTAATATTTATTTTGTTTTAATACAAAAATGTGGCACAAGGCCAAAAGGGGGGAGAGAAAGGCTGGTCTTTTAATCTGTCTTAGCTAGCCACGATTACTGACCTAAACATACCACAGAAGAAAATTTATCAGAACAATTACCATGAAAGTATTTATAGAAAAGGCACAGGGAAGTTACACTATGGCAGTAGGAAAGTGATTGAAGACAAGATGCCAGATCAGGACCAATAACATTGTAGATTCTTTGGATTTCATGAAGAATCTCTAAATATAGAGCTGGAGCACCAGACCAGATGTGGTAGCAATATTCTAAGTAAGGACAAATGGTAAACTTATTTAAACCTAATCATATATTAAAATGAATTGCAAGTTATATCTGATGTCTGCAAAATTCACAACAGCCCTGTTAAAAATAAAAAAAAAATAAAGTACACTTAATGTATCAAAAACCGATAAAGTTTCCCTAAAACTTTCAAGTTGTCAATTTTATAAATTATACTAAATAGTGGAATCTATGGTAAAAAAATTTTACTTTTATTAAACAACTTAAAAGTCACATGTGCCAAAACATAAGATGCTTTTATACAAAATTTTAAGAATATTGCACAAGGAAAGTGAAATCAACCTATTACAAGTTATTTCAAGCTAGAAAATATTTTTAGGTTGTAAGAATTTTTTTTTCTTTTTTTTCTTGAGATAATAATGGTTTAGTGATACCAGTTTTGTTAATTAACCTATACCTGGCCGGAAAAGAGGTGCATTCATAATTTTCTCAAGGTTATTTGCATATAAGTGAATATAACGAACACAACTGGAATTGCTTACAACTCCTGATATTCCCAAATGGTCACCCATCTAATTAGTGACCAGATTTGATGTTACTTAACTTTGGTCATTGTATGGGAACCGGTGTTTCAATATGATATAGCTGTCAGTCTTATAACTAATCATAATAATCACACACACACACACACACTTTAGAAGCAACATTATTTGGCTGGGAGGGACCCTTTTCACATAACACATGGGCGACACTTTATTTTAGTTAAAATCCTGTTAGTCATTAGGATTAGTTCACACCCCATAACAGATTGACAGTGAGGTCATAACACTTGGTTTTTCTTTAAATGCCTTGTTGATTGACATAATTCTCAGTACTGTACATGTATTAATCATTTCCATTTAGTTAGCTCTTTTGTTTAAGTCTATATCTTCCTCGATAAACATGAGAATTTTTTTTTTTTTTTTTTTTTTTTTTTGAGATAATAATGATTTTAGTGATACAAGTCTACTAATTAACCTATAGCTGGGGAGAGGGGAGGTGGATTCATACCTTTCCCAAAGGTATCTGCACGTAAGTATACACAATGTACCCAATTGGAACTTGACTCTTCAGTTAACATGGGTATGGGTTAATAAGTAGGACATGTATCAGTAAATCTCAAAAAAAAAAATCTTAGAATATTTTCTGGCTTTAAATAACCTGCAACATGTTGACAAACCTTAAAAAAAAACAATCACTCAATCAAACAATTGATTTTATACAACTAAAACTGCACTGTAATTGTCATCCCCTCCTTCACTTGGCCTTTGTAATTCTTGTTTTTCCCCACTTCAATAGCCATCTGAATTGAATGGTTTTTGCCTTAAGTTTTAGTAATCTATTATTAGACGAATTAGTGTTAGAAATTTTATGAATATTAAGCTTAGCAAGTGTGGGGGTACTCAATAAGGATCAAGCCCTTTATAGTAGTAATATTCTGAATATAATTTGCTAGTCCTTGTTTTTTTTTTTTTGTTGGATTACAGGCCAGGAATGAGCATACAGTAATAATGTCTTATTACCAGTGCTTCATGGTGAGGTGTCTAGTAATACAGATCTTAGAATTATTTTAGTTTAGTCTTGTACAAGGCTACAAATCTGGGTATTTAGGACTAAACAGAACATGTATTAGAGGTTTTATAAGTACTTAAATAGTATTTGCATATGGAGCAGATTCCATCTTCAGATAAACCTTTAACTAGTTTTAGTACCAGTACTTCGATGATTTTGGTTTTTGGACAGAATGTTTAAGCTCTTTAGTTCTTTTAAAGAAAAAAACATCCATAATTACTTTGAGGTTTGGGCAGATCTAAAGCTAGATTGTAATTTTTTTTTTTTTTTTTCATATTCAAATTAATTTCATGATTCTGATTTAATCCAACATTATCTTATTAATATAAATGGCATTTTTAGTCATTACATTTGTTTGAGTTGTTATCTCAACTAGTATGCCTACTAAAAATAACATTTATAGTTGTGTAATATATATATATATATATATATATATATATATATATATATATATATATATATATATAATCTATTGTCTTGTTTTCCATTTTAATAGGTCTGTTTTTTTTTTTGTTTTTTTGTTTTTTTTTTTTTTTTGTTTTTTTGTTTTTTGTTTTTTTTTACTTCAGTAATTAAATTTTTTGTATTCCTAGAAAAATATTTAAATTATTATTTAAATATTTACAAGTAAATTCCAGAAAATTGCTATGGAATTGATATACTAAATAAAGATGTTGACATATTCATAATGGGTAATTAGCTAGATTAATAGTTTGTGATTTTAATAAATTTATTCACATTTATAGTGGCTTTGTGCCAGTCTTTTAAGATGAACTTAGTAAATTACATTTGAGAATCCGATTTTGATCAGTTTGAAAAGATTTACCAATGTTTGTTTATTTTTTTTATTTATTTTTTTTATTTATTTTTTTTGTATTATTACTTTGAGTTTAAAGATATTTTATTGGTAGCTTGTTCTTTTCCCTCTGTTCCTGTTTATGTTTAGTTGTAATCTTAGAGAATTATACAACTGGTTAATTTTATGTGTGTCAATATTATTTTATGTTTGTCTGTATTGAGACTATGATTTGCATTAATTTATTGTTTTTTTTTTTTTAATTGTTAATTCTTGTGCACCCACCCAGATATTTATTTAAGACCAATGTTAGGTTGTGAAATAAATCCTGATAATTTGACATAAAAGAACTGAATTATCCTAAGTTATTTAAGTTCTGTTTAGCCTTGTATAAAAATTTTTATTTTTTTATTTTTTATTTTTTTTTTTCCAATGATTTTTAACTCTTAATATTCGTTCTATAATATATCCTTATGAGTTTTCTTTGAATTTCTGGGGTGAGGAGTTATCTTTATTTATACTATTTACATTCACACTATTGTCTTTTTTTGTTATCACAATGTTTTGCCTATCATACCCTCAGAACAATAGTTGCTGTAAATTTATTAACCTTTAGCACACTGCATCCTTTTTCAAGGCCTTTCAAGTATAGTATTCTTACTGCTAATTTCTCTCAAACTTAATTTTCTGTTGCCATAGCAGGATGACAACACAATCATGAAATTCAAACAAGCTATTGTTCAGGGTTCAGTCCCCTTCACTGGTAGGATAAACTTTTTGAATGGCAAATGAAGTCACAGGGTGATAAAGGTTAATTTCTCTCTTCTTGAAAGCCAGAGAGCACAATGGTCAAAACATTGTGAAGAGGACAATAGTATTAGTATGACTTGAATTTAGTAGATATTACTTTCTGATGTATCAAACAAAATGAGTACATTAGATGGAATAACTCAAACGCATCCAAGACTTTCTTGGACCAATTTAGCTTACAGCCACATCATGTTCAAACACCTGTATGATCACCAAAGTTAATCAACATTGAGCCTAGTCAGTACCAAGCCAAATTCCAGCTCACTTTGGGTTTGTTATATTCACTTACATGCAAATATCCTTGGGAACAATGTGAATTCAATTCTTCTTCCCCAGCTATGAGTTAGTAAAACTGATATCACTAAACAATTACCTCAAAAGAAAAAATTCTTACCATCGAAAAATATTTTCTGGCTTTAAATAACTTGCAAAAGGTTGATAAGCCGTAGAAAACAATCACTCATTTGAAGCTATTTATATAAAGAGAATCTCTATAAAAATGAATTGTGATTGTTCCTTGCTGCACAATGCTATTCAAAGTTTAATGCCTGATGATTTTCACATGCATAAAAGTGAAGAGCTTTGGTAATGAACAACAATATAGTTCTTTCTAATAAATATATATATATATATATATATATATATATATATATAAGCTGTTATTTTTTACATTGAGGACTTTTCTTCTTCTTTTTTTTTTTTTTTTTTTTTTTACTCCAAACACTCACTGTATACACACAAACATGTATATATTTTTTTTTCTTTTTCAAAGTTTTCTGATTTATAATCACATACCAACAAAGTACACAATTATGCTTTCTGAAATTGCTAGAGTTCTCAAAGATGTCATTAATTTGAAACTGAAAGCGAGGTTAAAAAATAATGGTTTAATTCAGTTTGGGGGATTGTGAATATAGTCATAGCACTGTTTCCAAAGTTACTTTTCTCTAGGCATAATCAAAAAAAGTCTCATCAGCACATAAAATTATTCAGTCATATATTTTTAAAAAACATTAATTAACAATGACTTTATTTTTTTGTGAAGGAGTTACTGAAGATTAATAATTTACACCTGTTCTAGATAAATATATATATATATATATATATATATATATATATATATATATATATACACACACACACGTGTGTGTGTGTGTATCTTTTTTTTTTTTCTCTCGGTGCACAATTGGTGTGTTCTTGTGGTTGTAGTAATCATCATTGTTTTGGTTGTTGTCGCTGGCATTGTTTCTGTGTATTTCAGATGTTGCTGTGCACAGCGGTGCATACCACGGAAGTAGCATAAGCAGTCGTCAAACTCTTCAGTATAAAGATAAACGCCATGCTAGTGACAGTATCACGCCTTTCTGTAAACCCTCTCCGTTGCTCTCTTCCTGTGTGTCCAGAGGTATACACAATTACTGCATGCTTTGTTTTGTTTTGTTTTGGGGTTTTTTTTGTTTTTTTTTTTGTTTTTTTGTTATGGGTGACATGGTTTGCTGTGCGTCCACCTGTCATCACGGTTTCACCCCCACCTAACCCTTACTCATGTGTTCTTTTTAAAAATCTAACTCTGTTTCCACAGAAGGCAATTCAAGGTTAGGGAGTTGATTTAGTTGTCTAAATCCACTGTGCCTCAGGACTGGAATTTCAATGTTTTAACAATAGGTATTTGTAATAGCCTTAAGTTGTTTTGACTTTCATATATGAAACATTCTCATTAATTTTTAGTAGTTTTTTTCTCATTTGATCTTAATATGTAATATGCATTTTATATATATATATATATATAATCTCTAATGTGATTTACTGAGAAATCCACTATACCTCAGTATTGTGGAAATTCATTAAGTTTTGACAATAGGTATTTGTAATAGCCTTATTTTGAATTTCGTAGACAAAACGTTGTCATTAATTTTTTGTAGGTTTTCTTTCATCTGATTTTTGTTACTTTTCATTGGTCATTTTTACTTCTTTTGATCATGAAGAGAGAAACAAATATTAGAAAAATAAATATCCTTCAGCTAGATTTTGAACCTGAATCCTGTGTTGCAATAAAGCAGAAAGAAATATGGCAAAAAAGAAGTTATTTACAATTGAGTTACTGATTGAAAAAGTGGTACCTTCCGAAGATATATATTTGACATTTTCTTTTTTTTCTTCTTTTTTTTTCTTCTCTTTTTTTTTCTTCTCTCTTTTTTTCTTCTCTTTTTTTTTCTTCTCTCTTTTTTTCTTCTCTCTTTTTTTCTCTTCTCTCTTTTTCTCTTCTCTTTTCTCTTTTTCTCTTCTCTCTTTTTCTCTTCTTTTTTCTTCTCTTTTTTTCTCTTCTCTCTTTTTTCTCTTCTCTCTTTTTTCTCTTCTCTCTTTTTTCTCTTCTCTCTTTTTTCTCTTCTCTCTTTTTTCTCTTCTCTCTTTTTTCTCTTCTCTCTTTTTTTCTCTTCTCTCTTTTTTTCTCTTCTCTCTTTTTTTCTCTTCTCTCTTTTTTTCTCTTCTCTCTTTTTTTCTCTTCTCTCTTTTTTTCTCTTCTCTCTTTTTTTCTCTTCTCTCTTTTTTTCTCTTCTCTTTTTTTTTCTCTTTTTTTCTTCTCTCTTTTTTCTTTCTCTTTTTTTCTCTTCTCTCTTTTTTTCTCTTCTCTTTTTTTACTTCTCTCTTTTTTTTACTTTTTTTTTTACTTCTCTCTTTTTTTTTACTTTTTTTTTACTTCTCTCTTTTTTTTTACTTCTCTTTTTTTTACTTTTTTTTTTCTTCTCTTTTTTTTTCTTTTTTTTTTTTACTTCTCTTTTTTTTCTTTTTTTTTTCTCTTTTTGTTTTTAATACTATTTTCAGACTAAAACCTACTAATTATAGCTTTGAGTACTTATTTTAGAGAAACTTTTATTAAAAAAAACAAGAGAGATAACTGTTTCAATTAGTGAAACTAATTCCGCAGTAATCTCCCTTGGTACGTGCTTAAATTCATAGATTATTAGTTTATTTTATTAAGCAAAATTTTCAGTTTTTTTTTTTTTTTTTTAAATAGTCTGGTTTTAGAACCCTAGTTTGATGCTATAACTTATATAATTTGTGTATTTAGGCAGCAAATTTATCAATCCAACAAAAACCTTGTTCTGCCATCCACTTACTCCAGCTTGCTTGGTAGGTTACATATTGTTTTCTTTTGTGGCAGATTAAAAATACTTTGTGATTCCATAACAAGTTTTGCACTTCTACTCTGAATAATTTTGTAAAACAATTAAACTTAAAAATAAGGCTTTATAAAGAAAATAATGCTTTGTGCTACATAATAGCTTATTTGTACTTCTATATTTGTTTATCTGCTCAGTTAACCACTTGTGAATGACTGGCTAGATCTCTCACAAGAAATTTGTCTTTGGTCTTTTTCTTCTTTGGCAGCAAATCAATTCAGCAATTTGTAGATTGGGATGAAAGCAGTAAATTTAATGATTGTCTAGGACTGGCTGAAGTGATATTTTGCAGATACAACTTCATACAAAAATCTGCTAGTTGCAATATGTTCTAAAAGTATTGGTGTTTCTAAATTTTACTTTTATTCCTGTTTAATATAATTAATTAAACATGGATAAATATCTGGTTACCCTATATTTTCGGCCTTGTGCCACATCTGAACTACACTTAGAAACTCATTCAGGCACTTTGACATGGTATAATGGTTAGCAAGCTTGTTTTGCTAGATCAGTTATGACTGAGTAGTGAGTTCAATTCTCAGTGGGTGCCTCAAATTTTCATCCTTGTGCCACATCTAAGCTACACTTAGGAAATCACTATAATGATTTGAAGCAAGGTTTACAAGGCCAGATGCTCTTTCTGTCACCCAGTACACGGTAGTACAAGTACACTGAATGTTTTTATTGAGATACCATTGCCAGGAAGGTTGCCATTCAAGGCTTGAGACTCCATATGTACATATGGGCCATTGGCTCTTATAAGAAATGCATCCACCCTTTTAACAGGTTTTCCATTCTGTGGGTTGACATGCCACTCTCTTCACTTGGTGGAAAAGCTAGTAGAGGAGTTAGTTTAGACACCAACCACCAGTCCATGGAGCAGGTTGTACTGGGTTACATGTTACCAGTAGCAAGCCTAAGCCTGACCACAAAAAAAAAATAAAATGGCCATGTCATGTTAAAGACATTGGTTCTCGTTCAATCACCAAAGTAAAGCAACATCAAACCTGATCAGTACTTATCTGCTTGGGAATACCTTAAAGCTTAAATTGGATAGATGGCCCTTGTTAGCCTGTGAGTACAGTCCATAAAAGGAAAACTTCAATTTTGAACCTCCACTGCTTTGCGGTAAAAATCTGGGGTATGTGGAGCACTTTTAGCCTTTGAAAATCTTTGATATAAAAATGATATTGATAAATATTGATAAATTTTGATATAAAAATGATATTGTTTAGGTTGGTATCTGGCAAAAGTAAACCCACCTTTTATATACAAGAGTTAAACTTTTTTTTATAAATGTTTTCCAAGTTTCCTGAAGTCATATATATATATATATATATATATATATATATATATATATATATGGCATGGTGGAGTAGTGGATAGTGGCTCAGATTGAGGAATCAGAGTTGAATCAATTACATTCACTTACGTGCTAATACCCATGGGAAAGGAATTAATCTTCCTCTTCTCCCTCCAGCTATGGGTAAATAGTAGGACAACTGGTCTAGGAGAAGGACAACTCTGAATTCAAAACCTGCAGAGGGTTGTTTGGGGACCTTGTGGCACATAGTGCACCAGGTCTCTGTATTTGGCCCTTCAAAAAGTATGGTTGGTTCTGCACAAAGTCTTCACCACTATAATCAAATCATATGTGCTGGTGTCTGGTTGTCGGTTCCTAAAAACTGAGCTACTTCACCCTCATGTCAAATACAATAGGAGCGTCCATCATTTATATATATATATATATATATATATATATATATATATGCACTAATATCTATTTCACATCAGATTTGTTTTAAATGAATATCAGTATAAATGTGTGTTTGGCAAAATGGATAATTCTGCACAGTTGTGGGACAAAGGATGTTGAAAATAGGTGCTGCACCTGTATTGTGGTATTGATATATAGGTATTTTAAGGTACTAATAAGTTATGCTTTGACTTATTTCTAAACTCATTTGTATTTATATATACCAAGTTTCAACTTCAAATTTAATTATAGGATTAAATTAAAATCCTTAGTACTGTTTCATTTTCAAAAAATTTCTTGAAAATGAAACGGTACTAAGGATTTTAATTTAATTCTATAATTAAAGAAGTTTTTAGTTTCTGTTTTTGAAACATAATTCCTGTGTAGCAATGGGAGCATATTTTTAAATGAAGTTGAATAGTGACTTAAAACTCAGATTTTTCTCTGAAAAAACACTATTCAACTTTGCTTGGTCATCGACACACTCTGTATGCTTGAGCATATCAGATCTAATGATGGTTTTCCCCCTAGATGAATGCAGGTTTCAGTCCTGCCAGAGTGCATATATTTTTCTCTAATAATATTTCTCAAATATTCAGCTTGGTAGGTGAAAATAAATATATTGTTGAATAAATAAACTGAGCATTTATTTAAATACAAGTATCCACTAAAAATGACATTTTAGTAATAAAAGTCAGGGTTAATTTGCAGTGTAACATCCGCACTCAATTCACATTAAAAATTTCCAGAAAACTTACATTTATGTGTAATTGTACATGCTCCATTCAAATCTGGCTTGATAAATTTGATAAAATCTACCGTTTTGGAGTTATCAACAAATTCTTGCATAAACATGTAATAATAATAATTAAATAATAATGAGTAAAGTTAATAAACATCACTAAAATATCTATAGATAACTGCATTCAGACCTACTATTATTTTTGCTCAATAACCTTTAGAATAATTTTAAATATAACAGTTGCAGCCTGCCCAATTACTGTTAGGATATACAATAGACCTTGCTACACATAATGCACCATTGTCCAACAGATATACATAGTTGAGCTAAAACACAACACTTATAGTCTGAAAATTGTGTTCAAGCATGAAACAGATCGTCATTCTGTGTTGACCTGCGTATCCATCAAATATCAACAATGTTATGGGTTTCTTGGTTGGGCTGAGTACTTTTCGTGTATGTGATTTTAAAATTTAGTATATTTATAGGCTAATGCTTAATATCAGCAATAAAGCATTTAAATATATTGGTCGTATGGTCATAGGAATAAACACTGCATAGTGACTCTCTGTTTAAAGCCTCAGTGCAATTTTAGGCAAAATGCCACTTCAAACAAAAAAGAAAAATCAAACTCTTTGTCCACTATTCATAATCCCCCAGTAGCCTATATATATATATATATATATAGTCCTTTAAAAAGGAATGCCATTTGGTCTGAAGATGGCATTGAAGCATTAAGCTGATGCTCATCACGTAGTGTTGATTCTCTCTCTCACAAATACACACACACATATATATTAAGTATAAAGACAAAAGGAAAACTTAGGAGACACCTTTTGTCCTCTGAGGGACTTTATCAAGGCAAATGTCACATATTGTCCTTTTACAGATATAGTGTATCTGATATATACTCATACATTGTGTATTTGAGTAGCAAATGTTCTTTAAAGCAAATATTATTAAAAATGACAGATATTTTGTGCTGATTAATTTTAATGATTGTCTTTTCCAAATTATGGACAAGATAAAGAAATTCCATCAGAAATTGTCTGAAATTGATTTCAGTGGACCAAAACGAACTTCAGGCAACTTCGGATAGAATTTCTTCCTTGTCTGAGAAGGATTATTTGTAATTTGAAAAAGTTGATCATTAAAATTAATTGACACAAAATGTGTGTTTTAATATATATACATACATATGTGTGTGTACAAACACAGCAGAAAGACTTTTTTCTTTATTTTTTGTCAACAAGGTCATAGATTCTTGTTTTATATTGAACCCAGAAATAATTAATGAATAAATTTAAATATAAGCAAAATATTATTTGCAGTTCAAAAAAAAAAAAAAAAAAATAATAATTGCTGTTATTTCTTATAATATTGCTTTGAAATATGTACATATGAATCCATTTGAAATTCTTATTTTCTTGGTCTCATATTTTACATTTGTTTGAAGTTCTTGTCTTTTGTTATTTTGCTTTTTCTTTCTGTTCTTATTAACAACTCAATAACATTTTCTTTCATGTTCAGTTTGCTGTTTTAGTTTCATCATCAAAACAAAAGTAGTTTATGGCCAGTGTTTTTCAAACATTTTTTTCACCCCTTTCCCTGTGTAATAATAATGTCCTCATAATCTTATCCTGCTATTAAATCTTTAATGTAAATATAAAACATAAATCAAGATTTTTATTCACATTTGATGAAATTCAAGAATAATACTTTTTAATCAAACTTAGAAGAAATCCTTGACTTTCCTCAACTAAATCACTGATTTTACTTTTTTTTTCTTGATGCTGTGATAATATAATTTATATATGATTATAATATTTAGTGTATGTATAAAATCTCCAGTATTGCTATTAGATTTTGTTTTTTTTTTATTTATAAATAAAAATAAGGTAATGAAATATAATCCATCCAGTGGTCTACTGTGTCTAATTTTTTTGTGATTTGCATTTATAAATATGAAACATTTCTGAATATGGAATAACAGAATTGACACCTAAAAATTTACAACAATTTGTCTTTGACATTCTCTATGATCTTTAGTGCATCATGCTCCAATTAAACTATTGTTTAGTGTTTTTGATTTAATCTTTTAATAGTTTACTAAATCAATATCTGTTTTATTATGATAAGAGGTACCGACTGAAAATTTCTCGGCTCTCACAGATTTATTAAACTTAGTTTTGTATCATGGCAAATGGAAATAAACAAATAAAATGAGGAAGATTGCTTTACATCACTTCACCAAGTGGGGAAGACCTATCCGTTTAGACATATCTTTGATTTTAAGTTGGGCACTAATTTCTGGCAGATACTATGCAACTGTTTTGATCAAGAGGTACATCTGCTAAGTGTGTACGCCCAGGCTTCTCTTTAAAAAGTTTTTCACTTAGCAGTTTGGATAACACTGGTTTAGGAAATAACCATCTTTGCTTGGTTTCTTTTCTTACTAAATATATTTTTAACCTAAAACTTATCAGGATATTCTACCTATTCTTTGTGTGTATGTGTGTGAATGTATATTTTACAAGCATTATCAAAGTTCTGATCATGAACAACTCTGGCGAAAACTACACTTGACAATATATATTTGTAAGAATAAAGTAAAATGTTCTTAATTCCTTAACTACCAATGGGAATTCCTGTCAACAATTCCATAGAAATAATTCCATAGTTGTGAATGACGGAAAATTCTGTCAAACACACACACAAACTTGAATGATGAAAATCTAAATTTATTAACACTTTCACTGCTACATTGTTATAGTATTGTTGCCTGTCTGAATTTCTAGGATGAAGAGTTATCATTATTTATATTATTTATAGTCAGACTATTGTCCTCATCTTTGTTGTTATCCTCCTGGTCGCCCTCTGTCTGAATTTCTGGGATGAAGAGTTATCCATATTTACATGTGGACTATTGTCCTCAATGAGCACATGTGGCTGAGTGGTTAAAATATTTGTTTTCTGACCATGAGACTCCAGTTTGAATCTCATCATGGTTGATTTGTTAGGAAGGGTGACTTCTTGATGTTATTGGGGGAGGGGAGATCCCAGTTTGTGGCACCTTTTAGAAAGTGCCTGAAAAACCATACAACAGGTTGACCCAAACCTTGTGAGTGAAATTTGGTAGATGGAACTCCTTGGGGAGCTGTCAATGGTTGTGCTAGCACAAAGTAACAAGTCATCGTGACTGAATTTTAGTGTGCTGACTTTGTTCAGACTGTTGATCAAACTAGATAACGCCTCCTCTCCGAGAAACTGTTACTAACGTCCGCTCAGCATAGTTACAACATAAACCACAGCTGGAATCTGTGGGTGTTGAACAAACATAAATGTGTCAGAGTAGGGGTCTGCAACAGGGATTAGCTAGCTGCCTTAGTAGACTGGCATACTCGGATGTGAGTGGCCAGCCATTATTATTGTCCTCATCGTTATTGTTCTCATCACACTGTTTCAGCTGTTGTGCCATCTGGCAAGAAGTCAATTTAGGATAATAGCCATTTGTTGACTTGTGAATTTAATGATATAGTAATTGTGAGTTCAATCCATGGTTTGGGTAGTGTGTACTTGAATTCAGTGGAAAGCAGGGTGAGCAATAATTGTGCAGTACTAAAAATAAGAACTAGACAAGATATCTATGGGCAATGGAGCGAGAACAATTTACCCCTGTAGCTTAAATAAAGTGTTCAGTTTGAAATTACCTGTAAGTTACCCAGATTGGCATACACCTGATGAAGACATGAGGGTACAATGGCCAAAACATGATGACAAAAAATATGAGTTCACATGTAAATAAGGATAATCTTTTTCACTCAGCATGTTGTTTCCATTTTACCTATCTGTATCATAAAAACTTTGAATCTCAACAGAGACAACTAGTTATGCACTATATCTTGGTAGTAAAGTGAAGCTGTCCTATATATATATATATATATATATATATATATTGTAGCTGACAGAAGGTACACAAGTCGATACTCAATCAGTATCAGCTGGTTCACCATGGAGAAGAGGTATGATGTTGAAAAACCTGAAACCCCTAATGGACCTCGGCTAGAAACATCACTGATGATGTGTATATATATATATATATATATATATATACACATTAACACTACAGAAAGTTTAAAATTCTTCAAATGATCCAAAACACCACATTAGATTGTAGAACAGAAAGGATAAGTATAAAAAAAAATTAGCAGATTTCTCAAAACTGATTCAAGATTTTAAAGAATACCATGAAACCATAATTTGTTTTTCAGCTTGTCACTCTTGTTATTTTCTGAAGAATTCATTAACTGTTTTTCTTTTAATAAAGTTCCATGTCTTCTATCAGCTTACCAGTTTAGATTTATTCTTTGTTCTCAGTAATGCAGTCAACACAGTATTATGTTTCAAGGTTTTTTGTTTTT
Organism: Acanthosepion pharaonis; assembly: GCA_903632075.3. Lineage (NCBI taxonomy): Eukaryota > Metazoa > Mollusca > Cephalopoda > Sepiida > Sepiidae > Acanthosepion > Acanthosepion pharaonis. The sequence goes on along the minus strand of CAHIKZ030000696.1, from coordinate 39,034 downwards.
TTGTTTTTTTTCTGCAATACAATTATCTTCTGCATGGCATTGAAAAATTTTGGAAGTTTGGATTTTCTTCTTTTACTGTTTTTGTTTCTTTTTTCTCTTGTTTTATTATACTGTGTATTAAAGATGAAAAATGCTGATAATCCATCATTAGGAATTTGTTTTTGTGTTGTTTTTTTTTGTTTTTTTTTTGTTTTTTGTGCCATAAAAAAACTCTTTTGGGCATGGGTTGCTTCAGTGACTGTCCCTTTTTGTGTCTCTACTGAAGGTGACAAACAAAGGTTAAATAGTTTGGAGGTGGGGACTTGTTACAAACATGTTTGTTTTTATGAATTTTGAATTATATAGTTTAAATCTCTCTCACTATATATATATATATATATATATATATATATACACACACTCTCCCACTACCTTTCTGTTTTGCTGGATGTATTTTTGATGCCTTCTGTTTAAATAAAATTTTGTCATTCAGTTCTGGTAAGTGCACTGAAGAAGTCACAATGTAATATGCCTTTTATATATAAATGCTTATTTTCTACCATTCTTGTTTTCCTATATATTAACATGGAAACAATATATACTGATGTTTGTGATAGATTATTTTTTAACTTTGAATATATTGAAGCTTCCTATAACCAACAAGATGAGCAGCAACACTTCAAACTGATGCAAATTTGATATTGATGAGGAACATTGATATTATGTAATGGTTTCCTTTACAACTTGTTTTTATACCATTATATATTGATTCATTTGGGCTAATTTTCTTATCCTTCTTTTTTTTACCTGCTATATTCTCAGGCCTTTTTCAGGTGTCTATTGTATTTTGGTGTACAAAATTCCTTGCAGTTATCGCAGACTGTACATGAATGAACAAGTAAAACAAGCCATCTCCAATAAAAATGAGATATGTAGAAAAAACTGAAAGCTAAGAAGAAACTTTAATATCAGGTATAGCTGATCATGTGGAAGGAATGGGCAACATACAAATCTTAATGGAAAGAAGCCAAGATAATAGACAAGGAGTAGCACTGGAGAATGAGTTGAAAGAATTGGCACATATACCATGTTCAAATTAATTGGTCACCTGGCTAAACGCTTGTACCAAAAACATTTCTAATTTTTTTGAAAGTTGGTCCTTAGACCTTATTGTTGCTGAATAGTAGGTATTTTTCCATAGATATCAATGGCATGTGAGTACCAAATTACTCAGGTGAGATGAATAAGAAAATCACCTACTTCAAAAAAAGAGATTATGTCCTGTGCACGGTTTGCTGAAAAAAAAGGAAAAAATAAATCCTAGATAATTACTTAAGCATACCTCACATATGGTAATTTTTTTTTATCTTCCCTATCATGAACTATTGAAAAATTTACCATCTCAATAAAAGCTGTTCCTTTTCTTGATGAGGAGAGGGTATTTTTTGGTTTGTGATTGAGAGTGATTTTGCTGTATTAGAATCTGTGAGTTAAATTTATTGATCCTATTTTATTTTGTCTCTTGAACTTTTGACTTCTGATTTCTATACTACTCATCTTTCCTGCTTTTTGGATTTGCAATATAGACCTTTTTCACCAATCATTTTCCTTTGGGTGTTTAACAGAATTATCAGGTCAAAAAAGACCTGAGTAATTTGTGTTTCCAGTCACCTGATCCCTAAAAGGTAAATGTTCATAAAACTCACTTAGTTTACTGAATGGCCACAGGTTGATTGTATGGGCCATAGAAGTCCAGTTTTAAGAGCTTTCAAGCAGAGGCACTGGATACATAAACATATGTACCTCCTCAGAACAAGTTTCTGACAAAGATAAGGTAACTAGTATAAATGGACCATTATGCAACAATTAACCTTTTAGCACTCTATATGTAGGTGACTTCATTTATCAAACAAAATGTTTGTAGAGCCATTGCATACAAATCTGATCATCAAATAGTGTAGTTGAATTTTGCACTAGTGTTGTCATATCCTACTATGGCAACAGGAAAATGATTAACTGAAAATCGAAGATGATGCTATTGCAGTTGTCTGGCCTGATAGATGAAATCTTTATGAATATTGCAGAATGATAAAAGTTAAAATAACTTATCATTAAAAAGAAAAAATTGAAAAATAATGTATTGGCTTGGAAGTATTTCTTTCTTTCAAAGTACTTATTACTAGTAAAGGTGTTACTTTTGGACAAACAATTATGAATGAAGTATATAATAAAAATAAGAGCTATACTCAGTAATCTGAGAGAAAACGAACAACTCCAAGATGATGTAAGGATGTCTTAACTTTATTTGGATGATGAATATGTTTGCATACCATTATACCTATGCATTGAGATACTGGTTCACATATAGTCACCAAAGTTAAGCAACATTGAGCCTGGTCACTACCTAGATGAGTGACCATTTGGGAATATCTGCTTTAAACTTGGATGTGCAGGTGGTATAATGGATAAAAGTATAGAATTGGAAATAATTAAGTGGAGTTTCAATTTCAGTCTCATTAAATTCACTTATGTGCAAATACTCCTGAGAAAGGTATGAATCTATTTATCCCCCAGCTATGGGTTAATTATTAGAATGTATCAATAAATCTCCAAAAAATATTTACAGTCTAAAAATATTTTCTGGCTGTAAATAACCTGCAAAAAGGTTGATAAGCCATAAAAAATAAATCAATACATCATTGTACCTATGATGTATATACTGCTTGCTACATTTCCTCAAGATACATTGATTCTGCTAACTTAAATTACCAACAGAGCAATTTATGATTACAATCCTGTTATTCAGCAACAATAAGGTGTAAGGTCTGACTTTCAATGTCTTTGGTACAAGCGATTAGCCAAGGACAATTTCTTTTTCTGGATTTTCAGCATTACAAGAGAGAAGCCTAAAGAATTTGTGTATGTAAACATAGCAAAACAAAAAAAGAATATTTTTACAAGGAATATTTTTATGAAATGTTTGTTGTGTTTTTTTTTTCTTTTTTTTTTTTCTTTTTTTTTTTTTTTTTTTTTTTTTTTTTTTTCAAAAAAGTAATCCTTTTTTCCAGGATCATTTAGCTCTAAGCATCATAAATGGATACACTCTGATTTAGAATTAACAATTTTGATTGCTTTATGGTCTATTAAATTGTAAAAGTGTATTGCAGAATTTAAAGAGTCCTGTTTGTATAAGCTTTGATAAGTCTGTAACTCATATTGTCTATAATTCTTGGAAGAATCCTTTATGTATTGAAAATTATTTGACCAATCCATTTTCTAACCCTGTTGAAAAATGGATAAGCTGAAATATTAACAAGTCTACAAAGATTTCTTTCTGTGTCCAAACAATGTTGGAGAGATATAATGTCTGATTACTTGTACACCCATCTGCAATCCCTACTGTAGATGCTTGCTTTGACACATTTATCTTGGTTTTATTTTGTATTAATTAAAGCTCTTATTGTTTTAGAAGTAGGTATAAGAAACTTCATATTAAGTTTTTAAGTAAATTCTTTTTAATTGCAGTTGTGATTGAGTTGAAAATTGAAAAGAATTTATTGAATAGAAAAGAATTTCTTTAAACTTAATGAGCAAGAGATGCATATTATGAGGATATGCAGGATAGATAATAGTTGACCCCTACACTTGAAGAAGTTAAGTTTATAGTGATCAGGGGAAGCATCCACTCAAAAATCTATTCCCCAATATAATGGTTCTAGAGAAGAAGCTGTATGAGTAGAACTTCCTCCTTACCAATGGAATATGAAGAAAATGAGGATGATTCATCCCAGTGCACATGGAATAGTGGGTCATAGCTGTAAAGGTCTAAACTGGTGGAATCAAGGAATGTAGCTCACTTGAACATCTGCCATGAAAATAGCAATAGAGTAGCAATGTTTCGTCCGTAAAAATAGGGGGTTGTAGGGTAGAAAAAAGTTCATCACCCACAAGGCCGTACAAATACTTTTGAACTCTATCAATTCTGGCAAGTGAGGATTAGGCAGCTCCTGCCCAGATGTTTGTTTCTTTTTCATATATGAATTCATTTGTAAGTAAAAAAGAAAAAAAAAAAAACAAAATTGAACCTACGTTGGATTCTCATTCAAATTTAATTCATTGTTACTCTTCCATGTGCGAGTTTATTCAGAAACTGTTTCTCTTTTATAGAGAAGGGAATTTGATTTAAAAAAAAAAAAAAGTGGATGAAATGTCTACTGAACAAATAAGATGAATTAAAATATTCAAGAATGACAGTAAAAAGAAAACTTTTAATCCGTCTATACTTTTAACCCTTTAAAGGCTTAGAAGTGCCTAAAATGTGCTTGCAAATTTCATGTTTATAGTATGAGTAGAGGCTGAACACACTCTTGACAGCATATAACTGTATACATGCTGTTAATGCCCATCATGTGATCAATTCGAGGTGCTGAAAATCTACAACTTTGTAAAAGTTGTAGATTTACAAAGCCATAAGGGTGGTACCACCTGTTAGGGTCCCAGCTATGGACAAATAGTGACCCCCCCCCAAAAAAAAAAACTGGTCTCAAAGCCTGAAAATATTAAAATATATTACAAAAAATTACCATCAATATATTTAAAAAAAAAAAAAAAAATACCAAAGTTCACAAGGAAATAAAATTTTGGCACTAAATGACCCGTAAGGAGTTGATATACCATTAACCCTAGAATACTAACCATCAATTAAAGTTACACCACTACTAACCATGGGTATATCATACCCGATTTTGAAAATATCAAAAAAAAATATTAAATATAAATCTTTATTTGAAATATTTTACATGCAGGCACTTCAAACTTTCTACTTTGAGTTAACGTTAATAGGAACTGAAAAACATATTTAGGTAAGAAAATCAGGTACTGAAAATTGTAATTAAAAATAGGAAAATTTGCGCTGGGTATTATATACCCATGGTTAATATTCTAGGGTTAATCAAACCAAAACCATATCTCATAACTAGTCATACTAAGAAGGCTCGATTTGATATCGTTTGAAAAAGAAATCATTTTAACCTCACATAAAATCAACTTGTAATGTTGACATTCAATGGTTTTTTGAGATATATCAATTAAATACATATTCAGATTTTTCAACAGTTTGGTCGGGATTTTAAGGGCAGATAGACTTAATTGTTCTTCAATGCCAAATAGTTTTATTCCATGTTCTTTCCAAAGAGTTTCATTCCTGCTGCTGTTCTTTCACCATACAGCTTTGTTGCAGCTGAAAACCTGTTACAACAACAATTATGGAAGACCATTCTCTCAAGAGCCATAATTGGTTATTTATTTTGCTTTCCCCCTTTTTAAGTACACCTGAGTGATTTGTGGACACTTGATCTTCTATCATCATCATCATCATCATCATTTTTAAAAAATAATTGGATATCGTTTCTTTACAGACTGTAGACTGATAGAAGATGATATAACAGAAGTCTTATCTCTGCGTAAGTAGATGCCACACCCTCCAATATGCTATGATGGACAGTCTTTAGCGTGTTACTAGCTGACTTGGTTATTGTTAACTCTGTCCCAGCTTCACTATGGCGCTCGTCGAAGAGTCTTCCCAAGTGGGTTGATTCTTCTGCTCTTCCTGTCTTTTGTCTCCTGTAGATAGAATTTTGTGTATCCAAATGTAGTTTTTTTTTTTTTTTTTATGCTCTTATCAATGACAAAATTCCATATGTATATATGGAATAGATTTTTCCTATTTTAACTATGCATACATTTGTGAAATGTGCTGTAACCTGTTTCTATAATCTGCTCTGTTATGACCATAAGATTTTGTGGCCAACAGTTCTTATTTGGGCGATAGGGGAGTGTCGATCTCCTAAGGTATGTAAAAGGAGAGCATTTTTTTTTTTTTTCTTACCCTCACTGTTGACAATGCTTTTTTTTCTCTTGTAGTGAAATAATGCTAGTCAAATTTGTCAATCCTTTCTGTCTTGTCCTAATCCCTATTACCCACTGTCATATTTTATTATTGTATTTTTCTGAAACATTTTTACGTTGTGTTTTTTTTTTTTTTTTTGTGTCTTTTGCTTTTACCCTAGATCTACACTTTCTTGCATTTGTTTTTTTTTTTTTGATTGGTTGAAGAATATCTTGGGAATGATTTTCCAGTGATGATGTGTACTAGTAGTAGTAGTATTTGCTTTGTTTTATTAAATCAGAGGATATGGCTACTTTCCGTAACTTAACTGATGCAAGTGATAGCTATTAGCATGTCTTTACTAATGATAAATTTTTATTTTATTTTTATTTTCTTTATAAACAAACACAGAATTGCTCTTTGGACACTTGAATATCTTTTTACTTTCATATTTCACTAAATTTTTAAATCTGAGAAGAAATCAAAATGTTTTACAATTCATTTAATAATCATACAAGAAAGTGCATAAAAATCCTTGGCTTGACCCACTTCCCAAAATCGGTATTTAATTATTTACACCAGGACTGTTGTTTTTGTTATCATTGCAACATTTCATCTGTTGCACCCTCCAGCTCATTGATCTAGGTAATCTTTGAGAAATTTTGAACTAACTCCTTTATTTAATCTACAGGTGGTAAATTGTGCTCATTCCACTGTCCATGTCTAGGGATATCTCATCTTGTTCTTATTTAGTTCTGTTTAGTTATTGTTTGCCGTTTCCACCGAGCTTAAAATTGTGATGACAACAAAGATGGAGACAACAGCCCGAGTGTAAATAGAGCAAATAATAACTTTATTTCAGAAATTAATTCAGTATTTAATGTTTGGTGATTAAAATACTGATTTTAGGGTGTGGTTCAGGCAAAGAGCATTTCAGTATCCTGAATACATACACTGTTAACAGTTTAGCATACAATTCACCCAAACCTGCCCTGTAATTATGGGCTCTCAATGTTCAACCTGCCTTAATCCACTCAATTATCACAGGAAGTTATGCAAACTTAAAATTCCATATCTATATATGGAATAGATTTTTCCTATTTTAACTATGTATACATTTTTGAAATGTGCTGTATCTATAACCTGTTTCTATAATCTGCTCTGTTATGACCACAAGATTTTGTGGCCAACAGTTCTTATTTGGGTGATAGGGGAGTGTCGATCTCCTAAGATATGTAAAAGGAGAGCACTTTATGCAAACTGAGACTTTGATAAAGAACAAATAGGAAACATTTATCAATCTAACATGTTTCCCTTTATTAAAGCTTCATCAGAGAATGAGAAAAACTTTCTCCATATCTCATTCTAAAAGTGGAACAGGTTAGATTGATAAATGTTTCCCATTTGTTCTTTATCTTTCTTGTATATGGTATCTCAAAAGTCACTATACACTTTTAATAAATTCCTAAAAATTACACAAGAAACTGAGTTTATTCATATTTTTTTTACAATCATCAAAGGAGTCATTGCAGTTTACTTGCTAGACTTGTCCACCAAGTTCCAACACCTTGAAGACTAGCTGTATACTTCCAGATGCATGCTATCTGCCAGGGTTCACTTGTGCATGGTTTTGTAATGTAGTGTTGGGACAGTACTTAAGGACGAATTTGAGCAACATGCCTGTCTCAAATGTTTGGCAAATCTGTTACCAAGACCCTCAAAATGCTTTGTCAAACGTTTGACAAATATTTTTATGTTGTTCACACTTTTTTGAATGACACACACATTTTCAATGCTGGTCATGTGTTGTTTTCAGATACATGTTCAGAGTGACTAACTGCCAACATAATTTCGGAAAATGTGGCAGGAGATAAACTGAACTCCCTCTACCATGAGGGCTGGTGCCAAACAATCAAGCAGATTCTCTCACCTGATTGGAATTCTGCCGGGAAATTCACTCTAGAGAATATGAACCTGTATCACATTGTTGTAGAGTTTCTCCTGGTTGGGAATCACTTTGTTTAGGAACTTTCCAAAATAACACTTCATATTTTTAGTAGAAATATCTTGTTTTCTCAAAAAAAATTTCTTGTAGAGATTTACTTAAAAATGTTGTTTGCTTTGAAAAAAAATATAGCAAATGGACATCACTTCAATAACTGAAAGATCCTAAGTAGTTATCCAAAAATTTCAAAAAATATTATTATAGTGCTTAAAATTTTTAAAAAAAAAATTTCCTTAAATCATTTTATACATTTGGTAGTTTATTAGTGAGAGAATGCTCTGTGTGTGTGTGTGTGTGTGTGTGTGTGTGTGTGTGTGTGTGTAGAATTGTACTATTCAAGTTTTACTTTAAAATCTAATTTTTACTTTTTATTTTAATTTTTTCATTTGACATTGTTTTCTTAGAATGTTTAAAAAAAGTATATTTAAATGAAAATGTTTTCCATTTTCAAAAAACACTGGCTTTATTATTAAAAATAGTTTCTGATGATAAACACAGTTGTAAAACCTTAAAATTGTGATGACATTTTTCCCCAGATAAGAGAAGACATATTCCATTTACTGATAATGTTGTAAGGATTCTTTTTTTTTTTTTTTTAGTTATATTTAGTACAAACAGTGCTTAGTATAACAAAATATGTATTTTATAATTCAGATAAGTTTTTCATTTTATTTTTGTCAATTAAATACTTTTCAACAAAGTTACATTATCAATAACTTTTTGACTATTACACAAGATAAGTTGTTTTTTTTTTTTTGTTTTTTTTTTTTGCTTTTTAACCAAATGACTTATGTGATAATTTCTTTATTTTTCTGTAGAAACGATAAAAGTACTTGTAGCAATGCAAAATTAATTTTTCACTGTTACATCCTTTTAGCCTAATAACGAAATTTTTTATATTTAGTCAGTATAAATCAAATACTTAATACAGTATGCAGTTATTTTCATTATTTACAGCTCGACTAATATCTTCCACTTTGTTATTATTATCACAGCATTTTAACTGTTATGTCCGCAAACCTTCTTCAGGTGTCTGTCAGGATAGGTAACCATCAAAGAATTTCAAACCAAACCAGGCTTACTGCCATATCCCATTAAAACAACAATTTTTGCAAGATCACCAAAGTTAAGCAACATCAAGATTGTTCAGTACCCATATGGGTGACAGCTTGGGAACACTAGATGCTGTAAGCTTGGATGTGCATTGAGTGTAATGGATAGCAGTTCGAAATTGGAGAGCCAAGTTCTTTATATTCACTTACATGCAAATATCCTTGTGATGGTTTAAATCCTACTCTTCTCTAATTGTTACAACTTAGGTCAGTAAATCATTATCTCTAAAAAAAATTATTACAATCTAAAAAAATATTTTTTGGCTTTAAATAACCTGTAAAAGGTTGATAAGCCATAAAACACAAATCAATCAACAACCAAACCAAAGCCTATATTTAATCTAGAGAGTTTGTTTTTGTTCTACTGTTCTTATCTTGGTATTTTTAATTTTTTTTTTTTTAAGTACTGCTCAGTTATTGGTAGTCTTGTTCTTTTTAGTACTGCTCAGTTATTGCTAGATCTGTTTCCAATGAGTAGCTACCTGGCTCAGGGATGGGACTCACAATTATTATACCGCCAGATTCATGAACAAATTGTATAGCAATACTTAAAAAAAAAAAAAAAAAAGAAAAGAAAGATATCCCTAGATATGGACAGCAGAATGAGAAGAATCTACCTATGTAGATTAAATATAGGATTAAGTTTGATTGACTGACACCTGAGTAACAGCAAAGTGTAAAACAGTCAAAACATTGTGGAAGTAACACGGATGGGACATTACTTTGATTTTAAATAATTATAACTCCTCATCCCCAAAATTCAAATATATCAATTCGGCACTTATATTCTTTAAAGTAGTCCCCTTCTGAAGCCACACACTTTATCTATCATCAATTTCCATTGATGGAGGCATTCCTGGTACTTTGTTTTTGGGATAGCAAGCATGTGCCATGTCACGTTCTCTTGGATTTCCTCTACGTCTTACTCTTCTTTCTTTCAAGTGGGATTTGAGTTTTAGAAATAGGAAAAAGTCAGAAGGAGCAAGATTGGGGAATGTTGTGCTTGTCCAAAAACAGTTGCACAAGCCATGGTCACTGATGGAACCACATGAGACGACCATACTCTACACACTTTCCTTCCAAGCACTTATATAAATAATGGAAGTGAATGAGAATGTTATAACTTTGTCATGCATGCACACTAAGTTCAAGGTCAATCTGTGCCAAGCTGCTTTATTCTGCATACTTTAGCTTTGTTACCATAACAACAGTCCCGATGCTTTTTGATCAGATCTCATATATAGTACTTAAAAATGTTTTTTAAATATTATACGTATAATATAGCTTTTATTCTATATAATAATGCAAAATTATGAATATCTAATACATGCTTACAATATATAGTATTTAATTTTGAAATATTTTTCAATACTCATAACACTATTGAGGTTAACTGATCTACTCAAAAAATAAGGAAAAAAATTGTTTTAGAACAATTCTTTTCATTATACCTTCATAACTTTTTGTCAAAATTGAAAAGTATCGATTTTTTTTTTTTTTTTTTTTTTTTTTTTTAATCATTTTAGAGGAATCCTGTTTGTAATTTGAATTCTGTGTCAAATTGATTCCTGGTTTCTTAGAGTTATCAGTACTTTGTTTTTATTTACAAATGTCAAATTTGAAACTGTACTTATGCCATTGATAACTGTATACTACTGATGTTATCCTTTTCCTAATTCGTAGTCGCAATCCATTCTGAAATGCTAAAGAATCAGCATTTTTTTTATTCTGACACGCGTCATAGATAGGGGGATGGTCTGATGAATGTTAATTTACAGAAATTATTCCAAAAACATTTTCCCTACATTTTACAGGTAGAGCAGTAAACCTCAGTACTGCTGAAAAAAAAATTTGATAATTAGCATTACCAAACCTACAAAAAGAATAAAGACACAGGGCAATTGTAATTAAATACTAAAAACTAAACATTATGAAAATATAAATATATGAATTAATTTTATATTTAAAAGAATCCTTATTTTTAAAAATGCTAGAGACACCAAACACATGGCTTCCATGAACTAAGTCATTTGTCATTTGATATTTTAAACTGGATGCTAAATTCCTTAATCTATAAGGAGTGGATAATCCTTTCCTTTTTGTATTCCTCAAGGGATTCAGTCATTATCAGCCTCTAAAAATTAAAATAGCAGATTCTTTTTAAATCCCTTTAAATAAAAACTGTACTGCTAATACTCTTTGGGGATGCTCATCCAAAAATGACAATCATTAAAGGTAATTTTCTTCTTTGCCAAAGCATGTCAAACATGGCTTTTACACAAGCAGACTTAAATATACAATGTAATGTCTTAAAGATAAATGCTTATTTCAGGAGACTTCTTTATTTTAGGAGACTTCTTTATTTTCCTGTTTTCAAATTTTATGACTAATTTTTCTTTATTAAAATTTAAAATGTGCACTGAAGTAAAAAAAAAAAAAAAAGGTTGATAAACACTGATCTAGGCCAGTAGACTATCAGTATTAGTACTTACCAAAAATACTTATAAAATTTTAAGATGAAAAGTCATTCAAAATAATGGAGTGGCTTTTTATATTTTTTGTGTTAGTAATTTTAAAAGTACACTACAAAATTTTGTCATTCTCACTTTTGTCAATAATTAAAGGTTTGCATTTATTGTTAGTTCTAAATTATATCTAGCACCTTTAAATTGTTATTTAAAAACTAAAATTCTCAAAATTGTATTAAACCTTTTATTTTACAGCTTAGAAAATTGTGTTGCTGGTCATTAAGCATAGATTGTTATTGACATGAATATATAGCTCTATTATTCTTTCAGTTATATCCTAATAGATTTAATATTAACAGCTGACAATTGTCCAAATGTTACCTGTTTTAAAAAGAAAATGTGATTAAAACTTTACTGTTTTTCTCATGCAACATGTTGCTGTCAATTGGAGCATATTTTTCTATTCATATTGTCCATCCAGAAATTTATAAGCAGCAAAATGCTCAAATATCCATTTGATGATTCGAACTTTGATGACTTTGAGAACATTTGAAATTGATTCAATTTTATTTTTATATTTTAAAAATGCTGTAATCCTTAATGTTTTTCTCTCTTATATATATTTTCCTTTGAAGTATATTTAACAAAATAATTTTACATTTTGCTGATTGTGCAAAATATTGATAACTGAAAATGCACTTGATATGCAGATAGTGAGTTCCTTATATGTACATGAAAAACTACACATTAAGTTTCTAAATAATAAAAATCTATTAAACAATAGTCATGAGTTAACGGTTTTTTGGTGACATCATCAAATTTTTGCATTGAATAATTAGCATAAAAACAAACAAACAATAAAATAATTTTTAAAATCCATAGTCCTAATAAATAGTTTAAATGCCTGACAAAAAAAGATAACCCTTTATGAAGTCGTCAAAAAACAAATGTTACGGCAGTTTTTATATACACAAAACCCTTTCAGAAAAAAATAAAATCTCCATAGACACGTAAACCAGACTAGGCGAAATCATCTTCCGTTTTAAATTTAGACACCCCAACCTTACCCTGACTTAACATCTGTGAATGTAACTTTATACTGATACAAATTATTAACACCTTACACCCCTTCTTATTTAATCAATTGCTCTAGCCGTTACCATAGAAATTTTGATTTCAATAATGAATATGCTATTAAAACACGTAAATTTCAGAAATAAGTTATTCCAAAAAAAAAATTTCGCTTGAAGATGGAACAGAGCTTACTTTAATTCAATTTAATTCAAATAATTATATTGAAGTTTTTGGCTCTTGTTTTGAAACATGAGAACTCTTATGTAGCGTATTGGAATCATATTCTTAAATAAATAATTATATATATATATAATAGACAAAAAAAAAAAATTTTTTTTAAGGACAACACATTTTGTTTTTGTGTACTGGGTTGGCAGCATTTTCAGGTCAGAATGAAAGATAAAACTGTATGGTTTTTGTATTAAAGTTGTTAAAAGATGGTTTTAATATAAAAAAATATGTTTTATCTTTCATTCTGATCTAAAGTAAATAAAAAAAAAAAAAAAAAATATTTTGCATTTTATGCATAATAATCAGAGTAACCTTCCTTATTTAATTGAATTAGGTGCATATTGTGCCATGGAAGGAAAACATAGCTGCTGATCTATTTTATTCAGGGTAGATCTGGCCTACCTAGACAGCAAATCTCTGAGATCTATATCTAGAGAGAAAGTCACGCAATTTCTAAAAGAAATTAATGGATTTTTAATGACATTATTTCTCATGACTATAAATGTTATATTTAGTAGATATATGTATTTGAGTTGTTATTTTTATGCCAATTAGGGCTTGAAATATCTACTTGAATACAAAAAAAATATATATATACACACACTAAAATTCAAAAGTTTAAGAAGAAAGCATTTTATGATTAAATTTTGCTCTCATCGAAATATCCTCCTTTAGTTTTGATTACTGCAGCACAAATTTTTGTCATTTGTTGCAGAAGTTTCTCAATGTATAAGCTGATAATTGATTCCATTCTTTTTTTCAATAACTCTAAGAGCTCTTTTTCATTTTTGGGATGGAAGGTTTCATTCTTCAGTCAAGTTCAACCTATGCTAATTCTGAGGATGGCTTCAAACTTTTTGAATTGTGTGTGTGTGTAGAGACACAAAATATGAGGTGATTTTGTATTGTTTATTAACTATTGGCTCTGTAATGATAAATACATTGAGCTCTTTTGGTGGATCAGTTTTAATCTTTTATATTACTAGGATCCACTTGGATTATATACCAACAGATTATTACTTGTACACACACACACACACATATATATATATTGCTCGATATTAAAATAATATTAAAAATAGAGCATTAATGATATTATATGAAAAGATTACTTTTAAATATCAATTTTATTCTAACATTGAAAGTGGAAAAATTGAAAAAAACTGTTTAAAACCATGGCCCCTAAAGACTGGAATTTTTACCAAGAAACATTGATGTCTGGATAAAATTGATATTTAAAAGTTAAGTAATCTTTATATATATATATATATATATATATATATAAAATACATTATCAATTTTATTGTTTAAAAATGTTTATATTTTCTTTTTGGTAAAAGACTTTTTGAAGATTGTTAATTGAAGTTTCAAATATTGTTCTATAAAATTTAATTTTTTATATATATATATATATATATATATATATATATATATATATATATAAACTTGCATTGAAAAAAATGTTGTAACCTGGGCATAAATTTTGGAAAAATTTTATTTAGCCCTTTCTGATCATTCAGCAAAAGGAAACCTCACTTGTGTTATTTATAACAAAATATTACATTTACTAAAATTTGTAAAATAAACTAATTGTGACTGAAATGTTAGTGTTAGTCTTTTAAATTTCTATTTTAGATGTAAAAATCTCAAAATTCTATGTAGACCAACAAACTTCCATATGCATATATCTTTCTTTAGTGAAAGTAGTTATCTCCACTTGCACTCTACGTGACTTAATTTAAGTTAAGCATTTTTACAGGTTGATACATCCTGACAAATAGCCCAGGCTACTGGGGAATTGGTGTTATCATTGAGAGATTGTCATCTCTAGACTGGTTGCCAACAAAGGCTGAAGCATGTATCTCTGCCCATTAGTACATTTGTTTCATAATGGGTAGCATAACAGCAGTTCGGACAAAGAAATCAGGAAGACAAGTTCAAGTTCATTTCTTCTACCCACTTCCCCCAACCACCAGCATTTGGGTTAAGTAGCAGGGCAGACTAGGCTTTATAACCTTGGTTGGCAACCAGTCTAGAAGTCATCTGTTAATTCAAATCTGGTTGGTTTGTTAATCAATAGATAGCTCTTCAGATTTTGGTTGTCAGTCTGTAGAGATGGTAACTTTATTTTAAAAAAAGTAATTAAATAGATGAAAAATCACCCATCCCCAGCAGCCTGGGACATGTATGGAAATATGTCTATCCGTAAAAATACAGTGACTGTAATTTTTAAAATTCAAGTCCTTGGCCTCTACAGTATATACATCCATAACCAAAAGCCAATCTCCTTCAGCTTTGTACCACTTTTGTTTTTTTGTTTTTTATCAGCATTAGTTTTGTTTATGAAAGATGTATCATATGATACTGAACATAAACTTACTGTATAAAATTTACAAATTAGTGCACTTTCAATACATTTTTGCTTTAATAAATTTCTCTCTCTGGATTATAAAACTGACTGTTTTTTTCTTTTATATATATATATATATATATATATATATATATATATATATTCAGTTTTTGTTTGGTAGGTTGTCTTATGATGTCTACTTAATCCTTAATTTTCTTCTTTTGTGATGAAATGGGATACTTATTACTCATATATCAAAAAATCAAGATATACTGTTTGTATATGTTTACAGATTTTATATTTCATCTTTCAGCCTTTTCATTTTTCATTCATTAACAAATTTTCTTATTCAGTGTCTTTCAACTTGTGCAACAAACACTAAAAGAAAAATGGCCGCAGGTGTTCTCAGGGCTGACAAGTGACAAACCAGTATCAAATTTTTGTATATTTTTTAAATTTATTTTCAGGTCATAACACTAACTCGTTGGCCCCTCCTGTATCAGGTTCCAGCCACAGCCAAGGAGGCAGCCCTACAAAGGTGAACAGTGCTAGAGGCTCACCTACTAACCAATCCAAACATATGCGGCCTCGGGCAAAGTCTGTTGAATCTGACATGGGTCGACAAGTGGTAGGCTACACTTTAATTTTTAACATGCAATCTATTGCCTTATTACCTACTATATATCTGCAGCAAGTGTATTGTATATAAGTTAGGTTACCTCTCTGTGTCTTTTTTTATAAATACTTTCATGGTAATTGTTCGGATGAGTTCTTCACCATGGTACCTAGACATTTTGAATTTAAGCACAATATTAGACTGGCAGTGAGCGCTCATCTAGTTCCTTGCGTGGAGTGATACCCATTAAAAAAAAAAAAAAAAATGGATGACTGATTGAATCCAAAGAATTTGTGGACACTTCTAGATCAGGATGGCTTTCAATAACACAACCACTCTTTGCAACTTCATTAATGAAATTGGTCCCTTATAAGAGAAGAGTCTTGAATAAAGATTGCATAATTTCTATCCAAATTTCTGGGATTAGGAGTTACCATTATTTACACTATTTACATTGTTTGTTTATATTTATTGGACTATTATCCTCATTTTTGTTGCTATTTTCACATTTTGGCCATTGTACCCTTTTACTAGGTGCATAATGATCCAAGTAACCAACAAGGAATTCTGTATTGAACACTAATGAGACAATAGCCTAGTGGATTAAAGCATTGGTTTGTGAATTTGGTGACATAGTAATTGTGGGTTCAATCCCTGGTCTAGGCAGTGTGTACTTGGACTCTGTGGAAACAGGGTGAGCAGTACTAAAAAATAAGAACTAAATGAGATATTCCTAGATATGAGCAATGGAACAAGAGATCTACTCCCATATATTAAATAAAGGATTCATTTTGGAATTCCCTGTGGGTTACCCAGATCAATATACACCTGATGAAGGCCGGAGTGCACAACGGCTGAAACACTGTTAAAATAATAGATGAGGACAATAGTCTGAATGCAAATAGTGTAAATAAAGATTGGATTTATAATATCCTGTACAAATGTGGAAAAGAATACAAGGAAATCTTTTGAACAGAGTAGAGGTTTATCCTTTGTTTCCTGTTTAGGACTGGGTTTACGGTTCCTTCTAAAGTCTGCTTCAACTCTATACTTGAACTCTGAAATTTTATTCATTAATTTTTTTTTCTTCTCTCCCAATAGGATTAGATAGGTTGGCCTAATGTCCAGTTCACACTCCCCCTCTGTCTTTTGAACAGGAGTAAAGTTTTGTTTCTTATTTATGATTGCATTTCCAGTTCCTTCTAAAGTCTGTTGTGATTGGGAAAACAAGTAAACAATCTTGACCTCTTCAAGTCTACATTATCTTTCCTGCATAGCCTCAAGAACTTCATGTCTTGCCCTTTCTTATACTCATACAACAGCACACAGTAACCCTCTACTTTCAGTGGCTCTTTGGCCTTGTATTGGGTGAACATTAGTAAAAAAAAAAAAAAAAAAAAAACTATTTCAACGTTTTTTTCTTTTTCTTTTTATATCCAGGTAAGGTGATAAAGCCACTATGATAGGGTTTTGAGGAGGAAAGTCAATTGAGTGAAGGAAACTAAAAAAAAAAAAAAATTTTAGAAGAAAAGACAAGAAAAAAGGTTTCAAGGAGACGAAAAATAACAATTAACATTGAATTTTCTATCTTCTTGACATAACTGATCCTGTTTTGATAAAAATGCCTGTATTATCCTCATTGTAATGAGGTCAAAATAATAGATAGGAAACCTTGTTGGAGAATGAAGGCCAATAGATTATTCTATTGGGCAGATGACTAAGTCAAGCCAATGTGGTTTTCTTTGCTCAACAAAGAACTGGAGAGCATTCCAATGTATAAATATGGAAATCACATGTTAGATTGCAGAGAATGTGTAGCTTGTGTTTTAGAGAATTATTTATTTTTTTTTTTTTCCCCAACAATTTTTTTCTGTAAAAATTGGATATTAAGGTATTGTTTTTATATATTACTTGATTATAGAATATTGACAGTGAGGTGAATAGCTTAATCAATTTTATTTTCTGCCTTTTTATTTTTTGTGTGTGCTTTGTTGTTTGTTCCCAGCACACAACAAACTGAAATTAAGAACTGCACCTAGGGTATATTCACAATAATAAATCAATAATACCTATCAAAATATGTGAAATTACTAGAATTTAACATATTTCAAGGTGAGCAGAATTTATCAAGAAAGTAGTGAAATTAATAAGGTTCAATTGTTTTAATGGTGTTGCACTAACAAAATTGTTGCTGTGATGTGTCATTATTGCTGTGTTATGGTAAGAAATACATAGAGAAATCAGATGATTATAATATAGATTGTGTATTTATTACAAAAACAAATTTGTAATAAGAATGTGTGCTAATAATTGTATTTTTTCTTTTTGCAGAGGGTGCGAAGAGATTCAAATGAAGAATGGGAACTCCCCCATGAAGAAATAATTGTGATTCGTCGAATTGGTTCTGGTTCTTTTGGAACGGTATTTTGTGGTCATTGGCACGGACCAGTTGCTGTGAAGAAACTCAATGTAACAGATCCAACGCCTGCACAACTGCGAGCTTTCAAAAACGAAGTAGCAGTTTTGAGGTAATATTATTTTTCTCCTTAGTAACAAGGCATTTCAAATATTTCCCTGGTTAAAATAAAGGAAAACATTGCAGACTAACATTTTTGGGGTCATAATTAGATCTGTTTCCTTTGGAAAAAAAACTTTTCATTCCATATCAGTTCAGTTGAACCTTCTGGTCAACTTTAGGCAACTTGGGTAAGAAAGTTTTTAGTGCCATTTTTGACATTTGGACACAGCCTGTCTGAGGTAGGGAACATTACATTAAATAGATCTTATTTCCTCTCCTTTTTTAAATATATGGTGATAATTGGGTGCTTGGAAAGAGAGAAATTATGTTGGTATTTTCCAGTCTTCAACTCCACACCCACCATAATGAGATTGACCACAATTTTGACATAAACAAATTGTCTTAATTCAAAGTCTCGTATAAAATAAAATGAGCGAGTAATATTCAATAATAATTTTTTATTTAAGTGCAAATAATTTGGATTGCAATCAGATGGGCGTTTGTGCTGCTGTACATCTTCAAAGACTGAAGTGATGGATTTGACAGGTTCCTTTTGATTTTTCAACATATTTGTTGCATATGTTGGCTTGGGAAAATATTAATGACCTTTTACCAGACTTTGAATTATGACACTTTGTGACCTCCACATACTTTGACTGACCTTTCGACCACCTGATGAACATTTATAAGCCTTGATAAACCAATTGACATCCTCACCTTCATATAAAAAACATGTGTAGCATAATAAATCCTATATTACCTGAATAAAATCCCTCAAAGAACGAAACACGTCGGCTAAGTATAGTTTTTCCACCTGTCACTTTTTATTCATATATATATATATAGCCAACTTTAATCTGGAAAAATTTAAATGCAATGTCAATCGCTATCTACTGTCCTCCTGATTGCTCTTTCCACTCATTAATATTCCTGTTCCTAATTCTTCCACGTCCTGTAGCCCCTTGTGTCTTAGTGGCTTTACTTTCTCCTGGAGGTGATTTTTTTTTTTAAAAAAAAAAAAATATGATAGTCGATTCTATTGATAAAACCATTATTTCTTGAGTCATAAATATATATATATATATATATATATATATATATATATATATATATATATATATATATATAAAATGCTTTTATTATTGATCTTATCTATATGTCTGATTGAATAAATTACAAACATTGTCTGCTTATTTTTATCATAATCCTTTCATATTCATGAATATTTTTTCTGTATATTACAATTAAATAAGGCAAGAAATGCACTCTAACAGTGAGAATCACTTTTATTTCCCAAGTACTTTTCATCATTTTTATATATATATATATATATATATATGTGTGTGTGTGAAAATATAGAAAATAGGAAGGAACTGGTTAGGTAAATAATCCAAAGTCCCTTAGTATTTTAGTTATTATTTTTAAAAAATAGTGCTCGATACAAAAATAGAGCATAAATATAATTATTTATTTTAAAATATGATTCCAATTCGCGACATAAGAGGTCTCGTGTTTCAAAACAAAAGCCGAAAACTTCAATATAATTATTTGAATTAAATTGAGTTAAAGTAAGCTCTGTTCCATCTTCAAGCGAAATTTTTTTCAGTAAAGATGAAAACAGTATTAACAAATGAATTACTAACTACTACTAATTTGTCTTAATAGTATTGTGAATTGGTTTTTGCTTCATTTTTCCTTAAGTGTTTAATTAATTTGTATGTTTTTCTCTGCAGAAAAACTCGGCATTTAAATATTCTCTTATTCATGGGTTACACTATCAAACCTCAGCTGCAGATTGTGACTCAGTGGTGTGAGGGCTCCAGTCTCTACAAACATTTACATGTGGAAGAGACAAAATATGACATGTCCCAACTAGTTGAGATTGCTCGCCAGTCATCTCAGGGCATGGAGTAAGTAAACATTTTCGTTGTTTTTTTTTTTTTTTTTTTTACACAATCTCAAACGGCTACCACTTGTACCTTTTTATAAATTCACTTATTTTCAGGCAAACTATCTTTTCTGTTCACTTCATACAAAAGCAATGATTCTATTTGAATAGACATGTTATTCTTCTCAGGTTTCCTCATTATCAAATGCACTCAATTTTTATTTACTAGATTTAATTTGGATCTTACATTGTGTGAATCATTTGTGAATTGGTTACATGGGTTGCAGATTTAGGACCAGGGCCTTTTTTATCAATTTTAAAATGGATGAAATTAACCCAAACAGAGATCATGGTTAATCATCACCAATATTACCGGTTTCATTCTCTGATGTTTTAGTGTTTTATATTATTCAATCGCTCACTGACATCTCACTCTCTCTCTGTGTCTCTCTCTCCTTTTCCCTTGCCCCTCTCTCTCTCCTTTTCCCTATCATCCCCCTCTCTCTCTCCTTTTCCCTATCATCCCCCTCTCTCTCTCCTTTTCCCTATCATCCCCCTCTCTCTCTCCTTTTCCCTATCATCCCCCTCTCTCTCCTTTTTCCCTATCATCCCCCTCTCTCTCTCCTTTTCCCTATCATCCCCCTTTCTCCTTTTCCCTATCATCCCCCTCTCTCTCCTTTTCCCTATCATCCCCTCTCCTTTTCCCCATCATCCCCTCTCTCTCTCCTTTTCCCCATCATCCCCTCTCTCTCTCCTTTTCCCATCATCCCCTCTCCCCTTTCCCCATCATCCCCCCTCTCTCCTTTCCCCATCATCCCCCTCTCTCTCTTCCCCATCATCCCCCCTCCCCCTTTTCCCCATCATCCCCCTCTCTCTTTTTCCCCATCATCCCCCCTCTCTCTCCTTTTCCCATCATCCCCCTCTCTCCTCTTTTCCCCATCATCCCCCCTCTCTCTCCTTTTCCCCATCATCCCCCTCTCTCTCTCCTTTTCCCCATCATCCCCTCTCTCTCTCTTTCCCCATCATCCCCTCTCTCTCTCTCCTTTTCCCCATCCCCCCCTCTCTCCTTTTCCCCATCATCCCCCTCTCTCTCCTTTTCCCCATCATCCTGCCTCTCTCCCCCTTCCCCATCATCCCGCCTCTCTCCCCCTTCCCTATCATCTTTTCATATTGTATTCAAGAACTCTACAAGTTTAGTTACATTGAAATATCTTCCTTTTCTATTTAATAAACCTGAGCATAAAATAAATTCAAGTAGTTCCACTATTGATGACAGTGGTTCAACCAGCTCAACGAAAAAGAAAAATGTAAAAATAGTTAATAATACGTTATTTTTTTTACTGTATTCAAGAATTCTACCAATTCTGTTCCAGGGAAACTTTTTTTTCTTTTCTATTTTATTTAAAAGACTCAAGCATAAGAAATTTAAAGCAAACATTTAAGCCACTTGAGTACTGTTCAAAATCGTAAGTTGCTTATTAAAAAAAATTTTGTGTGTATAATATATAATGCAATAAAATGTTTTCTTTTATTTTTCAGCTATTTACATGCAAAAAATATAATCCACAGAGATTTGAAGTCAAACAGTATCCTTTTCCAACCTCTTACAATGAAAACAAATATTTGAATTCAAACTGCATTAGAAAGACTGAGTAATTTGCAGTGTAAACCCCGCGCTCAATTATAATGAAAATATTCTATTTAGGTGTAAATTTACATGCTTAATTTGATGGTGGCAATCCACTGTTATTCACTACATACAGCACAGCAGCCATTACTGGCGTTGTTTACATAAGTTTCACTTGTCTTGATTACTGCACAAACTTTGCACGAACTTTAAAGAGAGCATGATTTACAAAATACAAAAGTAAATGCTAGAAAGGAAATAACAAGAACAATTTTATGGTTCAAATTTTTTTTATTTTCAAGTTTTAAAAAGCATGATTATTTAAAAAAAAAAAAAAATTATATCTTTAAGAATGATTATTTACAAAATTTATTTATATAAAAAGCTTTACTATAAAAAAAAAAACAACACTTGTTGCTTTTCTAAATAACTTAAATTTACCAAATAAAAATTCAATGCAAGCTTCATTTTCACAAATGTCTGAAGACTTTTTTTGGTTTTGTGCAGTAATTGGGATGAGTAAGATCAGTAAAAAGGCTGTTAACTAAGTAAGCTTCCTCGCATGACAAGGCAAACATATATAAACAACACTAGTAATGGTGGACAGACTCGACACAAATGAGTCCGAACTTTTATTGTTGATAACTCCAAAACCGTACATTTCTGCAAAATTTTAAGGCTATTTTTGAATTAAGCAAATAAATTCACACCTAAATGGAATATTTTCAGGAAATGGCGACATTACATTGAAACACCGATTCCCATATGATCACTGAAGCAACAATCAGTACCTAGATGGCTGACTGCTTGGGAATACCAGGTGATGTAAACTTGGATGTGCAGATGGTGTAATGGATAATGGTTCAGGATTGTTAATTGGAGAGCAGAGTTCAAATTCCTATTGGGTTTGTTATATATTCACTTATACACAAATACCTCTGGGAAAAGTATGAATCCACCTTTTCTTTCTTGCTATGGGTTAATTAGTAATATTTGTATCATTAAATCAGTATCTCCCCCCCCAAATTTTTGAAAATATTTTCTAGGTTTAAATAACCTACAAAGGGTTGATAAACTGTTAAAAAAACAAATCAATCACTTAATGAATTTTTAAGTAATGAAAATTTAAGAAAATAAATAAACAAGGATGTCTATCCAAACAAGATGTATACCCCCCTAAAAAAAAACCCATGTATACCCCCCAAAAAAAAAAACATCTATAGTAATAAGAAATAATGTTGGATCAAAAAGAAAATATCTATTTAAAAATTAGTGTTTACATTTCAGGTACGGAAATGAAGCGGATATATATAGATTCATAGAAGTCCCGAGAGATGTGTGTTCTGTAAATAGGTAATTTTAACTTTGCTTTCCTGGCAAAATTGGTAACGGCACATGTTGGCTATAGGAGGATTTTCCTTGTTTTCGGGTGGGGGATAGTTTTCATTCCTGTCAAGAGGCACATTTTTCTGTAGCAAGACTTTTCCATATAGGTGTGTTGCTCTCTCTCTCTCACACATTAATGTAAAGACTGGCTTAAAACATTACATCACCATCTTTCTACAGATTCATTATTCATGAATCTAACTTATTTCTATCTAATACATAAAATAATGAACATTTACAAATCGATCTCAAAATATATGAATGAGAAATGCTTTAATGATAAATCTACTGAAAACATGATTATTACAATATCTTGTTGCATTTCACAGAGCCACACAGAGGTGACAACAGAAGACATTATGTTTCCTACTTGTTCTTTATTTTATATTAATGTATATTTGGGAAGCAACCTTTCTTTTACAAATCTTTCATTAAATATGACAGACAAAGAAAATCTATTTAGTTTTTCCAGTGTTCTTACATTTTTCTGCTGGCGTTTGTATACATTTCGTATATAATACGTTAAAATTTCCCTTTCTCTGCCATGCAGTGATAGCTTAGGGGTAGGATCTCTGACTGATGCAAAATTGGTTGAGGTTTCAATCCCGGCTTGGAGCAATCAGATGTTCAACCACACTGATGAACTGTGATACAGCAAAACAGTCTTGTGTGAGTGTGTGTGTATATATATATATATATATATATATATATATATAGTTGCTATGTCATAAAGGGAAATCAATATGGATTTTTAGCAATGGTTTCATGTTCTTTGGTCTTTGAAGTAAACAAAAAATAGCTGTTGCTTTTGGATTGAGGGCTTGTACCCCAAATAGAACTTCCTTACTCTTGGGAGTGTTCCTCAATGCCTGTTCTTTGTTTAAGGTTCTTAAGTACTTTTTCAGAGGACTATGTTTAAAATAAATTGATACTTCACTACATTGTCAACAGTTTGAGAGATTTGATTGCTAACCATCATTCTAAGATTGGCCTAACCGGGCACAAGGTCAATAATACAACACTAGTAAGAGGTATCAAACTCACACTTTTTTTTTTTAAATATTTCAATATAACAAAAGTTGGAAGTAGGAAGAGCTGAATGTTCTTGTAATACTTTACGTTTTTACACTTGTAATATTTTAAAATTTTTTAAGAAACTAAACTCACATACATTGCTTTTTATCTGTGCTTATTTGTTTTGTGCGTGTATTTTCCTTGACTCTATTTTTCTCAAGATATATTTTTGACAGAGGACTTCACAGTTAAAATTGGTGACTTTGGTTTGGCAACTGTAAAAACACGATGGAGTGGCTCACATCAATTTCAGCAACCCACAGGTTCCATACTATGGATGGTGAAAAACAAGTTTTTTTTGTTGTTTTTTCTCTTTGCTTTAAGTAGAATTAACAAAAGGACAAAATTGTTTCCTAAAGACAAACTATTACCGTAATTTCCTCTAACTGAAGACAAAGAGCAGTTCTTCACAGTGAAGTGCTTATTATAGTTTAGTCCATAAGTATTGGGTATTTAGTAAAGATTGAACTTATTACACAGGAGCAATAGTTTTGCTTCCTTATATAATGGTTGTTTCTTTCCAAGTATGCTTGTCCGCTAGGGTAGTTAGCTAATCCCTGTTGCAGATATCTGCTCAGACAAATTTGTGTTTCTTCTTTTCATTAATAACTCGACAAAGGTCAGGAATAGTTTGTGGTTTCTCTTTGTATACCATGTCTTCAAGAACATCCCACAAGAAGAAATCCATCGAGGTTAAATTGGGTGAACATGCTGAGCATTTTATTGGTCCACGCCAGCCAATCCATCTGACATTAAAATTGATGTCAAGTCATTCACAAACACAATGCACATAGTGGGGGGCAGTGCCCCATCCAATTGGAAGCATATGTCTCTTTGTTGTTGCACTTGAGGAAAGAATTAGGTTTGAAATCATGTTGAAGTACCATTCTTCAGTGACTGGTACATCAAAGAAGAATGGGATTATAATCTCATTGCTTGAAATCACAGACCAGACAGTTAATCATGGGATGTTAACTTCCTTCTCCAAAATCATGTGAATTTTCATGACTCCAATATGAGCAATTATGTTGGTTAATGTGGCCGTTTAATTTAAAGCATGCTTCATCTGACCACCATATCATATCCTGTAAAGTTTCATAATCATGCATCAAGGCAAGGAACATCTCTGAAAATTCAAGTCTTCAATCAGCATCACCTTTGTGCAGAGCATGGAACAGGCAAGGAATGTAGGGCTTTAAATTCCTTTTACACACCAAGTTATGCACACTCTGGCGACTGATTTCGATTTCACAAGATAGGTGCCAAACAGATTTCTGTGGACCGTCAAGTAGACAAGCTATCAGCTGCTCACCTTTTTTTCATAAGATGTTGCATTAGTGGGTCATCCAGATCTGTTAAAAGAGACCATTGTTTTGAACTTGTTAACGAGTGATGATGTTACTGCCCTGAACCACATGAATATGAAATTCTTTACTGAGGCAACAACTTGCCTCAGCTGCATTTGAGCCACACTGATAGTAACAACAGCAATTCGTTAATTCTGATTTTGTCTAAAATCCATGTTCCTGAAGCCTTGAAAGACCAAGCTGCAATAATACAATAAAAATCTGGTGAAATTTTGGGGACATCCTCTGTGTGTGTGCATATATATATATATATATATATATATATATATATATATATATAATATAAATTGAATGTTACGAAACGTCAGAATTGGATTTCATTTGTTGTAATTTCATATATATATATATATATATATATATATATATATATATATAATAGTGAAAGTGGAGTCCTTAGAAATCCATTTAGTGATAATTTATTTCATGGGATCAGGTGCAAATCTCACCAGACCAAAATTTTTGTCTGAAGAAATGGGAATCTGAAATAAATTATCAACTAAACGTATTTCTAAGGATTCTGCTTCATTATTATTTGCTCTGTTCTTACATTGAGCTCTCTTTGGATTTATATCCTCCTTGGAATTATCCCTACTAATATATATATATATATATATATATATATATATATATATATATATATATAGTTAGTATGATCAATTTAGTATACTTTCCAGAAATTTCATGCTTTTCCCAGGCTTTCCAATTCTCACTCTGTCAATCCTCAATTTCTTTTGATTGAAGTCTGCACATGTTCAGTATTTGCAACTTTGGCCAAACACCAGAATAAGTAGTGTCAAATTATTGCTATTGCTTTGTGGTGAGCTGCCTTGACTATTTTCAGGTCAATATCTCAAAATCCCGTTATCTTTATTTCTCACTGAAAAGTAAAGACCGTCTTTTAACCAAGTGGAAGTTTTGCTTGTAATAATAAATGGCACAGGGTATTGGTGCCTGTATCAGCTAAATCTTATTGTCTCTACTAGGGAAATGTTGCCGACCACTCATCTGCAATTCAAAGTGAGTGCAAAAACTGTATTCCAACCATTTTTGCCCGTCCGCTCACTACCAAGATAAAACCTCCCTAAAAGAAAGTTGAAGGAAGGAACTCCTTTTCTTACATAGAAATTTATTTATTTGTTGAATGATTTTTTCTTATGCTTAACCTCAATTTACTCTGCTTTATTCTACAAGCACAATGTTACATATTTGTTAAAAGATCTACAATGTGGATCACTTTCAATGGATCGCTGGCTAAGTCTGAAACAATTACTTTAATGTTTTATCTGGGTTTCACTCATTGACTCATACCCCCAGACACTTGAATATTTTCAATAGCCACTTAAATACCAGTAGTGTAGAGTTTTTGGAGATAAATGATATATCAAAATATTATTTCTCACTGTGTTGCCATGAAATAGTTTTTTTCTCTGATAGTATCTTGTTAATCAATGGCTTGCATTGATGTTTAAAATAATTATCTGCTAATACCTATAATCTTTTAAAATCAGTCGGAATAAAAGGTAAATGACCAAAACGATAAAATTAATAATTACATGTGAATTTTGTATTCTTAATGAAGTTTTATGAGCGCTTTGTCATTTTAAAATCTAGTAAGATTCATCTTTGTTATTGATTTTGCTTGCTGTAAAAAAAAAAATAAAATAAAAGGAAAACTTTGACAAATAAGAATTAGTCATTTAATAGATCAATAGAGATTGATCTTTAAAATGGTTTCTGTATTTAATCACTTAATTTCCTGTCCTCTCTCTCTCTTTTTCTGTATTTCCTGTCCTCCCTCTCTCTTTTTCTGTATTTCCTGTCCTCTCTCTCTCTCTTTTTCTGTATTTCCTGTCCTCTCTCTCTCTCTTTCTGTATTTCCCGTCCTCTCTCTCTCTCTTTTTCTGTATTTCCCGTCCTCTCTCTCTCTCTTTTCTGTATTTCCCGTCCTCCCTCTCTCTCTCTTTTTCTGTATTTCCCGTCCTCCCTCTCTCTCTCTTTTCTGTTTCCCGTTTCTCTCTCTCTTTTCTCCCGTCCTCCCTCTCTCTTTTTTCTGTATTTCCCGTCCTCCTCTCTCTCTCTTTTCTGTATTTTCCCGTCCTCCTCTTTCTTTTCTGTATTTCCCGTCCTCCCTCTCTCTCTTTTCTGTTTTCTCTCTTTTCTGTATTTCCCCCTCTCTCTCTCTTTTCTGTTTCCCGTCCCTCTCTCTCTCTTTCTCTTTTTCTGTATTTCCCGTCCTCTCTCTTTTCTCTCTCCTCTCTTTTTTTTCTGTTTTCCCGTCCTCCCTCTCTCTCTCTTTTCTGTATTTCCCGTCCTCCCTCCTCTCTCTTTTTCTGTTCCCGTCTCTCTCTCTTTCTGTATTTCCGTCCTCCTCCTCTTTCTGTATTTCCCTCTCCTCTTTTTTTTCTGTTTCCTGTCCTCCTCTCTCTTTTCTGTATTTCCTCCTCTCTCTCTCTGTATTTCCTGTCTTCTCTCTCTTTTTTCTGTATTTCCCTGTCCTCTCTCTCTCTCTTTTTCTGTATTTCCCGTCCTCTCTCTCTCTCTTTTCTGTATTTCCCGTTCCCTCTCTCTCTTTTTTCTGTATTTCCCGTCCTCCTCTCTCTCTTTTTTCTGTATTTCCCAATCTCCCCTCTCTTTGTCTGTATTCCGTCCTCTCTCTTTTTTCTGTATTTCCGTCCTCCTCTCTCTCTCTTTTCTGTTTTCCTGTCCTTCCCTCTCTCTTTTTCTGTATTTCCCGTCCTCTCTCTCTCTCACTCTTTTTCTGTATTTCCCGTCCTCCCTCTCTCTCTCTTTTTCTGTATTTCCCGTCCTCCCTCTCTCTCTCTTTTTCTGTATTTCCCGTCCTCCCTCCTCTCTTTTTCTGTCTCTCTTTTTCTGTATTTCCCGTCCTCCCTCTCTCTCTCTTTTTTCTGTTTTCCCGTCCTCCTCTCTCTCTCTTTTTTGTATTTCCGTCTCCCTCTCTCTTTTCTGTTTCCTCCTCCCTCTCTCTGTATTCCGTCCTCCCTCTCTCTTTTTTCTGTATTTCCCGTCCTCCTCTCTCTCTTTTTTCTGTATTTCCCGTCCTCCTCTCTCTCTCTTTTCTGTATTTCCGTCCTCCTCCCTCTCTTTCTGTTTCCCGTCCTTCCTCTTTCTGTCCCGTCCTCCTCTCTTTTCTGTATTCCGTCCTCCTCTCTCTTTCTGTATTTCGTTTTCTCTTTCTGTATTTCCCGTCCTTCCCTCCCTCTTTTCTGTATTTCCATCCTCCCTCTCTCTTTTCTGTATTTCCCGTCCTCCCTTCTTTTCTGTATTTCCCGTCCTCCCTCTCTTTTCTGTATTTTCCTCCCCCTTTTCTGTCCTCCCCCTCTCTTTTTCTTTTTCTCCTCTCTTTTCTGTATTTCCCGTCCTCCCTCTCTTTTTCTGTATTTCCCGTCCTCCCTCTCTTTTTCTGTATTTCCCGTCCTCCCTCTCTTTTTCTGTATTTCCCGTCCTCCCTCTCTCTCTCTCTCTCTGGCTTCCCCCTCCTTTTTTTTTTTTCCATTGCTAGAAAGAAAATTACAAAAAATAGAAACTTTATGTGACTATTCATTAAAAAATAACCCTGTCAACCATTTTTTTTATACCTTGTGATTACCTCCTTTCAGGCTCCTGAAGTGATAAGAATGAAAGATGAGAACCCTTACACATTCCAGTCCGATGTGTATGCATATGGTGTGGTCTGCTTTGAACTTATGACTAGTTCGCTGCCATATACACACATCAATAATAAGGACCAGGTACGGCTCTTTTGGACAGGTTGTATTTTCTCCTTTCTATCTTTATTTTTATTTATTTTTATTTTTTTACATTTACTTTTTCAGTTTTATTTGTTCTTTTCTTTTTCCTCCCCCTCTTTCAGATCCTCTTCATGGTTGGTAAAGGTCGTGTACGTCCTGATCCTACCAAATCCAGGTCAGACACACCAAAAGCTTTCAAACGACTGATGATTGAGTGCTGTAAATATGATCGAAACGAGAGACCACTATTTCCACAGGTATATATTAATCTCTCTCCACTAACGAAAGCAATGTTTTGTTTTTTTGTTTTTTTTTGTTTTTCAAGAATTAATCCAGGAAAAGGCTCGAGAGCCAATCAAGGCAGATGGTTACTGTTAAAATAGTTACAATGAATGAAGTATGTGATATAATGAAAGAGAGGAAAAGTAGTATGTGAAAATTATGATTATATAGAGGATAGATAATGATTGACTCAGGACTTGTGGAGGTTAAGATTGTAGTGTTTGAGGGAAGCACTAACAAGTTCAGTGTGTCTATTCCACAAAATAGCAGTTCTTAAGAAAAAGCTGGGTGGGTGAAACTTTCTCTTTGTATTTGGAATATGGGGGGGAAAAGGGTGATTTAATTCCATTGAAGTTGTATGGTATGTCCTAATCACAAAGAATAGAAATCATTTGAATATTTGCCATGGAAATAGGAAGAGGCCTGCAATATTGCATTTGTGGAGGACGCTGCAGAATAGAGAAAGAGTCCCCCCACCCACCCAAATACACACTGACAAGACTATATAAATGATTTTACATTCTGTCAAGGCTGGAAAGTAAAGATTGTGCAGCTCCATTTCAGATATGGCAACAGTACTCCATTTTTGGCCTCATCTTACCTTTTTAAAGATAAAGCATACCAGGAGGAGTCCGATACTTCCTGGAGCAATAGGACGAGCTGACCATTTTTCCAGTATCTTTAGCAATGGATTGTATATTTGAGTTCCACTTGAGATCCAATAGATATTCAAAGGTTGGAGCCTCATTGGGAATGCTACCATCTGTTGTAACTAAAAATTCTGTCTGATCAGTGATGAGAACATATGCTAACCTCCAGGAGAGTGACACGTTGCGCCTTCTTGATCTGACATGAAGTGGAAAGATTATATTGAATCGATTGCTAAGTCTGCTTAGTAGGAAAGTTGGTTCACTGTGTTGTGCTAAATAACTTTTCTCTCCAAAATCTATCTTATATGTTTTTAAGTCTACAATTCATCCCTGCTTTGAATATCGCTGCCATATATGGTCTGGTGCTCCTGCTATTTATTTAGAGATTCTTGAAGAATCCGCAATATTATTGGTCCTGACCTGGCATCTTGGCTTCAATCACTTTCCCACAGAATACCCCTAACACAAACATGGTAACACATTAACAATGGACAACTTGAAAATGGCTAATGGATGGGCTGAAAGCACTTGGGACAATAACCATTACAGGTTGTTTCTGCACCCCCAGGGGTTCTTAAAAAAAAAAAATTTAATAAAATCCAATGATTTTTCTTTCTGTCACATTCAATAAAATAAATATAAAACTATTTAGATTAGCAACAAGGTCTCATCAATTTAGAGTTGAATTTGCTAGATGTAACCATAAATTCTATACTAACATGTTTGTGTTAGGTGTGTTGTTTAGAAGTAGTGCTAACCTTAGGTTGCACAAGAGGAAGCAACATGACATTATGTTGGGGTGTCTTTTTACAATAACACCAACACATTTGAAGTATTTTTAAATAAAGTAAGGTTGATACTTGAATTGTCTTATATTAAGAGCCATGATAATTTTTAGTCTTCAGTTTGCAGATAGATTTCTTAATATCAACCAGGATTTTTCTAATGGGTGCTACTACTACATCTGCGCAATACACCTTATAACACTAACATGGAAAAACAATAACAGTGGACCCCTTGAAAATGTCTAATGCATTGATCGAATATAGTTGGTTTGGTAATCATTATGGACCATTTCTGCACTCCGTTAGTCCTTCCACGAAGGAAAACTGTAAAAACTTTTCCTTGTCTGTCACATTCAATGAAACATGTTTAAGAGGAAGTTAGCTACCTGCCCAAATATACAAAATATATAATATTATGAAATAGACTAAGTCTGACAATTATTTTGTTTATTGTTTATATGACAGAGCATTTACTTAAAATATTTGTATCTATAAAAATAATGTACCAGCAATAAATATATTAATATATATTAAATGTAACAGTTTCTCACTTAGCTGATTGATGTTACCTTCAGCATCCCAACTCCAGAGTTTGATAGGTGAATTTGTCTATTGGCAATTTACTGCTTATATTTTTTTTTAATTTTTTTTTTTTTACTTTTATGCTTATTTGACACTGGTGTAAGTTTTCTTCTGTGTGCGCATGTGGCCATGTGCCAGTCTCTGCAGATGTGCATTTTTGCTCACATTATAAGTAAAGTTAATGACAGAATCTTTTTTTTTCAATTTAGTTTTGAGATTTTATTTATAATACCTTTTTTTTTAGTGAACATTGACTAGTAAAATTAACATGGCAAGAGTTTAGTGAATGCATTCCACAAGAATGTCCAAGAATGGAAGTTTATTATAAAAAAGAAATTGTCTTTAACTTTATCTATGAACTTGTTTTTGGAAAAAAAAAAAATAAATAAAATAAACTCCCATTCTCGGACGTTCTTGTGGAACACATTCATTGAACTCTTGCCACATTAATTTTACTATTCAATCTCCACATCCTGCTAACCTTGACAATGTTAACTTACATCATTTTATGTTTATCAATATGTATTTTTATTTTGTCTATATAGAAGGTGTCCTGTCACTTCAACATGGTATAATGGTTAGCAAGCTTGTCTTGTTACATCAATTACAACTGAGTAGTGAGTTTGATCCTCATTAGGTGGACCACACTTTTGGCCTTGTGCCACATCTAAACTACGCTTAGAAAATCATGACATCTTCCAGCACTTAATGGCAGGAAGAGATTCTAGTTGGCCAACAAGACTTTTAACCTTACTCTACATATATATTCATTGGTTTTGTGTTCCCATTAGGATGTAGAGAGCATTTCCCAAGCATTTGTTTCTGAACACCTGCATCCTTTTTTTTTTTCCATCTTGGGTATGACAATAAACTACAAATAGGTTTTAATACCAGAAATATTTTGTAATAAAAAAAAAAATATATATATATATATATATATATATATATATATATATATATATATATATATATATATATTATCAGCAATAATTAAAAAAAAAAAAAAAAGAAAAAAAAAGTACTGGAAATACAAACAGGTATACATTCTATGAAAAAAAAATTTTACCAGCTATAGATTTCTTCAAGGAAAAATATTCCCAGAAATAGATTTTTGAAGAAAAGCATATTACCAGCAATAAAAATTTTGTCGGCATTAAATAACCCATTGAGGTGTTGATATGCCATAAAACAAACCAAACTTTTTTTTCTGTCTCAATCTGGAGTGTCCAAGTCTCAGAAATGTAGAGTTGGGTATTATTGTTTAAATAATATTTGGTCTAATGTCAAATAATAGGATCTCCTATAACCTAAGTTATAAACACTTAAGTAAATAAATATATATATATATATATATATATATATATATATATATATATATGAGAGAGAGAGTGTTCATAAATTATTTAGCTCTGCAGGGTTTACTGAAAAACATAGATAAACTATTGCTGAGTAGGATTCAGTGTACTACCTTCTTCCCTAATACTAACAATGGACTGCTCCTACTTATATATATATGTCAAGTAGCCACATTAGAGTAGGATTTGAATAGTATTTTCCATTCTATGGTGATTTTTCTAACCATAGCTTAGGTGTGGCACAAGGCCGAAAGTATTGGGCACCTAGTGAGGATCAAACACACTATTCAATCATAATTGATCTATGAAACAAGCTTATTAACCATTATGCCACTTTGAAATGCCCACATTACCGTTCTGTGTATTAGTATTTAATAAAACTCTCCTTTTTTTTTTTTCCTCTACTTCTTCTTTTCTTTCAGTAATCTCTCTAACTGGCATTCCTAATTCTCAGATATTTTGAACAAAGACAGCATTATAACATAAACGAATAAAGTTTTTATTTAAACACATCAGAACACTTTCACATAGGTTCCATTGGTCACACAACACATCTAGACGAGTCACAATTTCTGTTTTCTGAAAGACTCTTTCCTGTCTGAATTTCTGGGATGAGGAGTTATTATTTACATTTGGACTTGTTGTCATCTTAGCTTAACTTCTGTTTTCTGCAACCCTTGTCAAGTTATTTAATGTCAAATTTTTCTATAGAGAATCCAGTGAGGATCACACTCCACAATAACGGTTAACCATACTCTGAGGCACCCTGTTTTTTTTTTGTTTTTTTTTTTTTTTATCTGTCTATATGTCTGAGATGAGTATGGTATTGTAATTATTTACACTATTGACACTGTTCAGACTGTTGTCCTCATTTTTGTTGCCATATTCACAACATTTCGGCTGTTGTACACTCTGGCCTTCTTCTGGTGATTGGAATTTTGAACCGAACTCTTTATTTCATCCACCGGGGTAGATTGTTAGAGTTCCATCTTCCAGATGTCTCAGTATTCTCTATTTCCCTTTAACTCAACTATCCAAATTTTTGTCCCCCTCTGCTGTAGCCAGGTATTGAACTCACAGCTCCTTGGGTCAAGTCACTGGATTACTTCAACCCACGCTTTTATCCATTGGGCTAGTGGACGAAATAAGGGGTTTGATTCAAATATCCAATCACATAAAGAAGGCCGGAGTATACAATGACCTAAACATCGTAAATATGTCAACAAAGATTAGGACAACAATGTCAATAGAGTAAATAATTACTGTTTTTTTGGGGGTTTTGTGCCATTTTTATGTTTTGTGCCATTTTTATGTTTTGTGCCATTTTTATGTTTTGTGCCATTTTTATGTTTTGTGCCGTTTTTTAATTTAAAAAAAATTTTTTTTTTTTTAAATTAAAAATATATTTAATTTTTTTTTCTGTAGATCCTTGCCTCATTGGAATCTCTGAAGAGGTCACTCCAGAAACTGCAGAAAAGCCACTCTGAACCAACCTTGCGGCCGCAGTCATCTGACGATTTTGACCTGTTCAACATGTGTGCATCTCCTAAAACTCCTATCAACTGTCAGTACACACAATTCCAGTTCTATGGCATGGATACATGAGTGGCACCAATGATTATGACAAGAAAAGGCAGCTGCAAAGGTAGCAGCAGCAGCAGCAGTAGTTTGGAAGAGTGGGTAGGAGGACAAGAAAGAAATTGAATGGCTGTTTGGTGTGGAAAAGGAGGGGGGGAGATGAAGAGAAGAAAAAAGTAGCACAAGTAGTGTGAGGAGTAGGGAGAGAAGAAAGGTATCAATATTATTATTATTATTATCTATCATTGTGAGAGTAGGAGGAAAGCTATTGGCCACTCCTAATTTCTTGTCTATATTTATATCTTACTTTTCTTTTCTTCCCCCCCACCCCCTGTTATCCTTATCCTGAATGCAAGTATTTTGCTAAGTTACATCATCTCCCACGCTCTAGCCCTCTTCCCCCTCCCTTTATTCACTCAATAAATCCCTTCGTCCTTCCTTCCACTCCAGATAGCCATTTTTACCTGCTGGTCTCTAATTTGCTACGTTGAGTAAGTATCTCAACTCTTGGAAAACAAAATAAGAAAACAATACAAATAAATAAAAAAAAAAAAAAAATAAATAAATAAAAAAAAATAAAAAAACACAAAGGAAAGAAAAGGAAAAAAAAAAAAAAGGCAATTTTGGGCAAACATACATAATGTTTCTGTGGGCAGTACCATGTCTTTCTTTCATTGGGAACTCTGGACATTCAAAGAAAATTGGAAAAAAAAAAATTTTAAAAAACAAATAAAAACTGCATGGATTTCCAAAATTGAAAAACAAAAAAAAAAAAAAAAAAAAAATGAAAAATACTTTAAAACAAAAAAAAAAAAAAAGACAAAGAAAATGGAATACAAATTCATTATTTCTGGCTGTATAATATCTTGTTTCTTTCTGTACATATCCTTGGCTGATCAGAGAGAGAGAAAGAGAGATCAAAAGAGGCAATAACAATGGTTACTTTTTATTTTATTTTATTTTTTCTGCTTACTTGCCATCAAAGTTAGGCAGTTCTCATTCACAAGAGGACAAGATGGTGGTTAAAGAAAAAGAAAACAAACTGAATAGACATTATGTGAACATTGGAGAGAAGGTCTCTGTGTTGTGTGTGCGTGTGTGACTGAAGGGTGTAAATTGGTTTCTGTTTTTGATGGATGTCAAAAGCTGTGACAAGTCCCCTCCCCCATATGGTCCTCTAATTCTTCCTTCTCACCCCTGCCAATTTTTTTTTTTTCTGTCTTGATTTTGAAGAATTTTATTCATTCATAATTCATCACTGTATCTTTCATTATACAATATACAGCTAATATAGCATTATATATATATATATATATATATATATATATATATATATATATATATATATATATATATAATGTGTGTGTGTGTTCATAGAGCTAAAATGGTAGATATCTATCTGCCAACAAGGACATTAACATCACTAAAACTGTTTGAGTATTTGCAAGGGTGTATATATATATATATATATATATATATATATATATGATCTCTTAATCATTTTGAGGCTAAAAGGGTTGAGCATGTAAAGTTGAAAAGGCTCTTTGGAAAGGTGATGTAGGCTCAATCCCGGAAGATATCCAGTCTGAACTTGTACGTAACATCTGCGGGAAGGTTGTTCTATGTCGTGCTGCATTTGCTAGTCATTGAAGATCACTTGAAAATCAGCTGTCTGGTGCCAACTATGCAGATGTCCTTCCTGAAAGACCTGCAAAGTACTTCTGTCAGTTTTGTGATCGAATTTGCAGGCCTAACACCAGGCTGAGGCGGCACACGTGAGTTGCACAAGGAGAAAGCCACTTTCAAGTCTCTCCAGAAGTCTTTTGTGTGTCACATATGTAAAAAAAAAAAAAAAAGTATGCAGGAGTGAGGCTGGTTTTTAAAGTCATCTGCAGGCCCATGGGCACTCAGCCCAACATTGAAGTGGCACATTATATATATATATATATATATATATATATATAATGGATTAAGTCTGACAAATATTTAATAAATTTTCTGTTTATTCGTTATTTTTAATAGGTACAATTTAAATGCTGTTTTATAAATAAACAGTATTAATTCAGGCTGATAAATGTAATTAATACTGTTTATTTAAAAAAAAAACAATGCATTGACTTAAAATGTGTCTATTAAAAATAATGCATAAACTGAATGTGTGTGTTTGTTTTCTTTGCTTTCATGTGAATGAATATTTGTGTGTGGATATGTATTCTGTTGCATTTGCAATTGGAATAGTATTATATGTGTAGCTGCCTCATCAATATGGTTGCGTATTTGTGTATCTAAAATTTGAGAGAAAGAGGCACTTTTTTTTTTTTTTTTTTTGTGGCTGTTTGTGATATACAAGAAAAGAGATGAGCATGTCTTTGTACTTCACTCCAACTTTCTGCTTGTCATACATTGAGTTGTGACAATTAAGTCCTTTTGTTTTAAAGTGATTATTTTATTTTTTGTTAGAATTAACTTTGTTCCTTTTTATTTACAAACTTCTTTCCAATGACAGGATCCTTCTCCTTTCTTCTTATTATTGTACACTTTCACTATAAAGTCCTCAAAAAGAACTGAAGAATGTTTGATTCTTCTAGAGCAGTGTTTGGAGGATGGGATTGGTTTAAAAGAAATAAAATGGCCAACTGTTTTATTTTAAAAAATTTAAGCAAGTAGGAGCTTACCGTTTAGGGAAAGAAAAAAAAACAAATTTGTAACTTTCATGTAATGCTAAAGAAAACAAAATTCGTCTGCTTATTTCATTCTTCTTTGTTCAGCTGTGATATTCTCTAAGAAATTAGGGAAAAGAATAGGAATGTATTGTTTATTGAAAGTGGGAGGTATTTTTGGATTACCACAAGCTGGAGCCAATTTATATGATGTCTATAGATAAGAAAAATGTGCAAAAAATGATAATTGGCCGAGACTTACAGCTTCAGTCTATATAAAGACAAATTGTTCAACTAAACTAAATTTTAGAATTTCTTTTCTTTTTATTTCTCTTTCTTTTAATTTCTCTTTCTTTTTTTTTAATATAAATGTTTGCAAAAATAGGAGGGGGGTATGAAACAAAGAAAAAGCTATTTAAAAAAAAAAAAAAAATCTAGAAATATAACAAAGCAAAAAAAATCTAATGAATTGATAGCTAGACATCCGTCTACTTTACACAAGAATTAAAAAGGGAGACAATGTCAGATTTATACGAGAATCTGCAAGTAGCCACCTGGAAGGTGACCCCTGGCCCCATCCCTTACTACAGAGGCTGCAGTTGGCATATGAATCAACAATCATTAACCATCATGTCCATAAAAAACAGCGTGTCAAAAGGGTGGGGTTTTTTTTTTCCCCCTTGACCCTGTTATTATTTTAACTACCTTCACCCCTCAGCAATGTTTATCATTTTAAAAAGTGATGACTAGAATTGGAATAAAT
This sequence comes from Acanthosepion pharaonis, assembly GCA_903632075.3. Taxonomy (NCBI): domain Eukaryota; kingdom Metazoa; phylum Mollusca; class Cephalopoda; order Sepiida; family Sepiidae; genus Acanthosepion; species Acanthosepion pharaonis. The sequence continues at coordinate 1,048 of CAHIKZ030000696.1, read as the reverse complement.
CCTAAACCTAGGATGAAAGTGAATTTAGACATTTTTTGGTTCTTGAGAATTTATTGCTTATTTACAAGAATAATTTTATTAAAAAGTATAGTATAAACAAACAATCTAATAATGTTTGAAAAAATAAACATGCCAAGCAATGAAGGTAAGTAAAATAATAGCAGTATTGAGTTTTTTTGTTCAACAAAGCTAAATTTTAGAAATTTTTTTTTTTTTTTTTTTTTTAAATCATATATCGACACATATTTAATAACAATATTTGGGACTTTAAATTGGTATTTTATTGCAGTTTTGTTGCTCTCGCTGTTGATACGCTATTATATAATTAAAATTGGCATTTCTTTGTTCAATATCATTTGTAGTGTTATTTTACTATCACATTTTTTATCATGTTTAAACATACATGGCTAAAATAGTTTCTATTGATCTAGACATTTACAATATTTGTGTGGTATAAAGCATCCACTAATATTACTACTACTACTACTCATGGGAACTTCAAATTTATAAATACTCTTGTATTATTTCAATTCCTTAGATGAAACATTGTCACTTAGACATTTTTTCACTAGTATTTCTTTCATCTGATTTCTGTTGCTTTTAATTGCAACTCTAATATTGTTGTTCTATGTTTGTTCATAAGTGGCCTGGGTTTAAAATAACCCCACAATATACTTATTCTTTCTAAGTAATTTATTTAAAACTTATCAACCTTTATTCAAAATATATCATTATTTTAGATGTCCAGATTTCTTAACCTTTAACATTCTGGGGGTGATTTTGTTTGCAAAGCAAAATTTTATCCTACCACTGCAAGTGACTCAGATGAATTAATGATAGCTTGTTTGAATTTTACAGTTGTGTTGTCATATCCTGCTATGGCAACAGAAAATGACCATGACTGAAATTAAATAGTGCAGTAAGGGAGCCTTGAAGAATAATGCAGTGTTAAAAGGTGAATGAAGTATTATCTTTCTTTTAATGTTTTTTTTTTTTTTTAATCTTTTAAAAAAAAATTACTCTGAAAATGAATGACTGAGAAATGACT